>JBAIAC010000474.1:0-169258 GCA_037349315.1 Chelydra serpentina
AGACCCCCCGCTCCCCCCGACACCGTCCGCTGCCAGCCAGGTACCCCCGAGACCCCCTCTGAGACCCCCCGCTCCCCCCGACCCCGTCCGCTGCCAGCCAGGTACCCCCGAGACCCCCCCTGAGACCCCCCGCTCCCCCCAACCCCGTCCGCTGCCAGCCAGGTACCCCCGAGACCCCCCTGAGACTCCCCCGCTCCCCCCGACCCCGTCCGCTGCCAGCCAGGTACCCCCCCCCCGAGACCCTCCCTGAGACCCCCCGCTCCCCCCGACCCCGTCCGCTGCCAGCCAGGTACCCCCCCCCCGAGACCCCCCCTGAGACCCCCCCGCTCCCCCCGACCCCGTCTGCTGCCAGCCAGGTACCCCCCGAGACCCCCCCTGAGGCCCCCCCGCTCCCCCCGACCCCGTCCGCTGCCAGCCAGGTACCCCCCCCCCCCCGAGACCCCCCCTGAGACCTCCCCGGCTCCCCCCGACCCCGTCCGCTGCCAGCCAGGTACCCCCCCCCGAGACCCCTCCCCGGCTCCCCCGGCCCCCCCGCTCCCCCCGACCCCGTCCGCTGCCAGCCAGGTACCCCCCTGAGAACCCCCCACTCCCCCCGACCCCGTCCGCTGCCAGCCAGGTACCCCCCTGAGAACCCCCCCGACCCCGTCCGCTGCCAGCCAGGTACCCCCCCTGAGACCCCCCCCGAGACCCCTCCCCGGCCCCCCGACCCCGTCCGCTGCCATCCAGGTACCCCCCTGAGAACCCCCCCCGGCCCCCCGCTCCCCCCGACCCCGTCCGCTGCCAGGCAGGTACCCCCCCCCGAGATCCCCCCTGAGACCCCCCCGGCCCCCCGCTCCCCCCAACCCCGTCTGCTGCCAGCCAGGTACCCCGCCCAGAGACCCCCCCTGAGACCCCACCGGCCCCCAGCTCCCCCCGACCCCGTCCACTGCCAGCCAGGTACCCCCCCTCCCGAGACCCCTCCCCGGCCCCCCGCTCCCCCCGACCCCGTCCGCTGCCAGCCAGGTACCCCCCTGAGAACCCCCCACTCCCCCCGACCCCGTCCGCTGCCAGCCAGGTACCCCCCTGAGAACCCCCCCCTCCCCCGACCCCGTCCGCTGCCAGCCAGGTACCCCCCCTGAGACCTCCCCCCGAGACCCCTCCCCGGCCCCCCGCTCCCCCCGACCCCGTCCGCTGCCAGCCAGGTACCCCCCTGAGAACCCCCCCCGGCCCCCCGCTCCCCCCGACCCCGTCCGCTGCCAGCCAGGTACCCCCCCCCGAGATCCCCCCTGAGACCCCCCCGGCCCCCCGCTCCCCCCAACCCCGTCTGCTGCCAGCCAGGTACCCCCCCAGAGAGCCCCCCTGAGACCCCACCGGCCCCCCGCTCCCCCCGACCCTGTCCGCTGCCAGCCAGGTACCCCCCCTCCCGAGACCCCTCCCCGGCTCCCCGTTCCCCCCAACCCCGTCCGCTGCCAGCCAGGTACCCCCCTGAGAACCCCCCACTCCCCCTGACCCCATCCACTGCCAGCCAGGTACCCCCCGAGACCCCCCCAAGACCCCCCGGCCCCCTGCACCCCCTGACTCCATCCGCTGCCAGCCAGGTACCCCCCCCGAGACCCCTCCCCGGCCCCCCGCTCTCCCCGACCCCGTCCGCTGCCAGCCAGGTACCCCCCCCCCCCGAGACCCCTCCCCGGCCCCCCGCTCCCCCCGACCCCGTCCGGTGCCAGCCAGGTACCCCCCTGAGAACCCCCCCACTCCCCCTGACCCCGTCCGCTGCCAGCCAGGTACCCCCCCCAAGACCCCTCCCCGGCCCCCTGCTCCCCCTGACCCTGTCCGCTGCCAGCCAGGTACCCCCCTGAGAACCCCCCACTCCCCCCGACCCCGTCCGCTGCCAGCCAGGTACCCCCCGAGACCCCCCCGGCTCCCCACTCCCCCTGACCCCGTCCGCTGCCAGACAGGTACCCCCCTGAGACCCCCCCTCTCCCCCTGACCCCGTCTGCTGCCAGCCAGGTACCCCCGGAGACCCCCCCGAGACCTCCCGGCCCCCCAGTTCCCCTGATCCCTCCTGCTCCCCTGACCTGCGCCCCCAACCCCTCCTGCTCCCCCCAGCCACTGCACCACCATCTGTTGCCAGCCCGGTACCCCCTGGTGGCCCCTGGCTCCCCCTGGCACCCGCCACACCCCTATCAAGCCCCCCTACTGACCCCCCCCGGCTCCCCAGCAACTGCCCCGCCATCCAGTACCCCCCAGCCCCCCTCCCCGGCCCTGTATTCCTCCTCCAACCCCCGCCCCATTCCCTCGTCCCCCGCTCCCCCCCTCCACCCCCTGCTCCGCCCTGCCCTCAAACCCGGCCCCACGGTGGGGAATCGCCTCTCCCCTGTCTCCCCACACTCTCCGTGTCCCCCCTGCAGCCCGGGCTCCACCACCGGCCGGGCTCCCGGAGCCCGGCTTCTCCAGCCGGATGCAGCTGGGGACCCAGGCGTCCGGGGCCGGCTCCCTGCACCAGAACCACCTGCCGGTGCTGCTGCTCCTGGTGCCCATCCTGGGGTCTCTGGCCTTCGTTAGCCTGTGGCAGCGTCAGCGGCGGTTCCATGGCCAGGTGGGGGGGGGAAGGGGGCTCCTGGGGGGGAGGGGGGAAGGGGAGACTCCTGGGGGGGAGTGGGGAAAGGGGGTTCCTGGGGGGGAGGGGGAAGGGGGCTCGTGGGGGGAACGGGAGGAAGGGGGCTCCTGGGGGAAAGGGGGTTCCTGGGGGGGAGGGGGGAAGGGGAGACTCCTTGGCGGGTTCCTGGGGGGGGACGGCGGGGAAGGGGAGACTCCTTGGGGGGGAGGGGGGAAGGGGGCTCCTGGGGGGAACGGAGGAAAGGGGGTTCCTGGGGGGGAGGGGGGAAGGGGAGACTCCTTGGCGGGTTCCTGGGGGGGACGGCGGGGAAGGGGAGACTCCTTGGGGGGGAGGGGGGAAGGGGGCTCCTGGGGGGAACGGGGGAAAGGGGGTTCCTGGGGGGGAGGGGGAAAGGGGAGACTCCTTGGGGGGTTCCTGGGGGGGACGGGGGGAAGGGGAGACTCCTGGTCGGGGGAGGGCAGATCCCAGGACTCCTGCAGCTTCTTCTTCCCTCTCTCCCTCCAGGGGACCCAGGAGTCCGAGCGGTCGGACACCTGATCGAGCGGGGTGCAGGAGCTGATAGGAAAGAGATGGCTCAGGTATAACCTCCCACCCCTGCCCCCCCAACACACGTGGGGTGCGGGCCCTTTTACGGGGGACAGTCTTGGGAAGGGGAGTGGGGTCTAGCGGTTAGAGCTGGGGGGGGGGGCGGCTGGGAGCCAGGACTCCTGGGTTCTCCCCCTCGCTTGGGGAGGGGAGTGGGGTCTAGTGGTTAGAGCAGGGGGGTCTGGGAGCCAGGGTTCTCCCCCTTGCTTGGGGCGGGAAGTGGGGTCTATTAGTTAGAGTAGGGGGGGCTGGGAGCCAGGACTCCTGGGTTCTCTCCCCATCTCAAGTTGAGAAGTGGGGTCTAGTGGGTAGAGCGGGGGGCCGGGAGCCAGGACTCCTGGGTTCCATTTCTCTCTACTCCCTCCCCTTTTCCCCCCGTCTCCTCTCAGGACCCCCGGAGCCGCGGTCGGTCCCGCTGCTACGGATTCTGGGACGCGGGCGGCCAGCGCCGGTGCCGGCCGGGGCCACCGGAGCCGGACGCTGCTTTCTACACCTCACTCCCGCGAGCCAAGCGGAGGGTGGAATCGGCCGCGCCTCCCGGCGGACTGCAGAGCTGAGGCCTTTGGCCGACCCCCCACGGGCCGCGGTGCCGGCGTCCGCCCCCAGGAGGCGCCGTGCCCCCCCGCCCCCCCCGCCCCCGCTGTCTGGACTTCATTTCTGCAGCGCCGGGGAAGCCGGAGATGGATTTTTCTACTGTATTAAGCCATGTTTCGTAGACCCGCCTCCAGAGCTGGGGGTGTTTTGGGGGGGCTGAGGTCTGCGGGGACAGATGGCCCAGCAGGAAGAGGCAAAAGACCTCCCCCCGCCCCCCGAAAACCTGAAACCTCAGTGGAAACAAATGGATTTTCCTTCGTGCCAAGACACGGCTCCTCTGGGGTGGAGCGCGGGGGGCTGGTTATTCGAGGACCCTTCGCCCGGGTGGGACCTGGATGCCTGAGTTCCCACCCCGACGCTGCGGGAGGAACCCTGTGGCCAAGTGGAAATTATTCATAATATTTTATATGGATACTGTGCCTGCCTCAGTTTCCCCATGGGCTGCGTGGTCACCGAGTGGGAGGGGGGCGGAAGAGGCTGTTTGCTCAGCTGTGATCCATGACCCCCCCCCCACCTCCATGCCCAGGGAGGGGCCCAGAAGACAATGGCCCTGCCCACTGCTGCTGCGCCCAGACCCCCAACAACCCCCCTGCGCCCCCCACCCCGCCCGCTGGCTGAGTCACTCCCGAGCCAGGAGCTGGGGGCCTGGTTCCCTCTGGGGGGGTCTGTCTGCCCCCAGAGCCCATCCCAGGGCACCCACTGCCGGGGGGGTCCCAGCCGGACCCCAGAGGCGGGCTGTAGGCTCCAGGGTGGGTCCCGGGGGGCAGGAAGCCGAGGGGGTCACCCCAGTGAGAGCGACCCCGAGGGGGCTGCCGGGGCCCCCTGGGGCTGGGCCAGGCTGGGTGAGAGGACTGGGCCTGTGGGTCCGAGACACCCCTCTGGGGTTAGACAGGGACCCCTCGCCCAGCCCTGGGGTGAGTCCCGTTCCTTGGGGTTGGGGGGCTGTTTGCCATCCTATGGCGTCTGCTGCCCCCTCGTGGCGGATGTGGCTAGTGCACCTCTGAGCCAGGCTCCGGGTCCTAGGGGGGATCCCTCCCCCATACCGTGGGTCTGATCATTGCAGCTGGGTGTATGGGTCAGGGGCTTCTCGGGCCCCCAAATGACACCCCAGAATCAGGGGGGCTCTGATGCCCCCTGAAATGTCTCCTGGCCAATTTCACACTGTGTTAGAAGGAGGGGGCCGGGGGGGGGGGGGGGAGCCAGGACTCCTGGGTTCTACTTACAGCAAAACACTGCCTCCCAAATCTCATACCCAATCCCATGACTGACCCCCCCCCTTCCCTGCGGCCACCTCCCCATCACCCTGCCCATCCCCACTAATCCTGTCCCCCCCCGCCCCTCCCAAGTCCGTTGATTAAACCCAGTCGTGGGGGGGGGGGGCACCGTCTGGCTCTCCCAGCCCCCCCCCATTCCCTCCCCTTCCCTTTAATCCCCCGCTCCGAGTTCTTCCTTGACGTCGCTGGCTGACGGGGGCCACTAAGCCGCTGGGGGGGGGGGGACAGGGGGAGCCATACACCCCCCGGCCTCCGCTGGCACCAGTTCCCCCAGCACCTCCGGACCAGACGGGCGCCGGCCCCGGGTAAGGCCTGTCCAGGGGGCTGGAGGGATAGTGGGGGGGGGGGGGGGGCAGTAGGGTGCGTCCTGGTCAAACCCACACACGGGTGTTTAGGGGGCACTGCTAGGTCCCTTCCCCTCCAGCAGGGCACGTCTGTGTGCCCAGAGCCAGGACACCTGGGTTCTCTCCCCGGCTCTGGGAGGGGAGTGGGGTCTAGTGGTTAGAGCAGAGTGTGGGGGGCGCTGGGAGCCAGGACTCCTGGGTCCTATCACACGCGTGGGGCAGGTCTCTCCCTGTCCAGCAGGGGGCAACCAAACCCACAAGGGGAACTCCCCCGTAAAGTGATATGTGGGGTGTTCCCCTCTAGGGGGCGCCGGCTCCCACCCAGCCCCAGGGCAGGGACTGGCTGGCTCAGTGGGGCAGGCAATGGGGCATGGGGCCTGTCCCCTCTAGGGGGCGCTGGCTCCCATCCAGCCCCAGGGCAGGGACTGGCTGGCTCAGGGGGGCGGGGAATGGGGCCCGGGGCCTGTCCCCTCCAGGGGGTGGTGGACTGGCTGGCTCAGTGGGGCAGGGAATGGGGCCCGGAGCCTGTCCTCTCTAGGGGGCGCCTGCTCCCATCCGGCCCCAGCATATTCCCACTCTGATCAGATCTATTTTTATTTCTGGCGTCCAGGGTCTCCTGCCCGCTGGGGTCAGAAATGCCCCCCGGCCCCCCGGCCCTGTCACCCTCCCCGTGGGGGATTATGTTCCTGCTGCCTCCTCTACGGTTCTTTTATTGTGAAGATGATTTAATGCCGCGCGAAAGAAATGGAAAAATCCCCCCGCGTTAATATGGATTAGTGGGGGGGGGGGGGGGGCACCCAGCTGCCAGCTGGAAACTTAACACGTGGAGGGAAAAGTTCTGCGCAAAATAACCTCTGTAATTCCTGCCGCAACCCTGAGAGTCCCCGGACTCCTGGGTTCTCGGTGAGGGGAGTGGGGTCTCGTGAGGAGGGCGGGGGGTTCTGGGAGCCCAGACGCCTGGGTTCTATCCTTGGCTCTGTCCTGTATCTCTCTGGGACTCAGTTACCCCATCTCTATAATGGGCCGAATAACCTTCCTGGGTCGCTGTGGCGTGACCGCTGTTCGGCGCAGGGCGTGTCTGAGCCGTGCCTGGCATGAGGGGCCCCCGATCGCCTGGGCCAGGAGGGAGCAGGAGAGGGGACAGGCCCCGGGCCCCATTCCCCACCCCCCTGAGCCAGCCAGTCCCCACCCTGGGGCTGGATGGAAGCCGGCGACCCCTAGAGGGGACAGGCCCCGGGCCCCATTCCCCACCCCCCTGAGCCAGCCAGTCCCCACCCTGGGGCCGGATGGAAGCCGGCGACCCCTAGAGGGGACAGGCCCCGGGCCCCATTCCCCACCCCCCTGAGCCAGCCAGTCCCCACCCTGGGGCTGGATGGAAGCCGGCGACCCCTAGAGGGGACAGGCCCCGGGCCGCATTCCCTGCCCCCCTGAGGCGGCCAGTCCCTGCACTGGGGCCAGATGGGAGCCGGCGACCCCTGGAGGGGACAGGCCCCGGGCCGCATTCCCTGCCCCCCTGAGCCAGCCAGTCCCACCCTGGGGCTGGATGGAAGCCGGCGACCCCTAGAGGGGACAGGCCCCGGGCCGCATTCCCTGCCCCCCTGAGGCGGCCAGTCCCCACCGTGGGGCTGGATGGAAGCCGGCGACCCCTGGAGGGGACAGGCCCCATCTCCCGTCTCCAGGGTTCAATTCCTGGGGCCTCCCTGTAAAGTCAGGACCATGTTAAAGGACCCAGCTGCTGTCCCCTGAACCAGGCCAGGAACCCAGGTGTCCTGGTGAAACCCCCCACCCGCGAGAAGTTACATCATCTAGCACTTCCTGTCCTAAACGCTTATGTGGGCCCCTGCACCCCACCCCAGAGGGGTCACGTCTCAGCGCCGGGTGAGGGGTCCCTAAGTAACCCCGGATGACAGGATTTGGGGAGTCTGAGGGAAACACGGCGCGGGGGGGGTCTGGCAGTCAGGACTCCTGGGTTCTCTCCCTGGCTCTGGGAGGGGCATGGGGTCTAGTGGTTAGAGGGGGGGGGAGCCAGGACTCCTGGGTTCTCTCCTGGCTCTGGGACAGGAGTGGGGACTAGTGGTTAGAGCAGGGGGGCTGGGAGCCAGGACTCCTGGGTTCTCTCCCTGGCTCTGGGAGGGGCGTGGGGTCTAGTGGTTAGGGGGGGGGGGAGCCAGGACTCCTGGGTTCTCTCCCCAGCTCTGGGACAGGAGTGGGGACTAGTGGTTAGAGGGGGGGCTGGGAGCCAGGACTCCTGGGTTCTCTCCCCGGCTCAGCGCTCGCTCTCTCCTCGCCCGCAGACCAGGGGTTTCTACTTCCGCCCCCCACCCCACACCCCAGCGATGACCCACCAGGTGGAGTTGGCCATGGGGGATGGGCCCCACCTCAGCCTGACCCCCTGCCCAAGCCCTGCCTGGCGAGGCGCTGTGGCTGCTTCACCCGCAACCTGCTGCTCACGCTCACCGTGCTGGGTAGGTGCGAGCCGGGGGGGGCGGGGGGGGCAGGAGCGGAAGGTGGGGGAGGGACCGGCCCATCCCCCACCCCCCCAACCTTCCCCCACGTCGATCCATCCCCCACTATCATTACACACAAACAGGTGATCAGTGGGGGGGGGGGGGAAGCAGCAGATGTGCCCCCCCCCCCGCACTCCCTTCCCACCTCCCCCCCCGACGGGACAGTGCGGGGCGGGGCCGGCAGGTGATTAACGTCTCATTGTGTTGTTTACGTCACTACCCTGGAGGAAGAAAATTAAACTTGGGCTAATCCCCCTCCCCCAGCGGCTGTTTGGCTTGTGACCCCCCCACCCCCACGCGGCTGTTGGCTTGTGACCCCCCCACCCCCACGCGGCCACCTTCCCCCCCTCCCCAAGGGGGCGGGTTGACAGACGGGATCATTGTAAGCCCCAATGCGGCGCTAGGGGGCGCTGCGCTGCAGGGAGCGGGGCGGAGGTTCAGCAGGGGGCGCTCTCCCCAGAGAGGGGTCCCCATATACCCAGCCCCCGCGCCCCACCCCAGAGCCAGCCGCATCCCCGCCCCGGGTCCCCATATACCCAGCCCCCGCGACCCACCCCAGAGCCAGCCGCATCCCCGCCCCGGGTCCCCGTATAGCCAGCCCCCCGCGCCCCACCCCAGAGCCAGCCGCATCCCCGCCCCGGGTCCCTGTATACCCAGACCCCGCGCCCCACCCCAGAGCCAGCCGCATCCCCGCCCCGGGTCCCTGTATACCCAGCCCCCGCGCCCCACCCCAGAGCCAGCCGCATCCCCGCCCCGGGTCCCTGTATACCCAGCCCCCGCGCCCCACCTCAGAGCCAACCGCATACCCAGCCCCCGTGACCCACCCCAGAGCCAGCCGCATCCCCGCCCCGGGTCCCCGTATAGCCAGCCCCCGCGCCCCACCCCAGAGCCAGCCGCATCCCCGCCCCGGGTCCCCGTATAGCCAGCCCCCGCGCCCCACCCCAGAGCCAGCCGCATCCCCGCCCCGGGTCCCTGTATACCCAGCCCCCGTGCCCCACCTCAGAGCCAACCGCATACCCAGTCCCCATGCCCCACCCCAGAGCCAGCTGCATCCCTGCGCCGGGTCCCCATATAACCAGCCCCCGCGCCCCACCCCAGAGCCAGCCGCATCCCCGCCCCGGGTCCCCGTATAGCCAGCCCCCGCGCCCCACCCCAGAGCCAGCCGCATCCCCGCCCCGGGTCCCTGTATACCCAGCCCCCCGAGCCCCACCTCAGAGCCAACCGCATACCCAGCCCCCGCGCCCCACCCCAGAACCAGCCGCATCCCCGCGCCGGGTCCCTATATACCCAGCCCCCGTGACCCACCCCAGAGCCAGCCGTATCCCCGCCCCGGGTCCCCGTATACCCACCCCCCGCACCGCACCCCAGAGCCAACCGCATACCCAGTCCCCATGCCCCACCCCAGAGCCAGCTGCATCCCCGCGCTGGGTCCCCATATACCCAGCCCCCGTGACCCACCCCAGAGTCAGCCGCATCCCTGCGCCGGTTCCCTGTATACCCAGCCACCTGCGCTCCACCCCAGAGCCAACCGCATCCCCGCACCGGGTCCCCGTATACCCAGCCCCCGCGTCTCACCCCAGAGCCAGCCACATCTTGGTGCTGGAGGGGGACCCTGTTGTGGGGTCACGCTGAGGTTCCCTCCCCTCGTCTCTAGGGGTGATTCTGGGCGCCGTGTTTGGGGGGCTCCTGCGGCTGCTCCCCCCACTGGACGAAGACCTACTGGTCCTGATCTCCTTCCCGGGAGACATCCTCATGAGGATGCTGAAAATGCTCATCTTGCCCTTGGTCATCTCCAGCCTCATCTCAGGTGAGGGCAGGGGAGCGGGGCCGGCCAGAGCCCAAACCACCCCACCACCACGTCAGCTGAATCTCGTTCCCCACCCCAGGGGATTCGAACTCACGGCCCTTGGGAGCAGCACAGCGCTGTGGTACCCCGTCTAGCCACCAGGGGGCAGGGGGTGGCCTGACCACCCACAGGGTGGGGAACTCACTATGGAGCACGTGCCCCAGGCCCCACCCCAGAGCCAGCCGCATCCCAGCACTGGGCGAGGGGTCCCCGTGTACCCATCCCCCACACCCAACCCCAAAGCCAGCCACGTCCCAGCGCCGGGCGAGGGGTCCCCGTACACCCAGCCCCTGCGCCCCACCCCAGAGCCAGCCGCATCCCAGCACTGGGCGAGAGGTCCCCGTGTACCCAGCCCCTGTGCCCCACCCCAGAGCCAGCCGCATCCCAGCGCCGGGCGAGGGGTCCCCGTACACCCATCCCCCACACCCAACCCCAAAGCCAGCCACGTCCCAGCGCCGGGCAAGGGGTCCCCGTACACCCAGCCCCCGGCCCCACCCCAGAGCCAGCCGCATCCCAGTGCCAGGCGATGGGTCCCCATATACCCAGCCCCCGCGCCCCACCCCGAGCCAGCCGCATCCCAGCGCCGGGCGAGGGGTCCCCGTGTACCCATCCCCCACACCCCACCCCAGAGCCAGCCGCATCCCAGCGCCGGGCAAGGGGTCCCCGTATACCCAGCCCCCGGCCCCACCCCAGAGCCAGCCGCCGGGCGTGGGGTCCCCGTGTAGCTTTCACTCTGTTCCCGGGCAGGGCTGGCGGGGCTGGATGCCAAGTCGAGCGGGCACATGGGCACCCGGGCCATGGTGTATTACGTCTCCACCACGGTGCTGGCCGCCGTGCTGGGCGTGATCCTGGTGCTGTCCATCCACCCGGGAAACCCCGCGCTGAAGACGGCGCCGGGCGCGGTGGAGCGGAGCGAGGAGGTCTCCAGCCTCGACGCTTTCCTGGATTTGATCCGGAACCTCTTCCCCGAGAACCTGGTGCAGGCCTGTTTCCAGCAGGTAGGGGGCGCTCGCCCCGGCAGGCAGTGCCCCTAGGGGGCGCTGGGCTGCAGGGCGCAGGGCTGGGGGGCTCAGTAGGGGGCGCTCTCCCAGGCAGGCAGCGCCCCAGGACGGCGCTAGGGGGTGCTGGGCTGCAGGGCGCAGGGCTGGGGGGCTCCGTAGAGGGGGCGCTCGCCCCGGCAGGCAGCGCCCCAGGACGGCGCTAGGGTCGCTGGCTGCAGGGCGCAGGGCTGGGGGGCTCAGTAGGGGGCGCTCTCCCAGGCAGGCAGCGCCCCAGGACGGCGCTAGGGGGTGCTGGGCTGCAGGGTGCAGGGCCAAGGGGGCTCCGTAGGGGGCGCTCTCCCAGGCAGGCAGCGCCCCAGGACGGCGCTAGGGGGTGCTGGGCTGCAGGGTGCAGGGCCAAGGGGGCTCCGTAGGGGGCGCTCTCCAGGCAGGCAGTGCCCCAGGAGGGC
This sequence comes from Chelydra serpentina, assembly GCA_037349315.1. Taxonomy (NCBI): domain Eukaryota; kingdom Metazoa; phylum Chordata; order Testudines; family Chelydridae; genus Chelydra; species Chelydra serpentina. The sequence continues at coordinate 11,197 of JBAIAC010000474.1, forward strand.
GCTAGGGGGCGCTGGGCTGCAGGGTCTCAGCAGGGGGCACTCAGCAGGGGGCGCTCTCCCCTCTCAGTCCGTGCTCAGCCTGGTTCCCCTGCCCCAGGTCCAGACGGTCTCCCAGAAGGTCCCGGTGCCGCCCCAGGTGGTGCGGCAGGAGAACATCACCCGGCTCCTCCCGGGGAACCTGTCCCTGCTCAACGCCACCGTCACCGAGATCAGCCTGGGGCCCAGCACCGTCACCCACAAACGGCTGGAGTTCAAGGCCGGCATGAACGTGCTGGGTAAGTCTCCGGCGGGCCACTGCTGCGGGGAAGCTCGCAGCCACCGGAGTGCCCATCTGACGGCACTGCTGTGGGGAAGCTCGCAGCGCTGGGGCACTGCTGGGGGGAAGCTCGCAGCACTGGGGCACTACTGGGGGGAAGCTCGCCGCGCTGGGGCACTGCTGGGAAGAAGCTCGCAGTGCTGGGGCACTGCTGCGGGGAAGCTCGCAGCGCTGGGGCACTATTGGGGGGAAGCTCACCGGCACTGGGGCACTGCTGGGGAGAAGCTCACAGCGCTGGGGCACTGCTGGGGGAAGCTCGCTGCGTTGGGGCACTGCTGGGGGGAAGCCCGCTGCATTGGGCACTGCTGGGGAGAAGCTCGCAGCACTGGGGCACTGCTGGGGGGAAGCTCGCAGCCCACCACGGCCCTGACACCCCCCCCGCTCCCTCCCCACAGGGCTGATCGGGTTCTTCATTGCCTTCGGGGTGGTCATGGGGCAGATGGGGGAGCAGGCCAAGCCCATGGCCGACTTCTTCAACATCCTCAACGAGATCATCATGCAGCTGGTCTCCATCATCATGTGGTATGGGGTGGGGGAGCCTGGGGGCTGGGGCATGGGGGGCAGGGAGGAGCCAGGAGGAGCAGGGTATGATGGGGGCAGGGAGGAGCCAGGAGGAGCAGGGTATGATGGGGGGCAGGGAGGAGCCAGGAGGGGTGGGGTATGAGGGGGGGGTAGGGGGTAGCCAGGAGGGGTGGGGTATGATGGGGGGTAGGGGGTAGCCTGGGTGTGGAGGTATGAGCGAGAAGGGCTGGGGGGGTCACCCCCACATTGTCCTCCCCACTATCTCCACCTCAAGCCTTTCCCCCTCACGACCTACTGCCCCCAATTCTGTCGTCCCCCCCACATGCCCACAGCCCCCCCAGCCCCTCCCCTCACAGTCTCCCTTCCTCATGGTCTCTCCCCTGGCCCTGACCCAGCCCTCATGGTCGCCCCCAACTCCGCCCCTCATGGTCTCTCCTTGGCCCCGCCCCTCACGGTCTCTCCTTGGCCCCGCCCCTCACGGTATCCCCCCTGGCTCCACCCCTCACGGCCTGGCCCCACCCCTCATAGTCTCCCTTCCTCATGGTCTCTCCCCTGGCCCTGACCCACCCCTCATGGTCTCCCAGAACTTCGCCCCTCACGGTCTCTCCTTGGCCCCACCCCTCACGGTCTCCCCTGGCCCCGCCCCTCACGGTCTCCCCTTGGTCCTGCGCCTCACAGTCTCCCCCAGCTCCGCCCCTCACGGTCTCCCCTTGGTCCTGCGCCTCACGGTCTCCCCCAGCTCCGCCCTCACGGTCTCCCCTTGGTCCTGCGCCTCACGGTCTCCCCCAGCTCCGCCCCTCACGGTCTCCCTTGGTCCTGCGCCTCACAGTCTCCCCCAGCTCCGCCCCTCACGGTCTCCCCTTGGTCCTGCGCCTCACGGTCTCCCCCAGCTCCGCCCCTCACGGTCTCCCCTTGGTCCTGCGCCTCACAGTCTCCCCCAGCTCCGCCCCTCACGGTCTCCCCTTGGTCCTGCGCCTCACGGTCTCCCCTGGCTCCGCCCTTCACGGTCTCCCCGGCCTCCGCCAGGTACTCGCCCTTCGGCATCGCCTCCCTGATCTGCGGGAAGCTGGCCGGGCTGCACGACCTGGAGCTGGTGGCGCGGCAGCTGGGCATGTACATGGTGACGGTGGCCCTGGGGCTGCTGCTGCACGGGGCCCTCGTCCTGCCCCTCATCTTCTTCGGGGTCACGCGCCAGAACCCCTTCGTCTTCTACGCCGGCATCTTCCAGGGCCTGGCTCACCGCCCTGGGCACCGCCTCCAGGTGGGGGGGGGCTCCGTGTGTCTCGCTCCCCGGCTGGGACCGGGGCGGGGGGGGGGGTTGGGGATCTGGGGGGTGTCAGGGGATCAGAGGGATCTGGGGTATGGGGGTGTCAGGGACTATTGGGTGTCTCCCCCCAGCGTGGGGCCAGGAGAGGTCGGGGGATGTCTGAGGGTGTCAGGAGGTGTCAGGGGCTATCGGGGACTCTGTGTGTCCCCCCCCCAGCACGGGCCCGGGGGCTGTCGGGGGCTATGGGGAGCGTCGGGGCTGTTGGGGGCTGTCGGGGGCTATCGGGGGCTCTGTGTGTCATCCCCCCCGCTCGGGGCCGGGGGCTGTCGGGGGCTATCGGGGACTCTGTGTGTCCCCCCCCAGCACGGGCCCGGGGGCTGTCGGCGGCTATGGGGAGCGTCGGGGGCTGTCGGGGGCTGTCGGGGGCTACCGGGGGCTCTGTGTGTCCCCCCCCAGCGTGGGGCCGGGGGCTGTCGGGGGCTATCGGGGGCTCTGTGTGTGTTCCCCCCCAGCGCGGGGCCGGGGGCTATCAGGGGCTACCGGGGGCTTCTGTGTGTCCCCCCCCAGCGTGGGGCCAGGGGGCTATCGGGGGCTACCGGGGGCTCTGTGTGTCCCCCCCCAGCACGGGGCCGGGGGCTATGGGGGGCTACCGGGGGCTCTGTGTGTGTCCCCCCCAGCACGGGGCCGGGGGCTATGGGGGGCTATCGGGGGCTCTGTGTGTGTCCCCCCCAGCACGGGGCCGGGGGCTATGGGGGGCTACCGGGGACTCTGTGTGTCCCCCCCCCCAGCGCGGGGCCGGGGGCTGTCGGGGGCTATCGGGGGCTCTGTGTGTGTCCCCCCCAGCACGGGGCCGGGGGCTATGGGGGGCTACCGGGGGCTCTGTGTGTCCCCCCCCCCAGCGCGGGGACGCTGCCCGTGACGTTCCGGTGCCTGGAGGAGAACTTGGGGGTCGACCGACGCGTCACCCGCCTGGTGCTGCCCATCGGCGCCACCATCAACATGGACGGGACGGCGCTGTACGAGGCCGTGGCCGCCATCTTCATCGCCCAGATGAACAGCATCGCCCTGGACGGGGGGCAGATCGCCACCGTCAGGTGAGCCCCCCGGCCCCCCCTTCCTGCCCCTCTGGGACCCAGTCCCCCACCCCCCCTTCCTGCCCCCCTGGGAGCCAGTCCCCCGGCCCCCCCCTTCCTGCCCCCCTGGGACCCAGTCCCCACCCCCCCTTCCTGCCCCCCTGGGAGCCAGTCCCCCGGCCCCCCGCTTCCTGCCCCCCCTGGGAGCCAGTCCCCCAGCCCCCCACTTCCTGCCCCCTCCCGGGCCCCAGCTTCCTGCCCCCGGTCCCCCACTTCCTCCCCCCCCCGGGCCCCAGCTTCCCAGTCCCCCGGGCCCCCCCGCTTCCTGCCCCCCCTGGGAGCCAGTCCCCCAGGCCCCCCACTTCCTTCCCCCTCCCGGGCCCCAGCTTCCTGCCCCCGGTCCCCCACTTCCTCCCCCCCCCGGGCCCCAGCTTCCCAGTCCCCCGGGCCCCCCGCTTCCTGCCCCCCTGGGAGCCAGTCCCCCACCCCCCCTTCCTGCTCCCGTGGGAGCCAGTCCCCCGGCCCCCCGCTTCCTGCCCCCCCTGGGAGCCAGTCCCCCGGCCCTCCATTTCCTGCCCCCCCTGGACCCCAGCTTCCTGCCCCCTGGCACCCCGCTTCTTCCCCCCCCGGCGCCCCGCTTCCTTCCCCCCCTGGGCCCCAGCTTCCCAGTCCCCCCTGTGCCCCGGCTTCCTGCCTCCCCCCTCCCCGGCCCCAGCTTCCTGGCCTCCCAGCCCTCCAAGCCCCCAGCCCCCTCATCTTCCTCCCTCCCCCGGTCCCCCGAACTCCTGGGCCCCCGGGCTTCCAGCCCCCCAGACAGGGTTGCCACCCTCTTGGTTTGGCCGGAGTTTCCTGGAATCGGGCCGGGACTCCCGGCGGCTACTGACGCCAAACCGGGAAATCGGCCGCTAAAAGTCCGGTGGCACCGTGGGGCTAAGGCGGCCCCTGCCTGCCCCGGCCCCACACCGCTCCCTGAAGCGGCCGGCACCTCCCTGTGGCTCCTGGGGAGGGGAGGTGTGGGGGGGGTCTCTGCGCTCTGCCCCCGCCCCCAGGACCGTCTCCACAGCTCCATTGGCCGGGAAGTGCGGCCAATGGGAGTTGCGGGGGCGGGGCCTGCAGGGGCCCCCTCCTACACCCCAACCTCTGGCCCCAGCCCGGAGCCGGCACCCCTCCCCCCCCACGCCCCCGCCCCAGCCCAGTGACAGCGAGGGAGGGTGGGGGAGAGCGAGCGAGGGAGGGAGGCGGGATGGAGTGAGTGGGGCGGGGCCTCTGAGAAGGGGCGGGGCCTATGAGAAGGCGGGGTCTCTGGGGAGGGGCCTCTGAGAAGGGCGGGGCCTCAGGGGAGGGGGCGGGGCAAGGGTGTTTGGGTTTGTGCGATTAAATCCTTGGCAACCCTTGCCCAGACCCCCAGCCCTCGAACTCCTGGGGCCCCCAGCCCCATAACCCCTGGCCCCCCAGCCCCCCAACCCCCCAACCCCCCAGCCCCATAACCCTTAGCCCCCCGGCCCCCCAGCCCCCCAGCCCAGGGCGAAGGGGCCGGATGGGAGCCAGCACCCCCCCCCCGAGAGGAAGGGTTCCCCGCCCCCTGCATTGACCCCCTGCCCCCCTCTCTGCCCCCCAGCCTGACAGCCACCCTGGCCAGCGTGGGCGCGGCCAGTATCCCCAGCGCCGGCCTGGTCACCATGCTGCTCATCCTGACAGCCGTGGGGCTCCCCACACAGGACATCAGCCTGCTCATCGCTGTGGACTGGCTGCTGTGAGTGCCAGGGGGCAGCGGGCAGGGCGGGGGCAGGGTGGGGAGAGAAAGCGGTTAGAGGGCAGGGAGGGGGCAGGGACGGGGCAGGAGGGGTTTAGGGGGCAGGGAGGGGGAGGGGGCAGGAGGGACGAGGAGGGGTTAGGGGCAGGGAGGGGGCAGGAGGGTTTAGGGGGCAGGGAGGGGGAAGGAGGGACGGGGGAGGGGTTAGGGGGCAGGGAGGGGGAGGGGGCAGGAGGGACGAGGAGGGGTTAGGGGGCAGGGAGGGGGCAGGAGAAGTTCAGGGGGCAGGGAGGGGGCAGGAGGGACGGGTAGGTGCTTAGGGGGCAGGGAGGGGGCAGGAGGAGTTCAGGGGGGCAGGGAGGGGGTCACCCCGTGTCCGTGCCCCCCAGTGCTGACCCCCAGCCCCGCCCCCCAGCGACCGCCTGCGCACGTCCATCAACGTGGTGGGCGACTCGTTCGGGGCGGGGATCGTTTACCACCTGTCGCGGGCTGAGCTGGCCGCCGTGGACGCCCGGGCCGAGGGGCACCCGCCTGAGCCCCCCGGCCCCAAGATCCCGCCGCTGCCCAACCACCAGGGGCCCCCCGAGAGCGCCGGGGCGGGGTACACGGCCCTGCCTGCCGCCGACAGCGAGGAGGAGGAGCAAGTGAGGCCAGCGCGCTGCGAGCTTCCCGCGACGGTGCCCCGGGGCTGTGAGCTTCCTTATGACAGTGCCCCGGGGCTGTGAGCTTCCCCATGACAGTGCCCCTGTGCTGTGAGCTTCCCCGCGACAGTGCCCCGGTGCTGTGAGCTTCCCCGCAACAGTGCCGCCAGCGCTGCGAGCTTCCCCACAACAATGCCCCGGTGCTGCGAACTTCCCTGCGACAGTGCCCTGGCACTGTGCGCTTCCCCACGACAGTGCCCCCAGCGCTGCAAGCTGCCTCACGACTGCCCCGGTGCTGCGAGCTTCCCCATGACGGTGGCCCCGATGCAGCAAGCTTCCCTGCGACAGTGCCCCCGGCGCTGCAAGCTTCCCCGCGACAGTGCCCGCAATGCTGCGAGCTTCCCTGCAACAGTGTCCCGGTGCTGCGAGCTTCCCCGCGACGGTGCCCCGACGCTGCGCGCTTCCCCGCAACAGTGCCCTGGGTGACTTGGTTCCTGTCCCGAGCAGGCGGAGACGCCGTCGTGGGAGCCGGGGGCCGAGGACGAGGGGCCCGAGGGGTCGCCGGGCAGTGACCAGGAGGAGAGGGAAGAGGAGGAATAACCAGGAGCAGCTGCCAGCGCCGGGGGGGACCGGGGGGGGCGGGGAGAGGGATAAATTCTCTGTATTCGGTTCTGCCCCAGATCACTGGGTGGGGGCCCCCCCTTCTCCCCCCAACAGTGACCTGTACCCAGCCCCCACCCCACCCCAGGGGGGCCTGTCCCAGCGCCGGGTGAGGGGCCCCCAGATACCCAGCCAGGCCCCCCCCCCACCAGGGGCCGCGTGACTCTAGACATATTGCGCATACAGGGCTTGTGAGCAGCTCGGGGGGGGGGGGGCGGCTCCATCTGTTGCCCCCCCCCACTGGCATCCACACACCCCCTCCCACAGGCCCCTGGCACCCCCAGCCTCTGCATGCCCTGCTGGGGGGTGGGTACATCTGGGGGGGTGAGCAAGAAAGGGGGGCAGCTCTAAATCACGCCCCCCCCAGAGCTGGGGCCCATCTGTCCAGCTCTGTGCACCCTCCATCTGTCTGTCCAGCCCCGTGCACCCCCGTCTGTGTGTCCAGCCCTGTGCACTCCCCCCATCTGTGTGTCTGTCCAGCCACATGCACCTCCCCGTCTGTCTGTCCAGCCCCGTGCACCCCCCGTCTGTCTGTCCAGCCCCGTGCACCCCCCCGGTCTGTCTGTCCAGCCCCGTGCACCCCCCTGTCTGTGTGTCCAGCCCCGTGCACCCCCCGTCTGTCTGTCCAGCCCCGTGCACCCCCCCGTCTGTCTGTCCAGCCCCGTGCACCCCCTGTCTGTGTGTCCAGCTCCGTGCACCCCCCGTCTGTCTGTCCAGCCCCGTGCACCCCCGTCTGTGTGTCCAGCCCCGTGCACCCCCCCGTCTGTGTGTCCAACCCCGTGCACCCCCTGTCTGTCTGTCCAGCCCCGTGCACCCCCCCGTCTGTGTCCAGCCCCGTGCACCCCCCTGTCTGTCTGTCCAGCCCCGTGCACCCCCCCGTCTGTGTGTCCAGCCCCGTGCACCCCCCCGTCTGTGTGTCCAGCCCCATGCACTCCCCGTCTGTGTGTCCAGCCCCGTGCACCCCCTGTCTGTGTGTTCAGCCCCGTGCACCCCCCCGTCTGTGTGTCCAGCCCCATGCACTCCCCGTCTGTGTGTCCAGCCCCGTGCACCCCCCCGTCTGTCTGGCCAGCCCCGTGCACCCCCCCGTCTGTCTGTCCAGCCCCATGCACCCCCGTCTGTCTGTCCAGCCCCGTGCACCCCCCCGTCTGTGTGTCCAACCCCGTGCACCCCCTGTCTGTCTGTCCAGCCCCGTGCACCCCCCCGTCTGTGTCCAGCCCCGTGCACCCCCCTGTCTGTCTGTCCAGCCCCGTGCACCCCCCCGTCTGTGTGTCCAGCCCCGTGCACCCCCCCGTCTGTGTGTCCAGCCCCATGCACCCCCCGTCTGTGTGTCCAGCCCCGTGCACCCCCTGTCTGTGTGTCCAGCCCCGTGCACCCCCCCGTCTGTCTGGCCAGCCCCGTGCACCCCCCCCATCCGGGGTTTCACTGAGCCCCACACAGCCCGTGGGTCACGCCTTCAGCTCATTCCCCAGCAGGAAAATTCCGGGTCTCCCCCCCCCCCATTGGCTTCCCGCCCATCCTGCCCCCCCTTTCCACAGGCTCCCCAAAGGCCCAGCCGCCCCCTAATCCGGCCTTCTCCCCACCCGGGCCCCCCCACTGACGCCAGCGGGACCAACCCCCCCCCCCCAGCCCAGTATCAGCCGTCAGGGGGTGCCCGCACTCTGCCCCCCCCCCGGACCCCTGGGGGGCGCTGGTTGACTCATGACCCCCCCGCCCCATGGTGCCGCCCCGCTGAGTTCTGACTCCCCCACACCCCCTACGCAGCAACCCACCCACACTGGGGGGGGGGGGGCAGCCTCAGGGTTTGTAATAAACGACTGAAACCTGCCCCAGCTTCGGGTTTGGCCTGTTCCACAAGGGGGTGGGGGGGCGAATCGTGGGGCGGGGCCTCTTCCAAGCTCCGCCTACAGAGCAGCAGACCCAGGCCGTGGGTAGCTCCCCCCCCCCAGTGACAGGCTCTCGGCAGACCCAGGCTGTGGGTAGCTCCCCCCCCCCAGTGACAGGCTCTCGGCAGACCCAGGCCGTGGGTAGCTCCCCCCCCAGCGACGGGCGCAGGCTCTCGGCAGACCCAGGCAGCGGCTGTGTCGGTTACAGGGGGGGGGGCTCACCCCTGTGCAACGGGCTCAGTATAACACAGGATGGGGGGGTCTTTGCACCCCTGTGTTTTTAATGAAACCTGGGGCGGCCTCTTCCCACCCCTCCCTGCCGGCACCGGCCACTGCGCCCAGCTCTGGGGTGAGTCACGTTCCACCAGGCTGTTGGGACTAAGGAGGGGGGGGAGCAGCTGGTGGGGGCGGGGGACTGATCCCGCCCCCCACCCCCACTGGAAGCTGCAACTCCCGCTGGCTGGAAGGAAGCTGCGGCTGGGGGGGAGCCGAGGTGCTGGGCAGATGTGAGCAGCTGCTGTGGGGGGAGGTTAAATGGGGCAATGAGTGTTGGGCTGGTGTGAGGGGACCCCAGCAAGACTTGGGGGGAACCCAGGGGGGGGCTGGCAGGGGGCTGCGGGTCGGGAGTGAGGGGCACCGGCAGGGCTGGGCTGGCAGGGGGCTGCGGGTCGGGAGTGAGGGGCACCGGCAGGGCTGGGCTGGGGGTCAGTTTGTTTTTGTAGGGTCTCCCTCATTTCGACCAGTCAAGGAGGCCGGGCAGGTGGGTTGGGGGGGTGGGAACCCCATTTATTTAAACTCACAAGCCACATGAGATCTAAGAGCAACTGACGAGCCGACCCCGAGAGCGTCCTGATGGCCGGGGGGGCCCGGCCCCCCACCCCAGCCTCTTGGGGAGGCAGAGCGAGACCCTCCCTGGGTCAGAGATAATCCCAGCTCGAGGGGGAGGGGCAGGGTGAGCACCCCCTAAACACCCCCCCAGCTCCCCCATGGTGGGACAGAGAGGAGTGGGGGCTAGTGGTTAGAGCGGGGGGGGGGCTGGGAGCCAGGACTCCTGGGTTCTCTCCCAGTGAACAGGGGGACGGGGGGGGGGGGGGCGCGTCTCAAAGGAAGTTCCCCGCGGGGAGGTTGGCCGGGGACAGACACTCCAGCCGAGGGGGGCTCGGCTTGGGCTGCTCGAAGCCGGGGGTCCCTGGGGCAGGGAGGGGGGGCTGCGGTGGGGGGCAGGGCCAGGGCGGGGCCTGGGCCGGCTGCTGCTGGTGGTCCGGGAACTTGGCGCCGTCTGTCTCGTAAGGGAACCAGTCGTAGGAACCCCTGGGGCTGTCCAGGTGCAGAGCTGGGGGGAGGAGACAAGAGTCAGGGACGGAACCCAGGCGTCCGGGCTCCCAGCCCCCCCTGCTCTAACCACTAGCCGCCACTCCCCTCCCAGAGCCGGGGACAGAACCCAGGCGTCCGGGCTCCCAGCCCCCCCACTCTACCCACTAGCCCCCACTCCCCTACCAGAGCCAGGGAGAGAACCCAGGTGTCCGGGCTCCCAGCCCCCACTCGCTCTACCCACTAGCCCCCACTCCCCTCCCCGAGCCAGGAGAGAACCCAGGCGTCCGGGCCCCGCTCACCGAGGTCTTCGAGGGACCCGTCGTGCAGGCGCCGGTGGGCGAAGGGGGACCCCCTGGCCCCCCGCCGGTAGGCGCAGTAGATCCCAGAGAAGAGGCAGAGCAGGAGGCCGGAGGCCGCGAGGAAAAGGCCCATGGCCTGGCCGCCCCCGGCCCCGTGGTGCTCCTCAGGCCGGCCTGGGGCGGGGAGACAGTGCTGAGACGGGACCCAGGCGTCCTGCTCCCCCACCCCGCTGCTTCTGCACCCCGCGCCCCCCGGATCCCCTTCGCCCGGTACTGCCCCCGTCACCGGGCACTATGCCAACGCCTGCCCCCCCTTCCTGCCCCCACAGCTCCCCCCACAGCTCCCCCCTCTGTCCCCCACCTGCCCCATGCTCCCCCTTTCTGCCCCCACAGCTCCCCCCTCTGTCCCCCACCTGCTCCACGCTCCCCCTTCCTGCCCCCACAGCTCCCCCCACAGCTCCCCCACCTGCCCCATGCTCCCCCTTTCTGCCCCCACAGCTCCCCCATCTGCCCCCCACCTGCCCCACGGTCCCCCTTCCTGCCCCCCACCTGCCCACGCTCCCCCTTCCTGCCCCCATAGCTCCCCCGTCTGCCCCCCACCTGCCCACGCTCCCTCTTTCTACCCCCACAGCTCCCCCATCTGCCCCCACAGCTCCCCTGTCGGCCCCCCACCTGACCCATGATCTCCCTTCCTGCCCCCACAGCTCCCCCCTCTGCCCCCACAGCTCCCCATCTGCACCACCCTTTCTGCCCCATGCACCCTCTTTCTATTCCCACAGCTCCCCCGTCTGCCCCCCACCTGCCCCACGCACCCCCCTTCATGCACCCCAATACTGCACCCCCACACTCTCCTTGTGCAGCCTGTCCTCCTGCACCCCGATACCTCCCCCTGCACTCCCCTTTTATGCCCCTAAGCGCACCCCCAACCGCCACACTCCTTCCCCGCCCCTAACTGCACCATGAACCCCCGTTGCTGCCCCCACCCTGACCCCCGACTCCTTCCCCCCACCCCCCCATTTCCCCCTCTGCCCCCCCATGTCCTCTGTACCTCTTCGCTCCACCCGCTCCACCAGCAGAACCATCTCGACCCCCCGGCGCCCCGGCGCTCCCTGCCGGCCGGAATCTCCTGCCGCAGCCCCGGGGGTCCTCTGGGGGGCGCCGTCCCCCGGGGTCCCCTGGCCCAGCGTCGCCGTGGGGTGGGCCAGGCTGCTGGGGGGCAGGGAGGGGCTGGGGGGAGCGGAGCACGGCGCTGTGGGGCTGGGGGCGGCGGGGGCAATGGAGGACTCCGGGGACAGTCCGGTGTCAGGGGAGGGCGGAGGGGAGAGGGGGCCCCTGCTAGCAAGGGGGGAAGGGGGGGACCCAGGGGAAGGGGGGGGCGGGGGCTGGGGGGCACTGGCAGCGAGACAAGCCCCGAGGGCCAGCAGGGCGGCCGGCAGCAGCATCACCTGGAGCCGGGTACCTCCGGGAACCAGCACCTGTGGGGGGTGAGATGGGGTGAAATTGGGGTGTCGGCTTCTCCCCTGCACCCCAGTTCCCAGCGCCCCCCTGCTGACCCCAGCGCCCCCTGCTGGCCCCCCGCCCTGCTCCCCAGAGCCCAGCGCCACCCTGCTGGCCCCCCGCCCTGCACCCCAGACCCCAGCGCCCCCTGCTGGCCCCTCGCCCTGCTCCCCAGAGCCCAGCACCCCCTGCTGGCCCCTCGCCCTGCTCCCCAGAGCCCAGCGCCCCCTGCTGGCTCCCAGCCCTGCACCCCAGAGCCCAGCACCCCCTGCTGGCCCCCATCCCTGCTCCCGAGACCCCAGCGCCCCCTGCTGGCCCCCAGCCCTGCACCGCAGACCCCAGCGCCCCCTGTTGGCCCCTCGCCCTGCTCCCCAGAGCCCAGCGCCCCCTGCTGGCCCCTCGCCCTGCACCCCAGAGCCCAGCGCCCCCTGCTGGCCCCTCGCCCTGCTCCCCAGAGCCCAGCGCCCCCTGCTGGCCCCCAGCCCTGCACCCCAGAGCCCAGCGCCCCCTGCTGGCCCCCCGCCCTGCACCCCAGAGCCCAGCGCCCCCTGCTGGCCCCTTGCCCTGCACCCCAGAGCCCAGCGCCCCCTGCTGGCCCCCAACCCTGCACCCCAGACCCCAGCGCCCCCTGCTGGCCCCCCACCCTGCTCCCCAGAGCCCAGCGCCGCCCTGCTGGCCCCCAGCCCTGCACCCCAGAGCCCAGCGCCCCCTGCTGGCCCCTCACCCTGTTCCCCAGACCCCAGCGCCCCCTGCTGGCCCCCCGCCTTGCACCCCAGACCCCAGCGCCCCGTGCTGGCCCCTCGCCCTGCACCCCAGACCCCAGCGCCCCCTGCTGGCCCCTCGCCCTGCTCCCCAGAGCCCAGCGCCCCCTGCTGGCCCCTCGCCCTGCTCCCCAGAGCCCAGCACCCCCTGCTGGCCCCTCGCCCTGCTCCCCAGAGCCCAGCGCCCCCTGCTGGCTCCCAGCCCTGCACCCCAGAGCCCAGCGCCCCCTGCTGGCCCCCAGCCCTGCTCCCCAGAGCCCAGCACCCCCTGCTGGCCCCCATCCCTGCTCCCGAGACCCCAGCGCCCCCTGCTGGCCCCCAACCCTGCACCCCAGAGCCCAGCACCCCCTGCTGGCCCCTCGCCCTGCACCCCAGAGCCCAGCACCCCCTGCTGGCCCCTCGCCCTGCACCCCAGAGCCCAGCGCCCCGTGCTGGCCCCTCGCCCTGCACCCCAGAGCCCAGCGCCCCCTGCTGGCCCCTCGCCCTGCACCCCAGAGCCCAGCACCCCCTGCTGGCCCCTCGCCCTGCACCCCAGAGCCCAGCGCCCCCTGCTGGCCCCTCGCCCTGCTCCCCAGAGCCCAGCGCCCCCTGCTGGCCCCCTAACGCCCCCTAGCACCATCCTGGGGTATCGGCACCAGCCCTGCGAGCCCCGTGCCCCGGTGGGATGGAGACTACACAAGCGTAACCATAGCTGCAGCAGGGCCCCCCACCCCCCCCCGGGACCCCTCCTCCCGCTCCTGGTTACCAGACTCCGTTGTTGGCAACATCCCCCCCGGGGGCAGGCGAGGTACCTGCCGCCCCAGAGCAAACAAACCATCTTCCCGACCCCGGGGGCTGGGGGGCGCTGGGGTGCAGGGTGGGGGGCCAGCAGGGGGCGCTCTCCCCAGCACACAGGGCTGCCCCCCAACACCCCCATTTAACCCCCAAATTTGGGGTACCTACCCCTCCTCCCCTTAGCAACACCGCCAGGGTGGAGTTGCACACCACCCCTTTAAATACAAGATGTGGGGGAGTAACAGCTAGTCAGCACAAGGGTGCGGGGGGGACACCGGGGATTTAAAGGGTCCCCCCCCCTTATCCCTTCTACCCAGGGCCCGACCCCTCTATGCTACACTGGAGGCCAAAAAAAAATCAAGCCCTGTCCCTTTAAAATCCCTAGGAAAAATAGGGGGGGGGTTGGATTTAAAGGGGCAAATGTTCCCCTAAATAACCCCCCCACACCCACACACCAGCTCCCTCCTCTCTAGGGCTGGGCCCTGGCCCAGCTGGAATTGGGCGCTGTCCCTTTAAATACCTGGGAGAGGGGAGAAATCACCCCCCCCCGCCAGATATCTAAGGGGTTCGCCCCTCACCCCCCAAACAGATTCACCCCCATAGAAATCAGGGCACTGGCCTTTTAAATACATGAGGGCAAAAATGTGGGGGGTCCCCTCTCCAGCCCCCCGACTCCAGCCAGGACCCCCCCAGGGCAGCCCACATGGGGAGGGGCTCCGTGTTACCCTGTGTCTCACTCACCTGGGTGGGGGGCAGAGAGCAGGGGAAAGTCCAGGTGCCGCTGGGAGGGAGAGACGCACAATGAGCCAGGAAGGGGGGGGGGCAGCTCCTCCCTAGCAGCCCCCCTGGGATATGGGGGGGTATGACGCACGAGCCCCCGGGGGGGACACGAACGCTGCTAACAACCCAGCAATAACAACTGTGGCTCGGCTGCACCTTCGGGGGGGGGGGAGGAGGACTGTTGACCTGGGCGGGGTGCTGCCCCCCCACCCCGTGTAAGCCCCCCCCCCCAGCAGCAGGAGGCCTGGTGGCTGGGTGCTCAGGGAAGACAGGCGGGTGTGGTGACGCCCCATGGATTTGGCACCTAGGGTAGTGGGGAAAACCCCTGCCGCCCCCCACTTTGGGGGTGATCCCCACGCCAGAAGCAGCCTGTCCCGAGCTCCCAAATGGGACCCAGCCCCGCAAAAACCTTCACAGCCCCCCCCCCCCCCCCGACACCCCCAAAGGGGACAAGCAACCTCAGGCAGGCGAGGGGCAGCCAGCACCGGTGAGGGAGGGGGCACAGCAAAGAGCAGATCCAGCCCCCACCCCCAGCAGAGCGGGGTGAGCTGCAAATAGAATCCAGGAGTCCTGGCTCCCGGCCCCCCCTCCCCAAGCCAGGGAGAGAACCCAGGAGTCCTGGCTCCCAGCTCCTCCCGCTCTAACCCACTAGACCCTCCCCCCTCCCAGAGCCAGGCGAGAACCCAGGAGTCCTGGCTCCCAGCTCCCACCGCTAGACCCTGTGTTCCAGATTCCCAGGCCGCGCCTTTGCTCGGCTCCGTACGGCCCCTGGGAGGAGCCCCCGTCCCTGTGACGCCTTCTCGGGGGGCTGCTCTCGTTCTCGGGGGTCCAGCCCTGGGCCCCACCCCCACCCGGGGGCTGCAGCTCTGAGCCCCCAGCGCCTGGCTCGGGGGTCCCAGCCCGGATGCTCTGTGTGCAGCCAGCCAGGCCTCTGGGGTGAGGAGACTCCCCTCCGGGCTCGCTGGCCAGGGCCAGGAGCCCCCCCCACCCGGCTGCGGACTTCCTGGGTCTGACCTGGGAGCCTCCAGCCCCCCCCCCACATCCCCCGCAGCCGGCCGGGCCCCCCAGCCAGCGGGTAACGCAGCCGGGTGATTAGCCGACGGGAGCACGGCGTAGGGCAGAGCTGGGGAGCGCCAAGCTCAGGGACTGTCAGCAGAGTCCATCCTGGGGGGACCCCAGGCCTGGTACCCCCCCCCCCACTGAGTCCCAAACACTGCCCAGTTCCGGCTGCCCGGCCCCAGACAAGCCTGTCGCCCCTTCACCGTCCTTTGCCTCTTTCCCCGGCTGGCTCCTTGCAGAGGATGGGCCTGGCTGCAGCGTAGCGGCCGGTCTCTGGGCCCAGGCGGCCCGGCGGCCGTATCCCCCCTGCCCTCTAGGGGCGGCTGCAACGCTCCCCCACCCCCCACCCCCAGCACCTCGCTCCGTGAGTAACACACAGGAGAAACTGAGGCACACACCGAGTATTGAGAGAAAACCTTAACACGCCCACTTCGGCACACCGGGCAAACGGGTCGACATGAGAGTCAAGAGCAGAATTGTTAGACACGGAGAGAAACGCGATTTCTCGAGGAAGAGTCGACACGGCTTTTGGAAAGGAAAATCGCGCCTCGCCGCTCTATTCGAATTCCCCGAGGGGGTCGACCCGCGGACCAGGGGGAGCCAGCACCCCTAGACTGTCAGAAAACCCGTGACAAGGGCCCTCACCCAAGGCTCTTACGCGAACTAAGCTGTCGTGGGATAGGGGGAAGGTCCCTCGCGGGTCAGTAATGGGAAAGTCAGGACACAAAGGGGAGGAATAAAGGGTCAGTTTTCAGACTGGCGAGAGGTGACTAGCGGGGTCCCCCGTGGGTCTGCACTGGGCCCTTCACCGCTCAACACGGGCCTAAGGGAGCTGGGAAAAGGGGGAGCCAGGGCAGTAGCAGACGACACAAAATGACTGGAGCCGGTTAAGTGCGGAGCGTTACAAAGAGGCCGCAGCGACCGGGCCCCGAAACGACAGCTGAAACTCAGAGTAAGGCACACGGGAAGCCATGGGCCCAGGTCGACGTACGACCCGATGGGGGCTGGTGACGGAGAAGGACTTTTTCAGAAGGTTTTGTCTGACTACTGCGTGCCTCAGTTTCCCCACATGCTGCGTGGCCACCGAGGTGTGGGGGAGGAAGAGGCCGTTTGCTCGCTGCGCAGACCCAGGTGTGACCCACGCCGGCCCCCCCCCATGCCCAGGGAGGAGCCCAGAATACAAGGGCCCAGATCACTGCCCGGCCCATGGGCACCCAGCAGGTAACGCCCGTGGGTGCCCCTGGGCAGGGAGCCGGCCGGGTGTGAGCAGCTGGAGGACAAAGGGCTGGGAGGGGCCGGGGGGGGTTTGCTCCGTGTGGGGCTGCTGGGGGGGAGCTGGGGGCACTGGCACTAAGGGGTCGGGGGGCTCAGGCCCAACCCAACCGGCCTTGGCTGTAATTTCTGTTCCTGGCGCTGCGCCCAGCCCCCCAACAAACCCCTCACTGGCCGAGTTACTCCCAAGCCCGGAGATGGGGAGCCTGGCTCCCTCGGGGGGCGGGGGTCCATCTGCCCCCAGGGCCCATCCCAGGGCACTCGCTGCGGGGGGCTCCCGGCCTGACCCGAGAGGGGGCTGCAGGCTCCAAGGGTTGGTCCCGGTGGGGGGGAGAAGGAAGCCAAGGGGCTCACCCCATTGAGAGTGACCCCCAGGGGGCTGCCTTGCTGCAGGGGACCCCCTGGGAGCCAGGTGAGAGCACCAGGCCTGTGGATCGAGCCGGGTCTGAATTCGCTATCCCCTCATGCACGAGATCTTAGAGTCCCCGTGGCCAGTTCTCCGGAAACCTGCCCCCCCAGGAGCTACGCAGAGGCAGGACCCCCCGGAACGGGAGAGGAGCCGGGCCAGATCCTCCCAGCGCTCGGGAAACCCAACACCCTCACACACACACACACACCCTGCAACAGCGCGGGCAGCTCCGAGTGCGGCCTGGCGGCAGAGAGCTGATCTAATTGGGAAAAGCGCAGAGATGGGCTGTCACGGAGTGTGGGGGAGTCCGGCCCTGCACCCCTCTTCCCCGGAGTCACTGGGAGTCTCAGCCAGCCAGTAGAACAGAAGGTTTATTAGAGATGCCGGGAACACAGTCCAACCAGAGCTTGTCAGTACATCCAGGACCCCTCAGTTGGGTCCTTCCGGGGGGGCAGGGAGCTTAGACCCCAGCCTGGGGCTCCCTGCGTTTTACCCCACAGCTCCAAAAGGGGACAGGGAGGCCAGACCCTGTCTGCCCCTCTCCCCCTCTCTCCGGCCAGCTCCAAACTGAAACTCTCCAGACCCTCCTCCCCCTTTGTCTGCTTCCCGGGCCAGGAGGTCACCTGATCCCTTTGTTCCAACACCTTCAGCTCCCACCTTTGCGGGGAGGGGCCGGGTGTGACGAACTAGGACTGTTGTTAAGGTTTCCCTGAGTACTGTGTGGGTGCCTCAGTTTCCCCTATGCAGTGCTTGAGTATCTAGGTGGTGGGACAATGGTGCATGATTGTTACAAAGCCCTAGAAGGCAGAGGCCTGGACACAGAGAATGGCCCTGTCTCCTGGCAACAGATGGCCCGGCCCCTCCCCTGCAAAGGTGAGAGCTGAAGGTGTTCGAACAAAGGGATCAGGTGACCTCCTGGCCCAGGAAGGACAAAGGGGGAGGAGGGGCTGGAGAGTTGCAGTTTGGAGCTGGCTTGGGAAGAGGAGGGGAGGGGGGCAGACAGGGTCTGGCCTCCCTGCCCCGTTTGGAGCTGTGGGGCGAAATGCAGGGAGCCCCAGGCTGGGGTCTAAGCTCCCTGCCCCCCGGAAGGGCCCGACTGAGGGGTCCTGTTTGTACTGACAAGCTCTGGTTGGACTGTGTTCCTGGCATCTCTAATAAACCTTCTGGTCTACTGGCTGGCTGAGACTCCCAGTGACTCCGGGGAAGAGGGGTGCAGGGCCGGACTCCCCTATACTCCGTGACACCGGGGCCATCAGTTGCTAGGATACAGAGTGTCGGCCATTCTCTGTGTCCAGGCCCCTCTGTAACACTCATGCACCCTTGTCCCACCACCTAGATACTCAAGCACTGCATAGGGAAACCGAGGCACCCACACAGTACTCAGGGAAAACATTAACAGTCCTAGTTCATCACATGGGCCACAAAAATCATCCAGAAAATGGACCCGCTGGGCTAGGAGGAGACATTGAAACGGGGACGATTTGGCTTGGAAGAGACACACCTAAGGGGGGTACAACAAAGGTCTATAGGATCAGGACTGGTGTGGCGAAAGTGAAAGGGAGTGTTATTGACCCCTTCACATGACACAGGAACCAGGGGTCACCCCCTGAAATTAACAGGCAGCAGGTTGAAAACAAACAGCTGGAAGTATTTCTTCACCCCACGCACTGACAACCCGGGGAACTCCCCGCCAGGGGATGTTGAAGGCGCAAAGTAGAACAGGGTTCAGAAAAGAATGAGGTAAGTTGAGCACGGGTAGGTCCTGTGACGAAACAAGAATGTTTTCTCTGGATACTGTGGGGGTGCCTCAGTTTTCCCTGTGCATTTCTTAAGTCTGCGTAGGGGGATAAGGGGGTGGGATTGTTGCAGAGCCCGAGAGGGCCCGTGTGATGGTGTCTGCACAAAGAACGGCTGACACCCTGGCTACTGCTAGCCGGGGCCCCCCCTGCAAGGTGCCGGCTGAAGGTGTCGGAGAACAAAGAGATCAGGTGACTCTCGGCTGGGGAAGGAGACAAAGGCCGAGGGGGACGGGGGGGGGGGGTTGGAGAGTGTCAGTTTGGAGCTGGCTGGGGACATGGAGGGAGGCCCAGAGCCGGGGTCTGGGCTGCTCCCCCCCCCCCCCCAACGGCCCTGACTGAGGGGTCCTGGTCTCTGTACCTACAAGCTCTGTTTTGGGCCCTGTTCCTGTCGCCTACTAAACCTGCTGTTTTCCCGGCTGGCTGTGGAGTCGGGGGGGGCGGGGCCAGCTGGCTGTGGAGTCGGGGGGGGGGGGCGGGCTGGCTCCCCCAGGACCCGGCCGGGGACTTGCTGTGGGGCGCACACGGTGGGGCAGGGATGCTGGATGCTCCGGGGTCAGCCCCAGGGAGGTGGAAGCTGGGGAAGCTTCGTGCCCTGGGGACAGTCGGCTCCCAGGGGGAGGCTCCCCCAGAGTCCTGGCTGGCTCCGTAGGGAGCAGCCCCAGAGCGTCGCGGGGGGACCTCGTGACAGGTCCATCGGTGGCTATTAGCCAGGCCGGGCCAGGAGCCAGCCCCAGGCTCTGGGGGTCCCTGAACCCCTGACCGGCAGAAGTGGGGGATGGATCATGCAAGAATTGCCCCGAGCCGGGGACCCCACAGGAACCCGGGGGCAGCCGGCCTGCTCGTTCCCGGCCCGCTGGACAGACAGACGACGCCAGGAGGTAGAAAGCCAAGTGTTTATTGATGGGGTGACAGCGGGTCCGTGGGATACCCGAGGGGGTCCCCCCCCCCCCCCCCCCAACAGGGGGCGGTGTCTCTCCGGCCAGCAGGGGTCAGCGGCGCCCCAGGACCAGGGCCAGCCCCACGGCCGCCAGCAGCAGCAGGAGGGAGACGCTCAGCAGCACCGTGACGACCACCAGGCCCCCCGAGCGCCCGCCGGGGCCGGCCTCCATGGCGCGGAAGCTGATGGGGAGACCTGGGGGGAAAAGCCACAGGGGCAAAGAGGCGGGGCTTAGTCCAGCCACACAGGGGAGAGGGGGCGTGGCCAGACTAAGCCACACCCCCGATCTGGGAGCCGGCGCCCCTGGAGGGGGAAGGTCCCAGGGCCCCATTCCCCCCACCCCCCAACCGGTCTCACCTCGAGTCTCAAAGGGTCGGGACCAGTTCGTCACGGTCACCGGGGTCCGGCCTCGGCCGTACAGAGCAAACCGCAGTCTGTGGGAATCAAGGCAGCTGGTTCTGAGCGGGAGAGAACCCAGGAGGTCCTGGCTCATGCACCTCCCCCCATGCCCCACCCCCCCAGCTCTAACCACTAGACTCCCCTCCCCTCCCAGAGCCAGGGAGACAACCCAGGAGTCCTGGCTCCCCGCTCCCCCCCCAGCTCTAACCACTAGACCCTGCTCCCCATTCCCCACAATCTCTGCCCCCCAACACCCTTATATGCACCCCACACCCTGCACCCCACACATTCAACCCTCCAGGCAGCACCCCAAGCCCACCACCCCCCCCCCCCCCCATTGCCCCATTACCTGTAACTCCGGCCAGGCAGCAGGTCCCGGGTGCAGGTGTCATTCAAGCAGGCCAGGCTGGCCCCACGTCGTAGGCAAATTCCCGTGGGAGGGGCGGCTCCTCAAACAGGGGGCTGCAGGGGGGCACCGGGAAGCCCTGGGGCACCTTGTAGGTGACGTTGTCCCCTGGGGGAGACGGCAACATGGAGTCACAGCCCAGGAACCCCGGAGTCCTGGCTCCTGCCGCCACCCCTCACCCACTCCGCACCCAGAGCCAGGGAGAGAACCCAGGAGTCCTGGCTCCCAGCCCCCCCATGCTCTAACCCCTAGACCCCACTCCCTCCCAGAGCCAGGGAGAGAACCCAGGAGTCCTGGGCCAGCCCCCCTCTAACCACTAGCCCCCACTCCCCTCCCCGTACCGGAGGGCTGGACGTGGACCTGGACCGTGGCCGATGCCCGGGGCGCCTGGCTGGGGTCCACGGTCGCCTGGCGCCATCGCTCGTAGAGGCAGAACGCAGGCCGCAGGCGCAGGACGGTGGAGAGGCTGGAGGACTCGGAGTAGAGCCTCACGGGGTAATCTGGGGGGCAGGACAGAAAGGGGGGCAAGTGAGAGCCTGCCCATGCCCAGAGCAGCCCCACTCCTCCCAGAGCCAGGGAGACAACCCAGGAGTCCTGGCTCCCAGCCCCCTCCTGCTCTAACCACTAGACCCCACTCCCCTCCCAGAGCCAGGGAGAGAACCCAGGAGTCCTGGCTCCCAGCCCCCCTGCTCTACCACTAGACCCCACTCCCCTCCCAGAGCCAGGGAGAGAACCCAGGAGTCCTGGCTCCCAGCCCCCCTGCTCTAACCACTAGACCCCACTCCCTTCCCAGAGCCAGGAGAGAACCCAGGAGTCCTGGCTCCCAACCCCCTACTCTAATCACCAAACCCCCCACTTCCCTCCCAGAGCCGGGGAGGGGACCCAGGAGTCCTGGCCAGGCTCAGCTGAGGCCATTCCCTCCTCTCTGCCCCCAGCTGCATGGGGTAGGGCGCTGGGGGGGCCCTAGGGTGACTCACCCAGGGAAGGCAACAAGGCAGCCCCCAGACTCAGCCAGAGGAGCAGGCAAAGGGCCCCGAAGCGCTGGCTCCCCATAGCTGCCCCGTCATCCCAGCAACAGCCACTGGGAGCTGCCCGGGGCGGATAAATGACTCCTGCCCACATCAGGGGCAGCTGGGAGGGGCGGGGCCCCCAGGGCTGAGATTTAAAGGGGAAGACACACACAGACACCACCGCCCATGCGATCCCGCTGTGTGGGCCCGGGGGGTGTCCCCCCACAGACCAAATCCCCCTCCCCCATCCCTCTGTATGTGCCCTGGGGGGACTCATCCCCCCTCCCCAACCCCCATCCGTCTGTGTGTGCCCTGGGGGTATATCCCCCCTCCCCAACCCCCTGACCACCATCTGTCTGTGTGCGCCCTGGGGGGACTCATCCCTCCCCCAACCCCCTGACCCCCATCTGTCTGTGTGCGCCCTGGGGGGACTCATCCCCTCCCCAACCCCCTGACCCCCATCTGTCTGTGTGCGCCCTGGGGGGGACTCATCCCCCCCTCCCCAACCCCTGACCCCCATCCGTCTGTGTGTGCCCCAGGGGGGCTCATCCCCCCTCCCCAACCCCCTGACCCCCATCCCTCTGTGTGCGCCCTGGGGGGACTCATCCCCCCTCCCCAACCCCCATCTGTCTGTGTGCGCCCTGGGGGGTTCATCCCCCTCCCCAACCCCTGACCCCCATCTGTCTGTGTGCGCCCTGGGGGGACTCAACCCCTCCCCCCAACCCCCTGACCCCCATCCCTCTGTGTGCGCCCTGGGGGGGACTCATCCCCCCTCCCCAACCCCCTGACCCCCATCCGTCTGTGTGCGCCCTGGGGGGGCTCCCCCACAGACCAACTCCCCTCATCCCTCTGCCTGTGCCCTGGGATACTGATCCGCCATCCCCGCTCCCAGTCTGTGCCCATCCTACTGTCTCTTCCCTGCAAAGGGGGTTAACCCCCCATCTCCCCTCCCTCAACCCCCCAGCCACCGGCAGCCTCCCCCCCCCCCCCCCGGCTCCATGTCCCTGGCCATCGCGTCGCTCCATTAATTTAATGAAATGATTTTCCTGTCTGGTCCCCCCCCCCACCCGCTCTCCAGTCCCAATTAGCCACCTGGGGGTGAGCGCCGGGCGATTGATATCCGGCTTGTCTGCCTGGCGCTGCCCACCAGCCCCCCCTTCCCGGCCTGCCCCTCCGCCCCACTCTGGCCTCTCTGGAAATAACCCAGCGTGGCCACATTCAACCCCCGCGACCAGCCCCAGGATCCATCCCTCATGGGACCGGCCCTGCGATGCACAGGGAACCCCGGAGTCCTGGCTCCCAGCCCCCCCTGCTCTAACCACTAGACCCACTCCCCTCCCAGAGCCGGGGAGAGAAGACCCAGGAGTCCTGGGCTCCCAGACACCCCTGTTCTAACCACCAGACCCCTCTCCCCTCCAGAGCCAGGGAGAGAACCCAGGAGTCCTGGCTCCCAGACACCCCTGTTCTAACCACCAGACCCCACTCCCCTCCCAGAGCCAGGGAGAGAACCCAGGAGTCCTGGCTCCAGACACCCCTGTTCTAACCACCAGACCCCACTCCCTCCCAGAGCCAGGGAGAGAACCCAGGAGTCCTGGCTCCCAGACACCCCTGTTCTAACCACCAGACCCCAACTCCCCTCCTCCAGTGCCAGGGAGAAGAGAACCCAGGAGTCCTGGCTCCCAGACACCCCTGTTCTAACCACCAGACCCACTCCCCTCCCAGAGCCAGGGAGAGAACCCACGACTCCTGCCTCCCTGCCCCGCCCCCCCCCCATTCTAACCCACTAGACCCCACTCCCCTCCCGGAGCTGTGGGGTTAAATGGGTTTCAGGGGACGAGGGGGCAGGAGCACCCCCAGAATGGGAAATGGGGGGTTACAGCAGGGGCAGTGTGACCAGAGCAGGCGGGGGCGGGAGTCTCGTGGGGTCCCCATAGATCCCCAGGGCCCCGCTGCCCCTCCCCCACATGGGACACTGCGGCCCCCCAGAGTGGGCGCAATATGGGGACGGTTGCCTCTGGGCCCACCTCCTAGCGGATGGGCCCCCCCTCCCAGCTGGGAGACGCGGCCCAGCCCCCCTTTCCCCGCCAGCTCGTTAGGGTGCCGGCTAACGAGTCCGGCGCTAATGAGCCCTGGAGAGCAAGACGGCCCCCCCGCCCCCCCGGAACCACCCACTCGCCATCGACAGCCGGCCGGGCCGGCTGTGAATCACGGGCCGGGAGCTGGGGGCTTCGTTAGCGACGCCGTCTAAAGAGCTTTTGAGGCGGGGAGGGGGGGGCAATTAGGAGCCGGGGGCCAAGGGGTCCATCCGTCCGTCCGTACCATCGACTCTGAGCTCCCACCCCCCGCCCGGGCGTCAGACTTGGGGTCCCAGGAGCCCCCCGGCCGTCCCGGCTGCTTCATTAACTCCTCGGTCTGCGCGCGGGTCGGGGACCCCCCCCCCCCGGCTCGGCAGCGGCGCCATCGATCCCGCGGCCCCGACACCCCCCGCCGGCCACCCGGGCCTGCGTCACGCTGGGAGCGGGGGGGTGGCTGGGGGGGGGGACGGCGGACGGGTATAAATCACCCCGGGGAGCTGGGGCCGGGGAGACGGGGGTTGCTGCACCGTGCGCCGCTTCGGGGATCACAGGTAATCTGGGGGCTGGGATGGGGGGCTGGGCCCAGCCTGGGGGGGCACCACTGAGCTGGGGGAGAAGGGGCTGGGCTGGGGGGCTGGGGGGCTGGGCTCAGCCGGGGGGGGCACCATTGAGCTGGGGGAGAAGGGGCTGGGCTGGGCGGGGCTGGGCTCAGCCGGGGGGGTCGCTGCCTGGGGGCGGGGGGCTGGTACCAGCCGAGCCAGGGAAGGTGGGGGCTAGGAGCGGAGGAGGAGATCTTGGGCTCGGCCGGCTGGGGAGGGGCTCTGGGGGGGGGGGGGGCAGGGTCTGTCTGTGTCCCGGGGGCTCTGACCCTGTTTCCATCCCCCGCAGGGCCGGAGATGGACGCCCCGCCCAGCGCTGGGAGAGGCCTAGTCCCGTCGCCTTCCTCCTGGGCTGCTCCTTGCTCCTGTGCTCAGGGGCGCGGCTCCCCCCGTCGTATCCCCCCAACAGGTAAAAACACCGCCCCACCCCCAGCCACCAGACCCCGCCCCCTTCCCAGAGCCGGGAAGAGAACCCAGGAGTCCTGGCTCCCAAACCCCCTGCTCTGATTACTAGACCCCTCTCCCCTCCCGGAGCTGGGGAGAGAACCCAGGAGTCCTGGCTCCCAGCCCCCCTGCTCTGATCACTAGACCCCTCTCGGAGCTGGGGAGAGAACCCAGGAGTCCGGGCTCCCAGCCCCCTGCTCTAACCACTAGACCCCGCTCCCCTCCCAGAGCTGGGGAGAGAACCCAGGAGTCCGGGGCTGTCCCTCTCTCTCTCCCTAGGCTGTGGACGCGGGATGCCCCACAAGACCCCACCGACCCCGCCGGACGCCCCCCGGCTTGGGACCTGCAGCTGCCGTCCATCACCCTGCCGGACTGGAGCCTCCGGATGCTGTCCGGACAGGGGCGAAGCAGGAAGTCCCGCCCGTGGAGCGGGCCGAGACAGGAAGTCCCGCCTGCAGAGCTGGCCCCTGCCCCGGGCTGGGGCGGGAAGAGGAGCATCGTGGTGGCGGACGACGCGCTTTCCGGGAGCGGAGCAAGATGCTGACGGCCATGGAGCGCCAGAAATGGCTCAACTCCTACATGCAGAAACTGCTGGTGGTGAACCCCGACTGAGGGGGGGGAGCGCGTCCGTGTGTCCCGCCGCCCGGGGGCCGCGCGCCCCCCCAATAAAGGATCTTTGCTGACTCAGCCCCCAAAGCCTGGAGCCGGTGTCTTCATTGGGGGGAGCAGTGGGGGGTGGAAGGAGGCGTCTCTGGCTGACATGGCTGGGGCTGGGGGGACGGAGGGAGGGAGGAGGGGGAGGGGGGGAGGGAAGACGGGGCTGGGGTGGGGGCATGGAGGGCTGGGGGGGCGCTGGGCGGGGGGCTGGACCCTGACGGCGGCTGCCCAGCCAGGCCCGTGTCAGCAATGGGAACGCTGGGTCGGGGTTTGTGTGTGAGGGTGTCACAGACTCCCAGGTCCGTGGGGGGGGATCCCCCTTCAGTGCAACGGCCCTTCTCGGGGGGCCGCTCTCTCCCGGGGGTCCAGCCTCTCCGCCTCCTGGAGCCGCACCTCTCTGAGCCTCAGCGCCCCTGTCTCTGCCGTGGGCCCCCCAGGGAGTCCCCTCGCTCCGCCCCCCGGGGCCTCCACCCCCAGAGGGGACAAAGGCCCCTGATCTCTCGCCCGGAGCGACTCCCAGCAGCATAACACAGGAGGGTTTATTGAGCGTCTAAGCCCAGCCCAGGAAACTCTCCGGGCCCCAGGCCTGGCCCCCCTCAGCCCAGCACATCCCAGTCTCCCCTGCATCCAGGGGGGCTCTGCCTGCCCCCTCCAGCCCAGAGCCCCCCTGCTGCCCAGCCGGGCAGCTGAGATCACCGGCCCCAAGCCCCCCCTCTGTCCATTGTCTTCTCTCCAGGTAAACAGGGTCGCCTGGGCCCCCGTCCCCTCTTCTGTCCTCTGCCCCCTCTGGCTGGAACCGGCTGCTCCGGTCACCGGGCTCCTCTCCCCACAGCCCATTGTCCCCCCACTGGCCAGAACCGGCTGCGACTCCCGAGCTGGGCCCTGGGTCACCGGTCGCTGGGGTCTCCATTCTCCAGGCCATGGGCTGGGTCCCCAGTCCCCTCGCGGGTCCCCTGTACCCCCAAACTCCCCCCTCCCACCCCCCTCATTAACCCGTAACACCCAGGGAAACTGAGTCTCACCCCCTCGGCATGCAAACCACTGGAAAACCAAGAACCCCCCTCAGAAAACAAGGAAAACAGGAAACTCCCCCACTTCGTCACAAGGATAAACTGCCCCTCCCACCCCCCCCAGACCATCCCCCCTCCTGCACAGACAGACAGACGCACACGCAGACGGACACGGACGCAGATAGACAGACGGACGGACGCACAGACAGACACAGACAGACGGACACGGACACACAGGCAGACACGGACGGACGGACAGACGGACACAGACAGACAGACAGACCCACAGGCAGACGCATGGGACACAGACAGACAGACAGAGACAGTCGGACGGACACACCCACACAGCCAGACACGCCGAGCTCACCACACCTGGGCAGCGGGTGTGTCTGTCTCATCCCCCCTCCAGCTGCCCGCCTGGGGAGCAGTCCCACTCCAGGCTGGGGGGGGGGGTTTACTGATCCCTTCCCCCCCCCCCCCCATAAATCCCCCTGCGCAGCCGGACGGGCCCCCACGCCACAGCCCCCGCTGGGCACAGAGACGCAGATGCCCGGTGCGGAGGGGGGGGGGCCCATGGAGATGGCGACAGAGAGATGGGGGAGGGGGGGGCTCCCCAGCCAGACACCAGCCTAACGAGCCACAGGCTAATTGCTCGTTTGCTGCTGCTCCGAGCAGGCTGGTCATTGGGCGAGGAGCCATTTCCAGCCCCGGGAGTGACCCCCAGGATCAGAGCCAGTTACCCGGGACTGGCTGGCTCAGGGGGGCCGGGAATGGGGCGAGGGGCCTGTCACAGAGTGTGGGGGAGTCCGGCCCTGCACCCCTCTTCCCGGGATTCGATGTGACTCTCAGCCAGCCAGTAGAACAGAAGGTTTATTAGAGATGCCAGGAACTCTCAGCCAGCCAGTAGAACAGAAGGTTTATTAGAGATGCAGGAACACAGTCCAAACAGAGCTTGTCAGTACATCCAGAACCCCTCAGCCGGGTCCTTCCGGGGCAGGGAGCTTAGACCCCAGCCGGGGGCTCCCTGCATTTCACCCCCCAGCTCCAAACTGAAACCAACCAGCCAAACCTCCAGCCGCCCTTCCCCTCCCCGGGGCCCCTCCTCTCCCCTGTCCATTCTCCCAGCCAAAGGTGTCACCTCCCCCCCCCCCCCCTCCTGGCTCATGTTCCAGCCCCAGGTAAAGTGTCGCATTCCCGATGCAGCCTCCCGGGTCAGATCCACCTCGCTCCCTCCTCCGTCACACCCTGCTCCCCCCACCTCGCTCCCTCCTCCGTCACACCCTGCTCCCCCCACCTCGCTCCCTCCTCCGTCACAGGGCCTGTCCCCTGTGGGGGGCCCCGGCTCCTGGGACTGGCTGGCTCGGGGGGGGGCTGGGAATGGGTGAGGGGCCTGTCCCCTCTGGGGGGCCCGGCTCCTGGGACTGGCTGGCTCGGGGGGCTGGGAATGGGTGAGGGGCCTGTCCCCTCTGGGGGGCCCCAGCTCCCGGGACTGGCTGGCTCGGGGGGGGGGGCGGGAATGGGGTGAGGGGCCTGTCCCCTCTGGGGGGCCCCGGCTCCCGGGACTGGCTAGCTCGGGGGGGGGGCCGGGAATGGGGTGAGGGGCCTGTCCCCTCTGGGGGGCCCCGGCTCCTGGGACTGGCCAGCTCGGGGGGGCCGGGAATGGGGTGAGGGGCCTGTCCCCTCTGGGGGGCCCCGGCTCCCGGGACTGGCTGGCTCGGGGGGGGGGCGGGAATGGGGCGAGGGGCCTGTCCCCTCTGGAGGCCCTGGCTCCTGGGACTGGCTGGCTCGGGGGGGCTGGGAATGGGTGAGGGGCCTGTCCCCTCTGGGGGGCCCTGGCTCCCATCTGGCCCCAGGCCAGGGGCCCCTCTCTGCCCCCTGATGACCACTGCACTCTGCCCAGCCCCCCCAGACTATATGTGGGGCAGGTGAGCTGGTACTTGGGGGAGGGGCTGGGAGGGGGCCCCCAGAGATGGGGGGACCCCATGGAAGTGAGGGGGCAGGGGCAGCAGGGGGTGCTGGGTTGGGGGGGCTTGTTACACACCTCTGTTCCATGGCAACTGGGACCAGGCTGGTTGCCGGGCCTTCCTAGGAGCAGTTTCCATGGAGCCCAAGGTGGGGGTCAGAGCTCTGAGGGGTGTGCTGGGAATGGGGGGGTGGACTTGGGGGACCCCATGGGGCTCCTCCCCTCCCCCAGGTCTCTGTGCAGCCCCAGACCTCCCCATCAGAGCCCCTGCTCCTGCCACTGGGCTCCCCACACCTGATACCTGTCCCCCATCTCCATGGGCTCCCTGCCCATCCTGGGGGTCCCCCTACCCTCCCATCTGTACCCTCCTCCCCATGTGCTGGAGGACTTTGGGGGGCTCAACCCCATTCTCTCCTTCCTAGATGGTGCACGCATGGAGCCCCCTTGTGTGACCCCCAAGGCCCCCAGTCCTTCACCCCTGCCAGGCCAGGGGTCTCCCAATTCTGCCCCATGGGGGGAATCTCACCCCAGCCCCGCCGGTGCCCCTCACACCCGACCCACAGCCCCCTGCTACGCTAGCCCCGGGCTTCCCCCCGCCACCCAGCCCTGCCGGTGCCTGGTGACGAAGTGGGAATTTCCCATAATAGTCTCTGTGTGCCTCAGTTTCCCCACACGCTGCGTGGTTAGAAGGTTGCTCACCCTTTGCAGCGACCCAGAGCCCAAGGGGTGACGGAGCCTGGCTGCCCGGCCCCAGCCTGGCCCGTGGGCACCCAGCCGCTAACGCCCGTGGGTGCCCCTGGGCAGGGAGCCGGACGGGTGTGAGCAGCTGGAGGACAAAGGGCTGGGAGGGGCCGGGGGGGGGGGTTGCTCCGTGGGGGGAGCTGGGGGGGAGCTGGGGGCACTGGCACTAAGGGGTCGGGGGGCTCTGGGCTCGGGCCCGGCCCAGCCGGCCTTGGCTGTAATTTCTGTTCTCGGCGCTAAGCCAGGACTCTCCGCCCACCCCCGGCCGAGTCACTCCCAAGCCCAGCTGGGGGGCCTGGCTCCCTCTGGGGGGGGTCTGTCTGCCCCGTAGGAGTCCTTGCTGTGGGGGGCTCCCGGCCTGACTCAGGGGGAGGGGTGCAGGTGCCCAGGGTGGGTCCCAGGGGACAGGAAGCCAAGGGGCTCACCCCAGTGAGAGTGTGACCCCCACAAAGGGGGCTTCTGCGTTGCCGACCCACAGATCCCCCTGCTGTATCACTCCTAAGCTTCTGCCAGAGCTGGGGAGAGAACCCAGGAGTCCTGTCGCCAAACCCCCGGCTCTAACCACTAGACCTCCCTCCCCTCCCAGTGCTGGGAGAGAACCCAGGCGTCCTGGCTCCCAGCCCCCCGCTTCCATCCCAAACACCACACAGGAATATCGAGCAGAGAAATATTTATTGGCTGGTTGCTTAGGGCCGAGGCGGGGGGCTGAGGCTGGGGCGGGTCTGTTCCCCCAGGATCCCCGCAGGACGTGGGGGGTCCCCGGCCCCGATCTGTGCCCTCTGCCGCGGGCGGGCCCCAGCTGCTGTGCTCGGGGAACATCGGGTTAACGTCCGGCTCCGGGACGTGTCGCGGGCCGGCGCTGGTTGCAGCTGTGTCAAGTGCCCCGTACTGCAGAGGGGGAGTCTCCTGGGGGATCCGCGGGCACATGGGGGGTGAGTCCGCAGCCTGTCACTGTCCCCCATGCAGCATGATGACTAGGGCGTTCCAGGGGGCCATGGAGGGGAAACTGAGGCAATGAGTGACGGAGAAGGGACGTACCCCAAAGGCACACGGGGAAGCAGTCGCAGAGCAGGGAGAGAACCCAGGAGTCCGGGCTTCTAGCCCCAACCCCCACTCTAACCACTAGCCCCCGCTCCCCTCCCAGTATGACGCTCAGGGCAGGAAGTGGAATGGGGTACCGGAGGGCGTCACACTAGGGGGCTGGCGGCGGCAGCACAGGAGCGTGGGGGGGGGCAGGTCTGCGTGGGAGGCCACGAGACGGGGGGGTCCCAGGTGGAGGGGTGGGCAGGTGGGGGAGGGGTGAGCATGTCCACGCCAGGGTGGGGGCCGTGGGCGCTGCTCTCGGGTGTGCGCCCGTCACCGTGGGGGGGGGGGCTCCTGGCACAGGGTGCTCGGCGGGGGGGGCCGGGGGGCTAGGGCTGGCCGGCGTCATCGGGGAGGGGTAGATGATCCAGGGCCCCCAGCTCTGCAGGAGGGAATGAGAAAGAAACTGAGAAAGAGAGAGACCCCTGGGTTAGCTCCATGGGCAAGCCCCCGGGCCGGTGTGAGAACCCAGGTGTCCTAGTTCCCAGCCCCCCCGACTCTAACCACTAGATCCCACTCCCCTTCCAGAGCCATGGAGAGAACCCAGGAGTCCTGGCTCCCAGCCCCCCTGCTCTAACCACTAGACCCCACTCCCCTTCCAGAGCCATGGAGAGAACCCAGGAGTCCTGGCTCCCAGCCCCCTGCTCTAACCACTAGACCCCACTCCCCTTCCAGAGCCATGGAGAGAACCCAGGAGTCCTGGCTCCTGCCCCCCCCCCCACTTTACCCACTAGCCCCCAGGGTCTGGGTCTGGGCACTCACCTGGAAGACACAGGGAGGAGAGGAAATCCAGCAAGGTCTGGAGGCCGCGCTCGGCCGGGGGCGCAGGGGGGCACCTGGGGGAGAGAGGGGCAGGTGAGTGGGCGCAGAGGGGGGCCGTGAGGGGGGCAGGGGTGCGGGCTGGGGACTCACCCTCGAACTCCACTTCCAGCTGCAGCGGCTCCTCGACGGCCTCCCGCTTCCCGGCTCCGGCCCCCTTAGCCACCAGCGGGCGGTGGGCGTCTGCGGAGAGAGAGGGTGAGGGGGGGCTGCAGGCCGGATGCCTTGGTTCTAGCCCAGCTTGGGGGTCGAGTGGTTAGAGCAGGGGAGGCGGGAGCCAGGACTCCTGGGTTCTCTCCCCAGCTCTGGGAGGGAAGTGGGGTCGAGTGGTTAGAGCAGGGGGGGGCTGGGAGCCAGGACTCCTGGGTTCTCTCCCCAGCTCTGGGAGGGAAGTGGAGTCTAGTGGTTCTCTCCTGGGGGGTGGGGGTGTTGCTGCACGGGCAGGGGGTATGGGAGCCAGGACCCCTGGGTTCTCTCCTGGGGGGGGACCCCATGGCAGGGGGTGGGAGCCAGGACACCTGGGTTCTCTCCTGGGTGGGGGTGCGGCATGCTAGGAGGCTGTGAGCCAGGACTCCTGGGTTCTCTTCCAGGCGGGGTGCGGCAGGGCAGGGAGGGGGAGCCAGGGATGCCTGGGTTCTGTGCGGGGGGGGTCACGGCAGGGCATGGAGGGGGAGCCAGGATGCCTGGGTTCTCTGCGGGGGGGGGGGGGTCACGGCAGGGCAGGGAGGAGGAGCCAGGATGCCTGGGTTCTCTGTGGGGGGGTCACGGCAGGGCAGGGAGGGGGAGCCAGGATGCCTGGGTTCTCTGCGGGGGGCGGGGCAGGATG
The DNA here is from genome assembly GCA_037349315.1 of Chelydra serpentina. Classification (NCBI taxonomy): domain Eukaryota; kingdom Metazoa; phylum Chordata; order Testudines; family Chelydridae; genus Chelydra; species Chelydra serpentina. The sequence continues at coordinate 42,245 of JBAIAC010000474.1, forward strand.
CCTGGGTTTCTCTGTGTGGGGGGGGTCACGGCACGGCGGGGTACTCACGAGGGCCCAGCAGGTAGCCTGCACTGTTCAGGGTCCAGCACGTTTGTCTTTGGGCTGCAGAAAAATCCCCATTAACCGAGTAGCTTTGCGCCCCCCACCCCCCCGGTCTGAGCTCCCCCCGCCCGTGGACTGGGCCAGGCCAGGACCCCACCAGAGGCCTGGTGCAGATCGTACCATTCAGGGGGTCCTGGGGGTCAGGGGCGAGAGGTGGGGATGGAGGAGACAGGCTGGGAGGGGGCACTGGGGGAGGGGCTGGGCTCTGGGGGGGCCTCTCACCATCAGTGGGATCCCGGCACATTCGCCCAGCAGCCCCCACAGGGCCAGAGAGATGCAGAGCACAGCAGGGTCCCCATCTGTGAAAGAGAGAGAGAACCCAGGAGTCCGAGCTCCCCGTACCCCCCCCCGTTCTATCCACTACACCCCCCTCCCAGAGCCGGGATGGAACCCAGGAGTCCTGACTCCCAACCCCCTCCTGCTTTAACCACTAGACTCCCCTCCCCGAGCTGGGATAGAACCAGGCGTCCGGGCTCCCTCTATCTCTGCCCCCCAAACTCGCTGTTCATCACACACACCTGGCTTTCATGCACCATAGGCTATCTCTGTCCTCCCCCCCCCAAAAAAAAACCCTCCCACCCCACTGACCCAGCCCTGGGCTCCCCCAGCCCTGCTGGTGCCCCTCACTCCCGACCCGCAGCCCTGGCAGTGGCAGGGCCGATTCTGGGGGGGCTGGGGGAATCTCACCTCAAATTCTGCCCCGCTCTGGTGGCCGCTGGGGAATTAGGGGTCGGATTTATACAGGGCAGGGCTGGGGGGGGGGGGGGGGGGCAGATGGGTGCGTCATGCCTGGGGGATGTAGCTAATTGCCCCCCACGGATTCGGGGGGCGGGGGCTGGTTCATTTATTTGGCCTCTAATTTCTCTTTTCCCACTTAGTCAGAAAATGGGCCTGAAAATTGGTGTAATTAGCTCTAATTGACTCCAGCACACGGCCGGGGCCGGGGGGGGGAACTGGGGGGTTCCAGGGGCAGGGGGGGCTCAAGGGGAGATCGCGGGGGCAGCCGGACGCCTGGGTTCTCTTCCAGGCACTACCTGCGTGTATTGATTTTATCTGGGGGCTCGGCACATAGCCCCATGCCTCAGTTTCCCCATTTCTGAAATGAGCTGGCCTGACCTGGCTCCCACCCCAACCCGCTCAAACCACCAGCCCCCACTCCCCTGCCAGAGCGCCAGAGAGAACCCAGGAGTCCTGCCGCCCCCCCCCCCGCGTTGGCGGACGGTCCTTTATTCTCAGTAGGGAGGTTGGGAAAGGGCCTTGTCCCCATCAGCACAATTAGCGCATCCGTGTGAATCCTACTGACTGCGTCACCCGGCTCCCCAGTGACTTCAGGGGCGCGGAGCCGCATGGGGGGGGGCTGGGCTGGCAGGGGCTGTGGGTCGGGAGTGAGGGCACCGGAAGAGCGGGGCGGGGCAGGGCTGGGCTGGCAGGGGGCTGCAGGTCGGGAGTGAGGGGCACCGCCAGGGCGGGGGGGGGCTGGGCAGAGGAGGGGGCTGCGGATCGGGAGTGAGGGGCACCGCAGGACTGGGCTGAGCAGGGGGCTGCAGGTCGGAGTGAGGGGCACCGCCAGGGCCGGGGGGGGGAGCTGGGCTGAGCAGGGGGCTGCAGGTCGGGGAGTGAGGGCACCGCCAGGGCGGGGGGGGGGAGCTGGGCTGAGGAGGGGGCTGCAGGTCGGGAGTGAGGGGCACCGCCAGGGCGGGGGGGGGGGCTGGGCTGAGCAGGGGGCTGCAGGTCGGGAGTGAGGGGCACCGCCAGGGCGGGGGGGGGGCTGGGCTGAGCAGGGGGCTGCGGGTCGGGAGTGAGGGGCACCGCCAGGGCGGGGGGAGGCTGGGCTGAGCAGGGGGCTGCGGGTCGGGAGTGAGGGGCACCGCCAGGGCGGGGGAGGCTGGGCTGAGCAGGGGGCTGCAGGTCGGGAGTGAGGGGCACCGCCAGGGCGGGGGGGGGGGCTGAGCAGGGGCTGCGGATCGGGAGTGAGAGGCACCGCCAGGGCCGGGGGCGGGGCTGGGCTGAGCAGGGGGCTGCGGGTCGGGAGTGAGGGGCACCGCCAGGGCGGGGGGGGGGGCTGAGTGAGGGGCACCGCACGGGCAGGGGAGATTCAGGCCCCTCTAGGGGGCGCTGGCTGCCCCCTCCCCCCGCAGCCTCTCTACCCTCGCCTCCCTCTCTATGGTGCGCCCCCCGCCCAGCGCTGATTGGCTGCTGCGTGGCGTGGGGGCGGGGCGGCGCTGCCATTGGCTGCGGGGGGAGGTGTCCGGCGCGAGCCTGTCCCGTGCTGGGCCGGGAGCGGCTGCAGGGCGGGGCTGGGGGGGGGGCAGTGAGTCCCGGAGCCGGTTGCAGGTGAGGGGGGGCCTGGCGCAGGCGTGGGGAGGGGGGTGCATTGGGGGTGGGGCGCTGCCTGCTGGGGGTGGGTGGGGGTGCACAAGGTGGGGCTCTGTTGCGTTGCAGTGGGGGAGCTTTCAGCGTGCGGGGTGGGGGGTAGGAGTTGGGGCTTGGGGGGGTAGCATGGGGGGATGGCGGCGGTATGGGGGAGGGGCGGCATGGGGTGTAGGATGGGGGGAGGGGCGGCATGGGGGGTGAGGCAGCAAGGAGGAGGGATCTGCCTTGGGATGCGTTAAGGGGGCTGGGCAGAGGGGAGGTGGCTGCACTGAAGTGGGGGGTGCGGTGGGGATGCGGGAGGGAGGGCTGATGCGGGGGGAGAGGGCGTCTGGGGGGGCAGTGCCAGGTGAGGAGCAGCTGCTGGGGTGAGGGGTGGTGTTTGGGGAGGAGGCCTTTGGCAGTGGGGGGGGCTGGTCTGGCGGGGGGTTGGGGGCAGTGTGGGGATTGCAGGGCTGGTCCCGAGTGCGGGAGGCGGGTCTCAGGGCTGGGGTGAGGAGTTGCGTTGCGGGGTGGGGGGCTGGCCTGGGGGGGAGAGGGGGGTGAGTGTGGGGATTGCAGGGCTGGTCCCGAGTGTGGGAGGCGGGTCTCAGGGCCGGGCTGGGGTGAGGGGTTGCGTTTGGGGGGGAGCCATTGGCAGTGGGGGGGGGGGGGCTGGTCTGGGGTGAGGGGTTGGGGGCAGTGGGGGGATTGCAGGGGCTGGTCCCGAGTGCGGGAGGCGGGTCTCAGGGCTGGGGTGAGGAGTTGCGTTGCGGGGTGGGGGACTGGCCTGGGGGGAGAGGGGGGGGAGTGTGGGGATTGCAGGGCTGGTCCTGAGTGCGGGAGGCGGGTCTCAGGGCCGGGCTGGGGTGAGGGGTTGCGTTTGGGAGGGGAGCCATTGGCAGTGGGGGGGGGTTGGTCTGGGGTGAGGGGTTGGGGGCAGTGGGGGGATTGCAGGGCTGGTCCCGAGTGCAGGAGGCGGGTCTCAGGGCCGGGCCGGGGTTCCCACACGGGAGGTGGCAGAGGGAACCCAGGCGTCTGGCCCCGCTCTAACGCCGTGGCTGGTTCCAGGGCCAGTCTCGAGCGATGATCCGGGCGGGACCCCCGGGGGGGCCGTTTGATCCCCGCCCGGCCGCCATGACCGAGTACAAGCTGGTGGTGGTGGGGGCTGGCGGCGTTGGCAAGAGCGCGCTCACCATCCAGCTCATCCAGAACCACTTCGTGATGAATACGACCCCACCATAGAGGTGAGACCCCCGCCCCCCCCGAGGGGCCCCCGTATGCCCAGCCCCCCCTGCCCCCCGCCTTCCCAGCCTCTCCCACACCTGAGAGGGGCCCCTGCCTACTCAGCCCCCGTGTGGGCCCAGAGGGGCCCCTGCCTACTCAGCCCCCGTGTGGGCCCAGAGGGGCCCCTGCCTACTCAGCCCCAGAGGGGCCCCACCTGTCGGGCGCTGGGGCACTCCCAGGCTGTCTCGCCCCCTCCCAGGACTCGTACCGGAAGCAGGTGGTGATCGACGGCGAGACGTGCCTGCTGGACATCCTGGACACGGCCGGGCAGGAGGAGTACAGCGCCATGCGCGACCAGTACATGCGCACGGGCGAGGGCTTCCTCTGCGTGTTCGCCATCAACAACGCCAAGTCCTTCGAGGACGTGCACCACTACAGGTCAGCGGGGCCGGGCAGGGCTGGGATCACGGGGGCTGCGAGTTGGAGTTGAGAGGCACCAGCAGGGCTGTGGGGCAGCTCAGGGCTGCGTTAATGGGGGGACCATGGGTCGGGGTTGAGGGGCACCAGCAGAGCTGGTGGGGGGAGCCCAGGGCTGGGATAATGGGGGGGCTGTGGGTTGGGGAACATGGGCAGCGCTGGGATAATGGGGGGGCTGTGGGTTGGGGAACATGGGCAGCGCTGGGATAATGGGGGGGGCTGTGGGTTGGGGAACATGGGCAGCGCTGGGATAATGGGGGGGGCTGTGGGTTGGGGAACATGGGCAGACCTTCGCACACCTTGCCTGGTCGTCGGTCGGGCTGCCCCCCTTTGGGGCGGAGCGTTGGGTTGCCGATTCAGAACCGCTGGCACGGGTGAGCGTTGGCTCCGGCTCGGGATTCAAGCCAGAGCAGCAGCAGCCTCTAGTCGATGGCCCCGCAGGCGCCCATGTGCCGTCCGGCCTGGCGTCCTTTCCGCTGGGCAGAGATGGGGCGGGTGGTGGTGGGGTCGGTCTTCTCTCCAGCCCCCAGCCGTGTACTTTGGCTCTGATGGGCCCTTTCCTTCTGCCCCAGGGAGCAGATCAGCAGGGTGAAGGATTCGGACGACGTCCCCATGGTCTTAGTCGGTAACAAGTGCGACCTGCCCTCTCGGACGGTGGACACCAAACAGGCTCAGGAGCTGGCGAAGAACTACGGGATCCCGTTCATTGAGACCTCGGCCAAAACCAGGCAGGTGCGTGGGGGACACTGCTGGCGGTGGGGCTGCAGGGTCCCACGTTCTCCTTGCTAGGCTGGGTCCCCCGGGTGGGCTCCATCTCCCAAAACGCCTAGCTCCATTCCAAGAGTGACTGGAGACTTTTGGCTAGTCTTGTTGGAACGCGTTTCGGGAGGGATATTGTACATCTCGGAGCTAGGGGGAGACCTAGCATTTGGGGGTAGATGCCAGCGTCCGCGTACTGCAGCGTTTTGGCATGTGTGTCGTCCGCGCTAGGGCTTTCGGGCGGGGGATTTGTCTAAACCGCCATTTAGCTGTGCGCGTTTCTCTTCTCGCCCTTTCTGCTCGCGTCACGCCAGGGCGTGGAGGACGCTTTCTACACGCTGGTGCGAGAGATCCGGAAGCACAAGGAGAAGATCAGCAACGGCCGCAAGAAGAAATGCTCCAAGAAGAAGTGCGTGATCCTCTGAGGGACAGACTGGCGCGGGAGCGGCGAGGATCCTTCCGCCCCGCCCTTCCCCTCCTGAGCCATTTTGGTTTGTAAACTCCAGCAGCGCAGCGTCCAGCAACATCCTGATGCTTGCCCGGCTTTGGAGCAGCCGGGAGGAGAAGGCAGCAGAGACTAGGATGTGACTCTCTTTTGGTTTCGTGGTTCCATTCGTCCCTGACGCTCCAACTAAAAACAAGTTTCAAAACTGCAGTGATCTACCCCTACCCCCTGACGTCGGCCCAGAGACGCCCTTCGTTTTGCCGGCTGTTTTTGATAGGAGAAGGAAACGTCCCCTGGAACGACAGAAGACAGACGCGCGGGCAGCAAAATCCCATGAGCTGAGGGGTTGTAATTCCTCCCTGTCCGATCAAACACCAGGCTGTGGTGACACACGGTGTATTGAATCTCTGGTCCCGTTAGCAGCTCTCCGCATCCCTCTGGCTTGCTCTCCGGTTGGAGAGCAGGTCTTCACCGGGACAAGAACAGTTGTGCCTCCTTAGCGCACAACCTGTTGCCGCGACGGAGGGAGAGGGTAACTTGCTCCTCAGAGAAATAAGAGCGTCCAGGCCAAGTGCAGTTTTGCAACAGCTGGAGGTTTCGTAAGTCCTGCAGTCGAGAAGGGTGCCAGGTTCTGGGGATGGCCCCACTCCCTTGGCATGCCTAGTGGGTGGGAAGCCAGGGACCATGGCAGGGTTTGGGTCCCTCAGAGCAGAGGCGTAAGAAGGGCAATAGCTGTGTTTTTAGGGGAGTGGTAGACTGGGGTTACCCTCTGTTCCTCTCCTGCTGTTTTGGCTGTTCCTGGGAAATCCGTGTAAGTTTTTGTGATGGGGAGACGATCCGGTGGCTCGTGGAAATGGCTCAGCTGTGTACGGACGCTCTGTTTTTGGGCCCGCCCCCTAGAAAGGCCTTTTTCCCCCCGAGGCGCTGTGCAGAGAAGTGGGAGCTGCAAATAAACCAGTGAAGAACTTAACCCAGCCACATGCGTGCCCCATTGGTCTGCGTTTCCCAATCCCTGCATCTCGGGCTGAAAAAACATGGTTGACGTTGATGGGGAGCTGCTGCCGCCTGGCTTGATTTCGCGGGGGAGGAAGGTGGGAGGGCAGAATCGGCAGATCAGTTCCTGGCCTGGGGATCCCAGGTAGACCGAGCCCGAGCGCGCCGTTCTTTAGCTTTTGTCCACAGTTCTGTTGCTTCTGCACCAATGCTCAAGGTCCCGGGGTGGCTGAGTCTTAAACGTGTCGGTCTCCTCTCGCTCGCTGGGCGTGTGCTGGGGCTGCACCCAGCCGGCGGGACCGGGTGCGATGCACTAGGGCGGGAGCTGAGCACTAGAGCCGGGGCGAGGGGGTAACCCAGAGCGCTGACAGCTGGGATCTGAGCTGTTGCTCAGGCCGGGGCTCACCCAAGGGCTCGGCGGCTGTGGAGCTCTAGGAGAGGAGGTGCCGGCAGCGGGACTGTCTGGCTGCAGGGGCGGGGCCTGGCTCTCGCTTGGGGCAGGGAGTTTAAAGCCACCTTTGTGATCCCTGGATGGGGGCCTGTCAATAGGGTAGATCTGGGGCTGCTCTAACTTACTCTGATTCCCACTGGCCCTGAAGAGTAAAGAATAGCCACTGGGCCGATAGGCCGTGGGGGTGGAGCATACGCAGCCCAGTGCCCCCTAGCCACACCCTTGGGAGAGCCCGCAGCCAAGCCCCTGCTGTGCCCCACAGCCCCTCCGGGCAGGGAATAGCCACTGGCCACACCCCTGCCTCGTCCCCTATGCCTTGGGCTGCCAGCCAGGCCCTTAAGCCAGCTCTGCTCTTGGGGTGGGGGGTTCCCCCATCACAGCCACTCAAAGCTGCCAGGGCGTCACAGAAGGGACCTCAGGTGCCCGAGAACAAGGGCTGTCGCGGGAAGGGGACCCAGTAGGGACGTGGGCTCAGGCTGACCCTGCACTGAACGCTACGCTTCCGTTTCACTGGCCCGAACTGCCTCTTTATTTGCCTTCAAGTGGAGCTGCTCCCCGCAGCTTAAAACGGGGGTCACACAGGTGGGGGGCTCAGGTAGCGCAGCTGGAGGTGCGGCCACGCCAGCCCTGTGGGCATGGTCCAGCCGGGCGGCTCCCTGCGTGGCAGCGCCAGGCAGCACAGGGCTGGCAGCAGCAGGAGCGAGATGAGCAGGGCCCGCAGCAGGCGGCTGGGGAGGACGTGGGGCAGTGGCCAATGCAGAAGGAAAATGAGGCCCCAGGGAAACCTGCACAAAGAAACATGCTGCTTTTACAAAGGAAGTGGGTTAAGCTAAGGTGAGAGGAGAGCGTCCACCCTGCGGTTTGCCCCTCTCTAAACAGATTGAAAGTCGCTCTGTTAGGCAAGCTGATGCCCCTTTCTCCTGGGCGAGCCCAGAGCCTTGTGAGCGCCGCGGGACCACCCTCCCTTAACTGCTGTCTGAAATAGACCAGGCCTGTGCGAGAAAGAGCCAGGCTAGATTTACATGTGGCCAGTGATGGAGAACTGACCCCAGCCCTGGGACGTTGGCCCCGTGGTTAATTCCCCTCATGGTTAAATATTGTGCCTTATTTCCCAGCTGGGTTTCTTTAGACTCAGGTTCCAGCTACTGGATCATGTTCGATCTTTGTCTGCTAGCCTGAAGAGCCCAGGAGCAAATATTGATTCCCGTGTCGGTATTGACCTTGTGATCAAGTCACCATCTCTGGGAGCTAATTAGATGTGGCTCCTGGAGCTGCGTTTTCCAATCCTCAAACCGTTCTGGGGGCTCTTCTCTTAACCCTCTCCAATGTATCAACATCCTTCTTGAGTTGCGGGCACCAGAACTGGGCACAGGATTCCAGCTGGGCCAAATACGGAAGGAACGTAACCTCCTTCCTCCTGGGGTTCCTGCTGTTTCTACATCCTGGTGCTGAGTGTGAAAGAGCAGGAAAACCATTCTAGACTCACCCAGGCATCCGCTGGGACACCCCTGGCACTGGCCGGACAGAGCTCTTCAGTGGGAGAGTGGCACTGTGTAGACACGGGGGCGGGGGAGCACTGGGATTACACTGAACTCTGCAGGGGGCTACTCACCATGGGGCTAACGTGTCAAACCAGCAGTGGTACAGCTGCTGCTGTTGGACGGGGGACAGCTGATTCTGCACTGGGACGAGTGCACCTTGCTGCAGGCCTCCCACGGGGCTCCTGGAACAGAGAGGCCAAGCTTTGAATCTCGGGGTGTGGGGGGAGGGACAGTTGAGGCTAGGTGCTCGACACACGGGGCGATAATAAAAGGTTCGAGTCCAGGCTCTGAGACATTCCCCCTTGTGGGGGTCTCGGGGGCTGTGATTTTTATAGCCCCCAAACCCTATGAGACCAAGTCAGCTGACCCAGGGTCTTTCATTGCAGCAGGGAGATACCCAGGCAGGGCCACTCACCTGCTCAGAAGCTGTTAGGAATAGTGAGACCCAGCCGCCTGGACAACGCAGATCCTTCTAGACAAAGGCTGCACGCTGTGCTCTGGCCCATGGGGAAATGGCAAACGCCCCCCCATTGCTAAGGGTGCAATTGGGCGTTTGCTGGAGTCGGTGAGAGCAGGAAATGATCAGAGGCTTAGGAAACGACCTCTAGGGAAAGGCTGAAAGAACTGGGCATTTGAGTTTAGAGAAGGCTGAGGGGGGATAAGTCTTCCAACGTGGACGAGGATGGCGAGCGGTTCTCCATGGCCACTGAGGGCAAGACAAGAGGGCACTGGCTTCGCAGCGAGTGCCATTTGGGCTGGATATTAGGAAAAGCTTTCTAGCTTTAAGGCTAGCTCAGCAAGGGAACGGGTGACCATGGGAGGCTGGGGAAACCCCGGGCGCGGGAGGTTTTTAAGACCAGCTTGGACAAACACCCGCCAGGGATGATCTATGTTTACTGGGTCTGTCCTCAGTGTGGGGGGTGGCGTAGATGACCTCTGGACGTCCCTTCTGTGGCTCTGAGCCAGATCCTGAGCTGCTGGAAATGATCTTAGCTACCGGGAAGCCAGCAGAGCTCTGTGCGCCAACTGCGGAGCTGTTCCACACTCAGGGTGTAACCGGCCCCCTGTAACGGCGGTTAACATGCCAGCTTGCTGCTTCAGCAGCTTTTGGGCACTCAAAGGCTTACCTCTCTGCTGCACTGGACAATAGGGTGTCTGCGGGCCCGGCCTCCAGACAGATAGGCTTTGCTGCCTGAGAGAAACAAGCAGACACAATGAGGAGTGAACGGAGGCTGTGCTGTGGTACAGACCTGCCATGGCAGCAGGGTGGGTTTTACAGTAGGGTGCTTGTCAGATTTTCTCAGCGGGGAGCTGGGGTCTCTCTTCGCAGCTGGCTCCAGAGGCTGGCCAGGGGGCACGCTGATCGACGGAAATCGGTATTCTTTCACCTAACGCATAATTTGCCTGGGGGCTCTCACTGCTCCGGGATCTAGTGGAAGCCGGGCAGGTTTTCCAAAGGGGTTGAACAGATGGATCAGAATATCTTGGATAATAAGATGATTTTAAAAAACGAACCAGGAGTTTTATCTGAGCACCGTGCTAACAGATTTAGCCTCATAACCCCTTGGGAGGGAGGGAAAGACTGTTATCCCCCTCTACAGCTGAGGCACATGCAAAGACTGGGGCAGAGCAAGGATTCAAACCCATGTTGCCAATGCCTAAGTGAGGGCCCAAACCACGGGACCATCTGTCTTGTCTGGTTTAGTAGGGACGTAAACCCTCAGGGTTCAGAGACTGCACTTTTAAACAATGTGGGGTAGGATATCCCATAACTGTAGGGTTGTTGGCTCAGTCGGTCACTGGTCTGATCCAGCCTGGCAATTCTCCTACGTTCCTAAAACAGAGGCATGAAAGCTGGCCTGTGGTAGGCAAAGTTGGCATTTCAATTGGCTGAGGGCTCTAGCGAGCCGGGCAAAAAGCAGAGGAATCTATACTGCATTGCTTGCCCATTCAAGAGGCTTGTTCTGCTGCCAATCTCCGAGCACAAGTCCTGTCTGTCTGGGAGGTCTGGTAGCATTGTGCCCATTTTATGGACAGCGACACAAGCACCAAAATGGCTTGCACCTGTACAGCCTGGCCTGCACTTACACTGGCACAGCTGTGTCGGTCAGGGGTGTGACAAAACCACACGCCTGCCCTACTTAGCTATGCTGACAAAACCCCCAGTGTAGACACAGTGATGCCCACGTACGAGTGCTCCTGTTGGACAGATGGTGTTCCTACTCCAGCAGGACGCCTCCTTCTGTCGGGGCAGGTTGCACCTATGGTAGGCTTACTCTGTGCAGTGTAGATATCGCCTAAGATCAATAGCGAACCCAGGAGTCCTGAGCAGCTGCTTGGGGGTGTCCAGCCGGCGAAGCAATGGGTTGTAAAAGCACCTCATCTTCAAGTGAGACCCACAGTCAGTGGGTAACCCCGGAGTTAGCTCTTACAGGGAAGGAGGATTTTTTGTTGCAATCCATTCCCCATTGGCACGACAAGACCCTGCAGTGGCCTGCCTCATGGTGGGGGCTGTTCAGATAAACAGGGCCCTTACGGGAAGCTGACACATAAATATTGTTAAGGGCCATGTGGGTTTTTTATTCCCTCTTCCCTAGCAGAAAACAATTTTCTTTCAAAGGAACCTCTTCCCATGCAGGGCCCCCGTGTGTTGATAAGAACCTCTTAGCAGGAAAGGGGTAATTAGCGAGCACAATGGAGGAGTTAGCCCATTAAGTGGGGGAGGAGAGGGGCAGGGTTATAAAGGAACTAAAGGGTAAAGTTCAGAATAGCCTGATCTAACTACAGCCCCTGCCCCCTTGTCTCCCTTGGGGCACACGAAGCATTGTGCACTAGTGTAAATGACTGCACAAGGGGCAAGGCAATGGTGAGCTTGGCTCAGCTCCTCCAGGCCGGGGAAGCCCTATTCTAGCCGCAATCCTGCAGCTGCTGGCATCCTTAAGGCTATGGCCTAGACGCTCAAAGGTATTTAGGTGCCTAACCCCCATAGTTAGGTGGCTACATAACCTCTGAGGATCTGGGCCCACGTCTGCAGCTTGTTTTAAAAGCTGGCAGTCAGCTGAGCCTTGTGCCAGCGCAGACACACTTGTGCTGTCTGTGCTTCTGAGGAACAGCGGAGTCATTAGTCACCCATGAAAATCTTGTCGATGCTAAAGCCAGAAGGGAGCCCGGTGCTCATGCAGTCTTGACCTCCTGTGAAAGCCAGTCATAGGACTGCCCTGAACTAACTCTGGGGGGGGGGGATTTGAGCTGGTCTTTGAGAAAACCAGCCTCGCTAATTGCCAGGGATGGAGAATCCCCCACAGCCCTGGGTCAATCGTTCCCGCGGTTAATTCCCCTCACTGTTAAAAGTTTGCACCTTGTTTCCAGTCTGACTTTGTCTAGTTTCACCTCCCAGCCTTTGGATCATGTTAGACCTTTGTCTGCCGGATGGAAGAGCCTTCTATTAGCAAATTGATGTTCCCCGTGCGGGTACCTATAGACTGTGATCGAGTCGCTCTCCGCTTTATCAACATCCTTCTGGAATTGGATCTTAAACTCTCTGGGACTCAGTTTCCCTATCTGTAAAACGGGGATAATCCCTTTCTCTGCCTGGGCTATTTCGATTCTAAGTTCTTCAGGGCAAGGGCATCTTGCTGTGTGCATGTCCAGCACCCAGTGCAATGAGGCCCCGATTGCAGTTGGGTGCTACCGTAGTCCTACAAGTGTTACACACACACCCCTTGCCCAGGCGTGTGTTTAATATTTCTTTCAAAGAAGAAGGGAGAGCAGCCAGCTCCAAGAATGCAAATTATCTCCAGAAACCTATTATTCAAATGGCTGGTGCTCTCCCCAGGGGTGTGGTTAGTTGCTAATGTCTCCTGGCTGGGGGTTCATTGTCAGCGCCAGCGTTCATCACCATCCATTTCCCTACTGCCGGCGCCACTTTGTAACCCAGCCCGGATTAGAGTCCTGGGATGAACTCTTATAGGCCTTTGCCGGTGGGGGGAGGAGAGTAAATCTGAGCTTCTCCGCTGTTCCGGGTGCTGGCTGGGATGCTGCTGCCTGGACAAATAAGGCTGGTTCTGCCGCTGGTGTAGCTGACCCCATCGCAGGATCCGGCCGGTGCATGGAGACACTCGCGCCTGAGTCTGACAGTTAGAGTGACCAGAGTCCCCATTATATAGGGACAGTCCCGAATTTTGGGTCTTTTTCTTATATAGGCTCCTATTACCCCCCACCCCCTGTCCCGATTTTTCACACTTGCTGTCTGGTCACCCTGCTGACAGTGCCGTTATTATTTATAGCACAGGAGCAGCCAGGGGGCCTGACTGAGAGCGGACGCCTGCCAACTTGCATCCGGCTGAAAGCAGGCTACAGGCATTACCCTGGGCCTGTGCTAGGAGAGGGGGTTGGATTTAGCTAGCCCACGTTAGCTAAGGTCTGTACCGTCTCTTCCGGCCAAGGGAGCACATGGGTCTCCACGCAGGATAAGCAGCTGTGCTCTTCACCCGTCCCCATGGCTAGTTTAAGCTGCTCCTCTGCCCCATGCGCGCACAACTCTTCCTTGGCTGGGCAGTTCCCGTCTCTCCTCTCCACTGTGCTAGATGGGAAGAGAGGGGTTGTTTATCGTCACAGCAATGCCCTGACAGAGATCAGTGCTAGGCACTGTACAAACACATGCATAAGGGGAGAGGGTCACTCTCCCAGAGAGCTTACACGCTAAAAAGACAAGGCAAACGGTGGGAGGGGAAACTGAGGCACGGGGGCAAGGAAGGGATTTGCCCAAGGTTAGCAGCAAAGATGGGATGAGCATGCAGGTCCCCTGACTCCCAACCAAGTGCCCTATCCACTCGCTACGCCGCCTCTCACTAAGGCATCCCTCTGCTAGGGAAATGATTTAAAGTCTGGTTTTACACCCACCAAGAACAATCGGATTCTACACGATTCCCAAGAGATCGCAGCTGCTCCTGGAAATCGTCCCACTGCCCAGGACCAGCTGGGAGTTCGGCAGAGAGCTTGGCGGGCAGTGTGGGGAATGTTGTTATTTATTAATTGTTTGTGTTGCAGACACACTTAACAATCCCAGTTAAGGAGCAGGGCCCCCTTGTGGTGTGGGTGTGTACTTGTACCCGTCATTGACACGCACCATGGGGGCGGGTCTACCCTGCAATAAAAGACCCACGACTAGCCCAGGTCAGCTGGCTCGGGCTGCGGGCGGGGTTATAACATTGCTGGAGCCTGGGATCTGAGAGCCCGCAAAGGGGGAGGGTCCCAGAGCCTGGGCTCCAGCCCCACCGTCTACACTGCAGTTTTCTAACCCTGCAGGGCGAGCCCCAGACAGCTGCCCTGGCTGTTCCGCGGGTTTTTTATGCCCGATGGAGCCGGGGGAAGAGCCGGCAGCATGGGACAGGGAGACGGCAGCTCCCATGTCCCTCGTCCGCTGTTTGTACCTTTCTGGCATCTCTGGTGTCAGTCGCTGCTGCCGCTCAGCCAGAGCTTTGGCTTCCTCGGCGGGGCTAGGCTGAGCCAGCCATGCTGGGGTGCAATCGGCCGCGCCCACATCCTGGGGAAACAGGTTCCTGAGTCAGTGCAGCCAACAGCTGGGTAAGGCAAACATCTGGGGGCTGTTGTCCAAGGCTCCCAAAGCGCTTGCACGGGCCGACTAAGCTCTGCAGCTCCCATGTGAGTGCAGCTGGATCCCTTTTAAGCCACAGACAAGAGCAGAGACTCGTCATGCTCACGCTGTGAATGAGGGGCAGAGGCAGGAATAGAACCCAGGAGTCCTGACACGAGTTCCCCCTCCCCCGCTTGTAACCAGTAGACCTCACTGGCCCCTGGAGTGGGAATAAAATATTCCGACGCTATCTCCCACTTCCCTCGACCACATTCCCTTCCACTGCAGGGACTAGGCCTCACGACTCCTGGCTCTCAGCCCCCCACCCCACCCCACCCCACCCCAACCTCTACACCAGTGGCATATGTATGTTCCCAGAAGAGCGTGGCGGGCGCCGGACGACCAGCCGCTGAAATGCCGCCGACAAGCGGTGCCGCCGACAAGCGGTGTCATCGAGAAGCATTGCTGCCGAAATGCCACCAACAAGCGGCGGCGACGCTTCTTGGAGGCATTTCAGCGGCTGGTTGTCCGGTGGCCGCGCTTCTCGGCGGCGGGTTGTCCGGCGGAAGCGCTCCTTTGTCAGTGGGCGGACGCACATAAATGCCCCGGCGGGTGCCATGGCGCCCACGGGCACCGCGTTGGGGACCACTGCTCTACACTCTTCTCGCTGCTAGAAATGGAGACCCCAAGAGTTTTTAATGCCCCCTGCAAACAGAGCGTGCCTCCTACCGAGCCCCCACCCCGCTCCCTGCAGCTGGGGTGACCAGATAGCAAGTGTGAAAAATCAGGACGGGGGTGGGGGGTAATAGGCACCTATACAAGAAAAAGCCCCAAATATCGGGACTGTCCCTATAAAATCAGGACATCTGGTCACCCTACCTCCAGCACAAGCCCCCTGGCTCGGCACTGGGGCATTGGCACCAGCAGGGACTGAGGGAAGAGCGCCCCCTGCAGCACCGAGAAACATTGGGGTCAGCGCAAATAAGGGAGAGCGCCCCCTACTGAAGCACCATGACATCCTGAGGCCTTAGCTGGGTTTCTGCTGAAGGCCTCCCTTCCAGCTCGTGCCCAGGCCTGTGTTCAGCTCTGCGAGATTTTACTAATCTGAGTATTTATCAGCCCAGCATGGCGGCTCTCAGGGCCAAGTAAAGCTCCAGCTGGTGAGAGAGCTTGAATACAGCTGCCCTCTCCACCCATGGTTCCCACCCTCACCTGCTCCTCTGCCACGGGCCTGACATCCACGGGGCTCAGCCCGACAAACAGCTGTGCTGACGCAGGAGCTCCGGAGCCTGGCAACACCCCACACAGCGGGCTGGGCAGACTGGCCTCGGCCTTTCGTCCCTGCATGGAGAACGGGGCAGGGCGGTAGTGCACATACAACAGTGATTTATCCTCGTGTGAACTGTCCTTGGGCGGGCTGAGGGTCAAATCCTCAGCGGGACAACATCGGCAGAGCCCCGGGAGTCTGCGGCAAAGCCCCGTTCCGCTAAGCCCGTGTGGCATCTAAAACTCAGGTGCTCGGGGTTTCAAATTATCCGAGGCACCCGAAATAACTGGCTGCCTATAAAAAACAGGGACTAAACAGCCCCGTGCCTCCTGGGCAGCCTGCAGATGAGGACACGGATTTTCACTTTATTACGCGCTGGGAGCTCTGTAGATGAGAGCGCCCCGCACGGTTATTCCTTATCGTTCCAGTCCTGAGCCGCGGGCCGTTCCCTCCCAGGTCAGAGCTATTTGGGGACGTTTCTAATGCAATTCCTCTGTGGTTCGCTAGATCGGCCCCGCCCTGCAGATGCTCCGGGAGCTGTACTGTGGAGATCTCTCTCCCTGTCCCTGGAAGGAAGTGGTGGCAGCTTCCCAGAGGGACATGGCGCTGTCTGGGTCCGAGTGACGAGCTCAGGTGCGGTGACGGTACAATCAAGCTTTGCACACAGAAGGGGTGTGAAAAGCTGCTTTGGGGGAGATGTTTCCCTGGTCTTTCTGGAGAGTAGTAGCAAGCACGCTGCCTTGATTCATAGATTCTAGGGCCAAAAGGGACCCCTTGCTCCTCTGGTCTAACCTCCTGTATATCCCAGGCCATAAGACTGTGCCCTGAATTAATTCCTGTTTCAACTACAGCAGATCTTTTGAAAAAACAGAACATCTTGATTTAAAGAGGGCGTGGGACGGGAATCCACCAGAGCCGTTTCAGCGGTTAATTCCCCTCACTGTTCTGAGTTTGCTTGGGAACCGGGGGTCAGCATGGAGTCTGAGGACACAGCACCCCCTACTGCATGCTGGGGGCCAGTGTTCCTAGTGCATCACCAACACTACTAGCTTAGCAGTTCCTTTGAGGCCTCCCAGCCAGCTACTGAGCAGGCCTAGCCTGGCTTGACTTTTGAACTCTGCTGGGATCAAAGCACAAGGTTAATTGGGCTTTGCCAGATCAGTGCCGAGAGCCAGGCTGCCCTTCCCCCTACCTGCTGGATTTCTTCTATCTCCAGGCAGAGCGGCTGGACAGGAAGCTGAACGTGGGGTTTAAGCTCGTGGGGCAGCTCCTTCGGCAGCCTGTATAAACACAGTCAGTTCTCTTATCATAGAATCTCAGGGTTGGAAGGGACCTTAGGAGGTCATCTAGTCCAACCCCCTGCTCAAAGCAGGACCAATCCCCAATTTATGCCCCATATCCCCAAATGGCCCCCTCAAGGATTGAACTCATAACCCTGGGTTTAGCAGGCCAATGCTCACACCACTGAGCTATCCCTTCCCCTCTTTCCTCCTCCAGCCTCAGCATTCAGTCGTCTAACCTCTGGGATATGCTGGCTATTCATATAAAGATCCAACCCCTCTTTGAATTACTACATTCTTGGCCCCAGCAGAATCATGTGGCTATGAGTCCCACAGACTATTCCCCAGTAGTTAGAGGTCAGCTCATGGCCAGACTCAGGTGGGTTTATAGCTCTTCCAGAGCTCTTGGCTATTTATTTTTTAATCTTACCAGTTGAAGTCTGGAGGGTTTCATTACAGTTAAGGCCAATGAAATTTCCAGCAATCAGCCTTGAATTCAAAATTGCAGGGCAGGGAGGGTCTTTGTGTTCAAGGTTTGTACAGCACCGAGCACAGTGGGGCTGGCATAGAAATAAGGCATTGCATGCCTTAGGTCAGCAGTGGCAGAGCTGGGACTACACGGCCTCTGGCAGATCTGCCTCCTGGGCCTCCGAGCTCGTTTTGCTAGCTAGCTGCAAAGGAGTTAGCTCCATCATATGGTGCCTGGGACGCTGTACAAACATTGCAATGATAAGCCAGGTGCGACGCCCCTGTGCCGCGGTGACTTTACCATCGCTGACTGCTGTGATCCGAGAGCAGTTTGCATCATCGAAAATGGGCCCTGGGTGACCCAGGGGGAAAACACCCAGCCAATTGCTAGCAGCGTGGCAGCAGCGCCAATGCCCTATGGGACCAGATCAGGGTCCCCACTGTGCGGGGTGCTGTACCTATATACAGCAAGAGCTGTCTAAACAGCCAAGAGAAGGATTATCATCCTCCGATGGGGAAACTGAGGCAGAGAGCGATGAGGGTCACCGTGGCAGAGCTGGGAACTAAGCCAGATCTCCTGAGTTCAGTGCCTTACCCACAGTCCTTCATAACTCTGAGCCTTTATTATCCTTGATGCAACATGGGCAGGGCCAGAGAAGAGCTCAGAAACCTGATTCTCTGGGGTCGTCTGGATCTCCCGTCCCCAGTGTGGGAGAGCTGCTAAGCAAACTGAACTGTCTCCCTGCCCCCAACATTTCTTCCTGTGGCGTCCAAGCCCCACAGCTTCCTCCTGAGCATGAGGCAGGAAGAGGCCTCGCTCAAACCGCACACCTCACCTCTGCGCAGCGCGGAGCGTCTGCAGTGTTCATACCGAGTGGTGAGAGACAGGCCGGCCTGAGCCCGACAATCGCTGGATAGAGATCACCAGAGAGTATGGCTGGGAGGAAATTTGGTGAAATTTGTTCTGTCCCCAGCCTGACCTTTGGGAGACTTGTGTCTCTCTCACACCTATGCCATGCAACCCTGGGGTCTGAGCTGGGAAGAAGCAGGGCCGGCTCCAGGCAGCAGCTTTCCAAGCTGGTGCTTGGGGCGGCATCGAGAATGGGGCGGAAGTCCGAGTCCCGTGGCAACAATTCGGCGGCAGGTCCGCTCTTCCCGCCGCCGAATTGCTGCCGCGGGACTCGGACTGTCGCCCTATTCTCGCCTGCCGCGGCGGCAATGGGGCGGCAGGTCCGCCGTCCCATTCTCGCCTGCCGCGGCGGCAATGGGGCGGCATGTCCGCCGTCCCATTCTCGCCTGCCGTGGCGGCAATGGGGCGGCAGGTCCGCCGTCCCATTCTCGCCTGCCGTGGCGGCAATGGGGCGGCAGGTCCGCCGTCCCATTCTCGCCTGCCGCGGCGGCAATGGGGCGGCAGGTCCGCCGTCCCATTCTCGCCTGCCGCGGCGGCAATGGGGCGGCAGGTCCGCCGTCCCATTCTCGCCTGCCGCGGCGGCATTGGGGCGGCAGGTCCGCCGTCCCATTCTCGCCTGCCACGGCGGCAATGGGGCGGCAGGTCCGCCACCCTTCCCTTGCCGCGGCGGACTGGGACTGCCTGCGTCAGGGGCGGGGCCGCCGCCCCTGCTTGGGGTGGCAAACTTGTAAGAGCCGCCCCTGGAAGACATGAGGTCAGCACAGAGGTTGCAGTAGGCGGAGCAGGGAGCTCACATTACACATCTGCCCTGGGCTTTAGCCAGGCGGGGAGCTGAATTCAGCCGAGCGCTGGGGAAGAGGCTACAGGGAACAATCCTGCCCCACCCTACGGGGCAGGGGATGGGCTAGATGGGAAATGCGGGATTCAGAGCTGTCCCTAGGCACACGCTGGAGATGGGGCTGCCAAGTTTGGTTGGACGGATTCCTGGAGGTTTCATCACATGACATAGTCTTTAATTAAAGATTAACCTTTAATTCTTGGAGACTCCAGGACAATCCTGGAAAGTTGGCAACCCTAGCTGGTTTTTTGGGGCCAGCATCCCCGCCCTGTGAGAGCAGCCCGAGTTCCCCTTCCCATGCTCTCTGCTCCACCGCCCACCTCCCTGCCAGAGACTGACAAGTGCCCTGACCCCTCCCCTGCAATTTGTTAAAGCCATCCCATAAGGGCGAATGGTTCATGCATTACGTTACGGTTCCATATATAAAGGGCGTGCAGAGGTTTTAACGAATGGCTAACCCGTCGTTAGAGCCCCACAGCTCAGGAGGTGCCTTAGAACGGTCCGTAACACCTTGCGCTGAGGGGCTTAGAACTTAACCCACGCTGCTCCTGTCCGCCACATGTTTATTAGATCTACCGATCGCTGATTCGCCCTTTATACGCAGCATGACAGGGCAAGGCCCCGGTCACACAGTGTGCACAAACCCCCCGGGAGTTTTGCCACTTATCTAATCTAGGTCTGTCTGTCTAATTGCCAGTCACTGGTTCTCATTCTGCCTTTCTCCATGAGATTAAAGAGCCCTTTAATACCCAGGATTTTCTCCCCCAGCACTGTAATCAAGCCACCTCTTGCCCTTCTTTTTGGATACACTAAACAGATTGAGCTCCTTGCGTCTCTCACTTCCAGGCATTGTTTTTCCCAGCTCTTGAATCATTTCTGCAGCTCTTCTCTGCACCCCCTCCAATTTTGCATCATTTTTTAAAAAATGAGGACATCAGAACTGGACGCAGGATTCCTGTTTTGTCTCACCATCACTCACAGCACATGAGAAGGAATTCCTGAAACGAGCCCCTCGCTCCTGGCTGAGCTAGGGCGGATCTTTTCTGAAGAGACACTCTGTCTTGACTAAAAGACTGATGGAGAGACCTGCCCGGCCCTGGATGAGTTGTTCCACTGCTTAATTACACTCTGTTAAAAATCTGCATCTCACTTCTAGTCTGAATTTGTCTGCTTCGGCTTCCATCCATTGGCTCTGGAGTGAGCTAACCTACACCTCAGAGTGCGTGTGTGTCTGCCCTCATTAGACAGACACAGAGACAGATTAAATGGGATAGTTTATGGCTCAGGGGATAAACCATGATTTCATCGGCCTGAGATTCCCTTCTGAGCAGGTTATTCCAGGACTGTCCCTGCTTCCCTCGGAAGCAGCTGGCTGCCGGAGGAGACGGGACAGAGCGCTGGCCTTGCAATGCCCATGCAGTACGGACAGCGTTTGCCAGGCACCCTTTGGGGGAGCCAGTGGCATGGCGCTGTGTATGAACTGCAGCCCAGAAGCAACCCCGCTCCCAGAACGCAGCTCCTGCCTTACTTCTTCAGGGATTGCAGGGTGCCCTCTAAGGGCTGCTCTCAGTAATGTCCATGCTCCAGTGGCCCCATGGGACTCAGTTGTGGCACAGAATAACCAGGGAATAAGGGTCTCTCAGCTACACCCCCTTGTACCCCTCTCCTCCAGCCCACCCACTTGGGGCTGCTAGGCAGGTGGCTGTGCCCTGGGGGGTGTTCTGTCAGGAATCAGGACCTGTAGCAAGCTGCCTGATGGGCAGGAGCGGTCAGCAGCCCAGCTCAGCCCAGCAGCACCTGCAGCCCTTGGGTAGCTGTAATGGCTCCTGCTTGTTCCCAGCCTTGGACCCAGACGGTAACCCAGCTCTGACCGCAGCTCCAATTCCTGACGTCGGCTCTGACCCCTGCTCTGACCGTGGGCGCCGATTCCTGGCTCCGGACTCCTGCTCCAACCGCCCACACCCTGGTCTCTCTCCCTGCCCTGCGTGCCAGCCTGGCTGGTGTACAGACAATGAACAGAGCTGGGTACCTAGGAGGGGCTGCTCGGAAGGACTTACACGGCCAGGTCTTCGTAGGTTTGGCACAGCTGCTCCTGCAGCTGGCTTGTTTCCAGTCTCAGCTCCTGTGGAGGAAGGACAGATCCTCTGGCATTTCCTCTGCCAGATAAGCCGCGTTGCTGGCTGTTCTCCCAAACCACCCGGCTCATCAGGCATTGCTACAGCCAACGGCACTGGCCTTCCCAGGAATTGAAATTAGGGGGGGTGTTCAAATTTACTGGGGGGTGGGGGATGTCACTAAATTGGCATGTAACTAGTTCACAAAACTGGGGGGGTGCTGGGGAAATTCAGGGGGGGGTGTAGGGAAATCACTGGCCAACGGGCCTAGTTCTCCATTACACTTGCACCCCTCTAGGTGGCCCTGGCAAAGTAAAGGGTCCTTAAAGTGGGGCAGAAATGGCCCTCTAGAAACTCCCCACTGTGCAAAGAATCTAACGGCTCTCCCCTCAGCCCCTGGCATAGGGGCACACGGCATTGTGGCTGTTCTCTGCTACCTAAGCCCCACAGGAGCCAGATTGGAGGCGTGGCCAGAGAGGCCATAGGAAGCAGGCTTTAAGTTAGAGCAGCCCTGAGGTCACTGTAACCTACGCCAGGGCCCCCGATCCACAGCCAGGAATGCAAGAAGTGCAAAGATGGCTTAAAGCCACCGTAACCTGCCCCTCCCACACTCACCCCCCTGCCCCTGGTGCAGGAGCAGAGTAACTGAGATTCAGGCCCTGCCGAACTTAGGGGTCTCCTGGGAGTCCTGGGTCATTGAATCTAGTCCCTGCAGGCCACCCCGTCGTACCATAAACTTATCGAGCTCCATCATCAGACTAGTGTGTGCCCCCACCACTCCTACTGGGAGGCTGTTGTGGAAACTCCCTGATCTCATGGTTAGAAACCGGCTTCTAATTTCCAGCTGAAACTCATCCCTGGCCAGTTTATTGCCATTTGTTGAACTCAGGTGACCAGCACTGGAGACGACGTCTCACCGGTGCCTTGCACAATGGCGTAAATACTACTTGGGGCGGTTTGGCCTAGGACACCTGTCTCCTCCATGGTCCACTGCTCAAGGAGGAGGAGACAGAGAGAGCACACAGGGCTGGGCAGGGATGATCCAAGCTCTTTGGTTAATCGAGGCCAACGGAGCAGATGGGCAGGACCCTTCATTACCTGCACCACTGTCCTGTACTCCGCCAGCATCGCTGTCAGTTCTTCGGCACGGTTTGTTTTCTGCAAAAAGCCAAAAAAAAAAACCCAGCTTTGCCCCGTCTGTCATGGTGACTTCTCTTGCTTCAAAGGTGGCTCTGACAGATTATCCCCACGTGGCTGCTTATTAGACACTGGACTAGCTTTGATCTGAATTTCAAGGCTGCAGCGACACCCGCTGGTTGTCATGAGCACTGACAGCACACCCAGAACCACGATGTGCATAGGTTTTAAGGCCAGAGGGACCATTGTATTCATCTAACCAGAGCTCCCGCATGACACAGGCCAGCGAACGTCACCTGCATCGAGCCCCATAACTTCTGCTGGCTGGAAGTTGAAAGGAAGCTGTACACAACACACATCGGTGACATTAATAACACCTCTTCTTACCGAGGGCTTTTCATCTCAAAGCACTTTACAAAGGAGGTTAGTATCATTACACCCACTGTTCAGGTCACAGAGCGGCGAAGTGACTGATCCAAGGTCACCTCGCAGGCCCACAGTCGAGCCAGGAATAGAACCCGGGTTTGCTGAGGGCCAGACCAGCGAAACAAACAAACAAGAGGATGGACAGAAAGGAAAATTCAGTACTAGAAACAACGCCACACACACTGTTCTCAGTCACATACCGATTGCTCACCTCAGTAAGGGCAGTGTCTTTGCAGGAGAGGAGAGTTTCATATTCACAGAGCTGGGCCTAGAGAAAGGAAATATTTGCTTCACCCTTAGCCAGTCATCAAAGATCTCAAAATGCCTGACATTCATTGGTAAACTTTCAAACCCCAGTGGGAAAGTGGGGTGGCATATGATCATAGAAATGTAGGCCTGGAAGTCCCCACGTCCAATCCCCTGTACTATGGCATTAATCCCATTTTGCAGGAGGGGAAACTGAGGCGTGGGGTGGGGAAAGAGACGTGTTCTCCCAAGACAGCACAACAAGTCCATGGCAGAGTCAGGAATAGAACCCAGGTGTCCTGACGTGCACTCAGATGCCCTAAGCCACTACATGATACAGGCCAAAATGCTGTTTTCCCACCCCACGGGAAATTCACATTTTTTTTAATGAAAAGCAGAAATCTCATCATTTTTCACAAAACGCAATATTCCAAAAAATGTTCATATATTTTATATTAAAATAATTTAGAACAGAATAGTCAAAATGGAACCTTTTGATAATTTCCTGTTGAAAGCGAGACGATCTCACAAAACAGTTAGATTTTGTCATATCAGCATTTTCTATCGGAAAATTTTCAACCCACTCTGCTTAACAGGTAGGAGGACTTGTACGCATGCAAAAGTCTTTGCTGGGCTACGCACGCTTGCTAGCAAGCTACACAAGGAAGCCAACAGAAGCTGCGGGTTCTCAGCACTGTTCAGGAGGAGGTACTTAGAGCCTAGCAACTGATTTCGGTGACACGCATGTTTGCATTGGTTGTTAGTACCTTCAGATCTGCCTTCTCGGCAACCAGCCCTGCAGCCTTCTGCTTCACTCTGTCTCTCTCTGTGAGCAGCTTCTTGTTCTGTAAAGCAGCCAGGTCAAGCTGAGTGTTAATTAGCAAACCATATCAAAGAGACATGAGAAGGGAGCTCTCTAGCTGCTCCTCTGGCCCCTTCCCCAATGAAATGCAGCCGCTGCTGGGGTGGGATGCACAAGCAGGTTAAGGGTGCACAGCAGCTTAGCACAGGAAGTGAAAATTAATTCCACATCCAGCCGAAACTGCAGGAGCAATTAAGGCAGTTTAAATGCAGTTAGGCCCAGATCTACCATTGACTTCCATTGATCTACCATAGGACCCTAAATAATTCCTCTTCATATTAAAAGATGCCAGGCCACAAGGAGTCAGAAGCAGTTTGTCATCTCCCCAGAGAGATGGCAGCTGCTGCACTGGGGCCTGGAGTCAGCACTGACGCTGGAGAGTGTCCCCCCGCCGCCCCCCAGCACAACGCTGGGACACTGGAATAATAGCTGTTGAAGCCAGAAGGGACTATTCGGGTAATATAGCTTGACCTCCGGCAGAACTCTGAGTATTTTACCCAGAAATCCCCCCCCCCCCAGCCGCCGCCCCACATCTAGTGGTTGAGGTTGAATGTTTCTTTCCGAAAGACATCCAGTCTTGATTTAAAGACTCCAAGTCCTAAAGAATCTGCTCTCTCCCTTGGTAAATTGTTCCAGTGTCCTCACTCTTAATATTGCACAGCTTGTGTCCAGCCTGAATGTGTCTAGCCTCGGCGTCCAGCCCCTGGATTTTGCTCCGCCTTTGTCTGCTACATGAAGGAGTTCTCTAATTACTTACAGACCTTTTAGTCACCTTTCCACCTTCTCTGGGATGAGCTGAGGAGACTGTATTTCATTGCAAGGCAGATTTTCCACACCTCCTCTGTGCTCCTTCCCAATTCACTACTGACTCAGCAGGGCCGGCTCTAGGTTTTTTGCTGCCCCAAGCGAAAAACAATGTTGGCTGCCCCCCCCCCCGTGCCCCCCTGTGCCCCCTGCCACCCCACCCCTGGGCTCTCACACAGCCCCCCCCACCAGTGCCCTCCCTCACCCACACTCCCTGCCACCCCAGCACTGGGCACCCCCCCACCAGTGCTGACTCTACCTGCTCCCCCCTCACCTCCTGCCTGTCCAGTGCTGGCAGGGTCGGGGTAAACAGGGGGGCTCCCGGGCCGCGCCTCAGC
Organism: Chelydra serpentina; assembly: GCA_037349315.1. Classification (NCBI taxonomy): domain Eukaryota; kingdom Metazoa; phylum Chordata; order Testudines; family Chelydridae; genus Chelydra; species Chelydra serpentina. Next base: position 66,875 of record JBAIAC010000474.1, read on the forward strand.
CTAGGGTCCCGCCAGCCGGGGCTCCTGCCTCCAGGACTGGCCGGGATCCGGGAGGGCAGAGCTGGGGGGACCGCCCCGGCAGGGGTTTGAGGAGCCAGGGCAGGACAGCCCCAGAGGGAGCGGAGCCCCGCACGGCAGCACCCCGGGCACCGGTCCCCTCTATGGCCCCGCTGCTGCTGCTGCTCCTGGCCACCCTGCCGCAGCCCCTCAGCGGCTCAGGTGCTTCACCCAGCCCTGGCTGTGGTGCTGGGGGGAGGGCGGCTGCCCTGCGGCACCTGCAGGCAGCTCCATGTGCCCTGCGGGGCAGCCCCCAACCCGAGTGTCCCAGTCCTTACCCAGTCCTTTTGCCGCTCCGAGCGCAAAAAAAAAAAAAAAGATGGCCTGAATGCTGCCCCTGAAAATGTGCTGCCCCAAGCATGTGCTTGGTTTGCTGGTGCCTAGAGCCGCCCCTGTGACTCAGAGGGGAGACCACCTCCCACTGAGTCACCCACACTGCACCCTGCGTGTTTCTTGGTGATTTGGCATTAAAGCACAGACATGGTTGACTTCACAAAGACTGCTCCAAACTTTTGCTACTCTCCAGAGCCCTCCTCACCTCCTCTTGAAGACAGTCCACTTGTAGAGAGAGACACAGCTGTTCCTTCTCCTATAAGTTTAAAAAACAAAACAAACACGGAACTAAGCTGTATCCCCCAGAGTTTGCCTGAGACGTTACTCAAGGAATGGCCATGTCTCGGTTCAATAAATTGCAGTAACTGGGCAGCTGGTGATATTTGTTATCAACACACATTTATTTTTACATCCCCCTGCCATCCGGGTGGTTAATTTGCATCAAGAGCCAAGTGCCCCGCGACAGCTGTGCCATGGGTTTAAAGACAGACAACAAAAACGTACGTGAACTCAGTGCTGGCGAAAAGCACCAGATTGACAGGCTAAAATCCTCTGTTTAGCCCACACCAAAGGCACACTATGGGCAGTCGCCAGGAAAAGTTTTTGCTCTTCCACACGCTGCCCCCTGCTGATTTTCCTCCGCACTGCACTGCTGGGTTATCAGTTGATGTAAATCAGCACACATCTGCCAATCCACCCCACCTAAGAATCAGGCCCTAGGAGAGAGACCACTCAAGCCTGGCTCTCTTTGCTACCTGGACCCAGGTGTGATGGTGAGTTTATAACGCGAAGGACTGTTCTGCTGGGAAGGACACTGAGCCCCATGAACTAGTTACACGTTTGAGAGGGATGTGTCGGTTTCACAGGGTCACTTTCTGAGGCTCTCAGCAGAGAGAAGGCAAGGAAGTTGAGGTTTTCTTGGGTGGTTACATAAACATAGCCCTGCACAAGTGGGCAAACAGCTGCAGAGAGAGGGCATGACTTGTGCAAAGTCACATGGTAAATCAACTGCAGTTTCAGGTAGCAAACCCAGAAGTCCTGGCTCCCAGCCCTCCCTGCAGTAAGCTGACTCTCCCCCACCCCCGAGGCAGTGATAGAACCCAGGGGTCCTAGCCCCACTGCTCTAGCCACTAGGAAATACGGCTTCCCCAGTGAAATCAGGCTATCTGCCTGAACCCCCAGCCAGGGAAATGTTGCTGAAACAAAGTCTCACAAGCACCTACCAGCTGCCGGGCTTGTGAGTAAAGTTTGCCCTTCTCCTCTTCCAGACTTTTTGCAACAGCCTTCAGGTCTTCTAGTTCGTTAGCCACTGATTTAGCCTGTTCCAGGGCCTGTTGTGTGCTACCAAGGAGAGCAGCCAGTTAGGAGAGGCCAGTAATTCAAAGCCTCTTTATTAGCAATGGTCAAAGTAGCCTGAGCTAACTGCAGTACAGGGCCAAGTGTCACTGAACACGATGGCTGAGTTTCGGTGGAAGCCTTAGGAGTGGCAATGGGCGAGGTAAATGATGGATGTATCTGTTATTACTCTTTGTAGGGCAGTAGTCCCTAGAGGCCCAGTCGTCGACCAGGCACTGTACAAACTGAGCAAAAAGACGGTCCGTGCCCCAAAGAGCTTCTAATATGAGCAATGAATACAGCTGCTAAATTCCCCCCCATAAACACACAGCGGCTACTCAGTTTAAACTATCCAGCGCCCAGAAGGGGGAGATTTCTGAAGCCTCGTGAAATAACGAACAAATAATAATAACCCCAGACCGAGCGCTTCACCCGCCATTAAATACACCCACCCAGGAATGGAACATGGAGGCCGTGCTCAGCACACAGCAAAGCTGCACAACACCTGGGCACGGGGAGGCAAGGTGAATCCTGTACCTGGCCCACACCTCGGGCAGGGGAATTTAGGGAGGCAGAATGGAATTAGCCAGGTTGGGATGTAGCCAGCAACACCTGGGAGAGCATGCCCTAGCCTGCAATGAGCGTGCCTCAGGGTCCCAGAGACTGTGAGCAATCAGCATGTTTAATGTGGACCTCACCCTGTCACCTCCAAACAACACTGGAGCAGTGGGGCCAGCACGGACTGGCGGGGAGAGCGCCCCCTGTTCAGCCCCCGCCCCGCTCCCTTCAGCACAGGCCCCTTCACACCACACGGGGGCCAGCGCCCCCTACTGAGCGTCACACACAGCTCCCTGAAGCACACTGCTCCCTAGAGCTGTGCTGGGCCATCAAAGTCAGTGCTAACCCAGAGAGGGGGACGGTGCCCCTCAGCCTGCTCCCTGCAGTCCGCCCCCCCCCGGTTGCCTCCTGTCCCACTCACCTTCTCAGTCTGCCTTGCAGCTGGGAGATCTCTTCGGTGAGGCGGGAGTTGAGTTCCTCAGCTGCCTCGATGGTCCTCTGCAGCTTGGCATTCTGCACAGCCAACTTTTTGTTGCCGTACTCCAGGTCTTCAATGCTGCTCATCAAGGCGGCAGCCTCTTCCCTTGGAGACCGGCGTGAATGAGGGCAAGGGGGCAGTCGGTAGGGAGATCTCGCCTCACTTGCACTACCATCACGCCGCACAGCGTCACCCACTCAACCCCAGTCTCCACACCACAGGCCCAGCACTGATCGGGGGCGCATTCACTCGCTGAGCCTGAGATTTTTGTCTTAGCCCCACTCGGAAATGGACTGGAACACCCCCACCCCACATCACACCCGACTGGATGGCGATCAGATGGCATTGCCTACAGGCTGGCAAAGGAGACCTAGATCGGCAGCACCTGGTAACACCCACCAGTGCATCTTGTTCAGCACCAGACACTTCAGGGACTCCGAGAGGGAAAGTGACCGAATTACCACCACGGGAAAAATGATGGCCATCTAGTATTCCCCCTCCTGCCGCTCCACAGTGATCCAGCATCCCATGTCCTGCTGTGCTGGATCACTTGCCAGTGATCAGTCCAGCTCACGCTAGTGATCAATCTCAGCCAGCATCCGGTTTCTAACAGTGGCTGGTGCTGGCCGTGACTGTGACTCCCCAGTAATGCATCTCATTACTGAACACTGCATACTAAGGAGGGTTATCCCTTCCTGACTCCCTGAAGCCTGTGAATGGTCCTTGTAACGTTCCTCCGAGGTAGAGGCCCCGTGGCTGCTGTTTGTATACAGTAAAGCATCTAATCCTTTCCTGGAAACGTACACAGGTACGAGCCTGTACTATCCCAGCAGGGGTTAATTACATCCCAGCCTTCCTGAGTTGGCTGCCTACGAGAAGTTAAGTACTTACGAGTTTATGCTGCTGACATCCCCGCCATATCCCTCTAACTGAGCAGCCCTACAGACAGGCCTCTTCCTCCTCCCTGAAGAGGAAAACCAGAGAGCAATGTCAGGGCCCACAGCCTTACAATGGGTTTCTGGTCGTGACGCTCGTGGCTGCCAGGAGTAGGAAAAGCGAATGGCAACCTGAAGATCGATATCGAATTATGCCCTGGAACGCCTGCTCAGTGGCTCCCACTAACCGGCCAGGAGGGGTATTAAACTGAGGAATAAGTTATAACTGATCTTGAAGAGTCTTTCTCTTGTCTGTGAAAGGCCACTGGCCCCTCCTGGGCTCACTGGAGATGTGCCACGGGAGGATGTCACAGCTTCTGAGCTGCACCAGGGGTAGGGGGGTGCAAAGGTGGCTGAACGCCACATCTGTGTTTCCCCAATCCTGGGGCTATCCAGACAGCACTTGAGTCCTCAGCATAAGGTAGAGCAGCCCAGAGGTTGTTTTAACTTTCCCGTGGCTGCTGGCAGCCCTCAGAGGTTGTGACGGTGGCTGGGATAACCAGAATGCAGAGATACTGTGCCCACGGTACCACTTTCCTGTGCCAGAGGCTGGGGGGAAAGGCCTGGCATGGCCGGCCTACTCGGTCTATCCTCATACAAAGCCCTCTGTATAGCGTAGGCTCTTATACCACACCCATCACTGCAGTTTCTGAGTGCATCAAAACTGTCAGAGCACCATGGAAGTGAGGGCAGAGAAAGGGATTTAGGACCAGATCCTCAAAGATATTTAGGCGCCTAACTCCCACTGGAGTCCAGACTCCTGGGTTCAGTCCCATCATCTGAAGATTGCCCTAAGAACTCCCAGGTAGCCAACTCAGCTAGCTTTCTGGCTGCTTTGCAGAAGCCCAAAATTGGGCCCCAGAAGACCTTGAACCAGACACCTTCACATACGCAGACAAACCCAACCAGACCCAACCCTTCTGCCCTATAAGCTAATCAAGCTCTTTCTCCTCCAGACCAGGCAGGAAGCGAGAGAGACCGCTGTTGATTATTCTATTTATAAACCCTCAGGAGGTGCTCAGATGCTACAGCGACAGAGGGGCTATGCAAGGGTTAATTACGAGCGTATTTCAAAACCTGGGTGGTTTCCTGTGTCCCCAGCAGAAAGGGCAAGAGAACAGACGCCTCAGTCAGGCCAATCAGTAGCACAGCATGCTGCATTACTGAACTGTCTATATTTAGAATTAAATACACTGTCCTTTTCTTATTATCCCTTTCAGCACAACTTACCAGATGGCCACTGGCACATATTGCCCACACACTTGTCTTGCTCCTTCATGCTGTCTAATCCCCTGGATGAAACATAAATTAATAGTCATAATTCCCACTTTATCACCATCCGTACGAAATGAATCGTGTGCTCTGTGCGTATTGGGTGACTTTTCCCTACTCACCACCTGCTTCTTAATAAACACAAGGATGAAAATAGTTCCTCAAGTTTAGTGGGCGGGAGGGGGGGTGTTGTACCATGCTGTAATTAAGGCAGGATGGTCGCTTAATTAGTCGGGGGTAAGAAACGATCAGGTCTCTTTAACGATTAAAGTCAGAAAAGCTATGCACGCAACAAGTGAGCCTTAGGGTTGTTGTAGATAAAGCTCTGATAGAAAGGCCCAGAGAAGGGTTATGTTATGCATTTTGTTAGAAGGGAACCGAGCTAATAAATATTATATTGATAACGAGAGCTGACTCTGGAAGCCTTTTTGTTTTGGTTAAAGACTAAGAGGCACATATGACATAGATACACAGCACAGGGCGTGGATTCTCACAGCAATGTGGTTCTCTGATAAGAGAAAGGGACTCGTAGGACAACTCTGGGAGATGTATATCAAGTCCCCGCAGGGGTGTAGGAGTCAGGACTCCTGGGTCCCAACTCTTGGAAAGAATATAGACTAGGAGGGCAGAGCTGGACTCCTGGGTTCTATTTGCTGCTCTGTGGTGTTGTGTTGTCTAGGAAGTTAGAGCAGGAGGGAATGGGAGTCAGGACTCCTGGGTTCCACTGAGTTCCTGTGTAACCCTGGAAGGCCAAGCCACTTGGCAGATGCAGATCGGTGCATAGCAGGATTTTCACAAGGCCTTAGGTGCCGAATACCCATTCATTTCCATTTTTTTAAAAGTACCTTTGAACATCTGGCCTTTCACCTCTCTGTGCCTCAGTTTCCCTTTCTGTGGATGAAAATCTTACCCTCTCTTGCTGTGGGGCTGTGACACTTAAGCCACGGCTATTCCTAAATTATCTACGCACCCATCCTGCCGACAATCTGCAATCCAGTTCTTCATGACGGCATAGAAGGTCGGTAAATCCACAGCGACACCCCTCTCTTCTGGGTCCAGCATTTTGTAAAGCAACTGCAGTCTCCCTTCCTCACAGCTTTGCCCTGTCACCGACTGTAAGTACTCGATAATACGGAAAACAGACACCTGTCCTGCAATCAGAAATTCAGACACACCAATAATCACCTGCCCGCAAACCAGGAACATTGCTAGAGATGGAAAGGTCGTCTTGTGATTACAGAGATGGCCTGGGAGTTTGGAGATCAGTGGAATCAATGGGAGGGAGACCCAGATCCTCGAAGGGATTTAGGTGTTTGAGTTGCTGGAATCCCTGTGTAGTTGACAATGGATTTGTGCATTGTTCTAAATCCACATCAAGGCGCCTAAATAAAGTGACTTTGTTTTCAAAGTGACTCACTGAGGTCAATGCAACCTCTAATTAACAGGTGGGGCCATCTCTGCTGCAATGGTAATCTATGCCCCTTCTGCTTCATAGCAGTATAGCCCCCCCGCCCCGCCCCGGAAGTTTACCATGCTTTCAACTCAGCCTTGTTAACTCCTAGGAGAGTGGGAGATCCCAGGTACAGGACACTAGGACGCAAGATGGTTTTTTCAAAGGTCTTGAGAGTGGGAGGTAGGTGTAAGGGGCTGGGATTTGCCATCTGAACGCTCATTGGCTGATTCCACTCTGAAAGGAGCCTTCGAATCTAACGCACTGCTGATTTCCTGGTAGCACTAAAGTGGCTGGGACTCTGCCAGGGCTGTGCATTTCCAGCTGGCATTAGAAAGCTTTCTACCTGTTTGTTCCAAGTCACAGGCTTCAAACGTGCAGGTCAGTACGTGCTCCTCGGAGCATCGGCTCTTGCTGCTGATGGCAGTGCTCTCCCATGACCCTAGTAAGGAAGAGGAGGAGAGACGTAACACTTACGGGCTAAGAACATAAGAACGGTCAAGCTGGTCTGACCAATGGTCCGTCTAGCCCAGGAACCTGTCTTTGACAGTGATCTTTGCCAGACGCTTCAGAGGGAATGAACAGAACAGGGCAATTATCAAATGATCCATCCCCTGTCCGCCACTCCCAACTTCTGGCAGTCAGAGGTTCAGGGACACCCAGAGCATGGGGTTGCATCCCTCACCATCTTGGCTAATAGCCATTGACGGGCCTACCCTCCATGAACTTATCTAATTCTTTTTTGAACCCAGTTATACTTTTGGCCTTCACAACATCCCCTGGCAATGAGTTTCATCAGCTGACTATGCATCATATGAAGAAGTACTTCCTTCTGTTTGTTTTAAACCTGCTGCCTATTAATTTCATTGCATGACCACTGGTTCTTGTGTCATGTGAAGGGGTAAATAATCCTTCCCTTCACTTTCTCCACACCATTCCTGATATAATAGACCTCTGTCGTATCCCCCCCTTAGTCATCTCTTTTCCAAGCTGAACAGTCCTAGTCTTTTTAATGACTCCTCATATGCAAGCTGGTCCATATTTCATATCATTTTTGTTGGCCTTCTCTGCATATTTTCCAATTCTAATGCATCTTTTTTGAGATGTGGTAACCAGAACTGGACAAAATATTTGAGTTGTGGATGTGCCATGGATTTACATAGTGGCACTATGATATTTTCTGTCTTACTATCAATCCTTTCCCTAATGGTTTCTAACACACCACGAGCCGCTGCACATGGAGTGAATGTTTCCGGAGAACTGCATGTCTGGTTCCAGACCTAAGTATCTGTAAGCAAACTCACCCCACTTCTGGACTGTCCTATGATCCATCCCATTACTGTGCTGTGGGATAGTGGACAACTGGCCTTTGTGATTACACTATAAGGAACAATCCTGACCTGTCTGAGGGGGCAGGAAGGTGGGGAATGGTCTCCCAGGAATCTAATACTATAGGTTTTCCCCCTGCACTAACTTTTAAGATGCCATGATTCACACACACACCGCAAAAATCCCATGCTTATGCCCAGGGATATCAACAGACCAAATTCTGCTTATAACACCCCACATCTGGACTAATTCCTCGGACTTAAATTGAGTTACTCGGGATTTATGTTGACGTAACTGAGGGCAGAACTTGACTTGACAGGTCAAATCACAGGACGTGAGTCAGAGGAGAATTGAGTTCACAAAGCCTGATATGCGTAGCCACAGTATATTATGTATGTATCTTTCCATCTCCATACACTCCCCCACGCCCCATCTATCTGTCATGCAGCAACCACCACAGTACCCAAGCATTCTTTGATCTCTTACCCTATGTGACGGTGTGGCGTGACACCCTAACAACTTGGAATAAGCAAGTAAGCGTCCATACTCCGTACTAAGGCAAACCCTGCTGAGCAGCGTGGATGGGAGGCAGCTGTGTGGGACAGGATGATTCATCCACCTCTCTGACTTACCTCAATTCAAATAAAACCCAGGCTGCTCCCCTATGCACCCTACAAAGACAGCATCAGCGTTCTTTTACGAGTCCCTCTGGAGTGAGATCATAGCACTTAGTGTTAGTCAAGGTACAGAGCGCACCTTCCATGAACTCTCCCAGCATTACAGCAAATGTGCTCCTTGCTTTTCCTCTTCACACTTAAGCTCACACAGAAAGGCCCCAATCCTGAAATCCAGTGTGCACCACTGGGGCTCCCGTACCGATCTGATTGCAGAATCAGGGCCAGAGAGATACGATTGCTCTCTTTAAATATATCAGAGGGATAAATACCAGGGAGGGAGAGGCATTATTTCAGCTCAGTACCAATGTGGACACAAGAACAAATGGATATAAACTGGCCATCAGGAAGTTTAGACTTGAAATTAGACGAAGGTTTCTAACCATCAGAGGAGTGAAGTTCTGGAACAGCCTTCCAAGGGAAGCAGTAGGGGCAAAGGACCTATCTGGCTTCAAGATTAAGCTAGATACGTTTATGGAGGAGATGGTTTGATGGGATAACATGATCTTAGAGGAGTGGGTGGGTGAGATTCTGTGGCCTGCATTGTGCAGGAGGTCAGACTAGATGATCATAATGCTCCCTTCTGACCTTAAAGTCTATGAGTCTATGAGTCTAACCTGGGAGGCACCATGGTCTAGCAGGCAGAGCACCAGGCTAGGCCTTCTGAACACCTGGGTTCTACCCCTGTCTTGCTGTTTGACCTTGGGCAAGTTAACAGTGTGGACGGTGAATTTGTCATCAGTAGGTTCAGAGCCAACAATCCATTTGGAGGCATGGGGTGGATCTCGTCTCTCGGAGCTATTGCTGCAGTCTGTACTGCTCACTTGACACTTAGGTCATATTTGCAACTGTGTGGGTTAGAAACGTGGGCCCCCATTCAGCAAAACACTTAAGCACCCTCTGGGTGCCACTTCCTTAGTTCATAGCGTAGCATTAAAGAATGTGAGGTGCTCAATTACTGCAGTAGATAGACAGGCCCCATAAAGGGCGCGACATACCCTCTGATGACTGGACCATGGGCAATTCTGCAACTGCTGCAGGGTTAGATGTGGTCTCCATGTTCACTGGCTGACCTGTTTCTCCACAGCAGCTGGCTTCATCCGAGATCCAGGGGGAAGCGTCTCCCTGCGGAGAAAGCATGTCTCCCGAGGCCATGTCTCCCGCCACCTTAGCCGGCCCTGCAATAAAACAGACAGCGTGATGCCCTCCAAGCAAGCTCTCTGTTGGGAAATGGGGTAAACTGCAGCTGATTGACTGAGCTAATTAAATTAGACAAGAAGAGAGGCTAGAACGGGTGGCGAGGGACACCCTGGACTGACAGGCTAGCTAATCAGGGATAGTCACTGGGTTAGCTGTATTGGTGTATTTACACCAGTACAGCCAGACCCTCAGATCACCTGCGGGTGTATCTAGGAGCGGGTGTATCTAGGGTTTTGTCCCAGTGGTGCCATCAGACCTTGGCCCCAAGCTGTGTTCGCTTTTTTAAGAGGTCTCAGGGGAAGCCCACCCGTGCTCAGAATGGAAACCGTCTTGTCTAATCAACTGGGGCGTCCATCAACCAGAGGAGCAGAGGGAGGGCCATGTGGGAGTCAAGACACACCCCCACGCCCATTTAAAGCTTATTTGTGGGGTTATCCAGGGCTGCCCTCCCTACCCGAGGGGGTGGATTTAGGGTAGACAGCCTATCTGAGGGGGGTATTTGGGAGCGGTGCCGAAAGAAAGAGAAGGGGGGACAATTGTACCAGGGCTCTGAGCTCAAGGCAGCCCCCAAAAGTCTGTAAAAATGGGGTGACATGGGACATGATGAACCAATGGGGCACGTTATCTGGGATGTTTGGCCTACACAAGGGTGCATTTAGGGAGAATGGGTTTTATTCTGACTCGGCCACTGGCCTGCTGGGTGACTTTCAGCACGTCCCTGCCTCAGCTCGTGCCTCGGTTTCCCCATGTGGGGCTACTGATACGAGCCTCTTTTGTGGTTTACGGGAGAGCACAGTTGATCTGTGGGGTTCTCTGGGGTTGGCGTGACTATTGGGGGGCAAGCTGGGGATTTGGGGTTGGGTGGTTTAGGGGGGCCGTTGCTCTGTGGGGTTCTCTGGGGTTGGCGTGACTATTGGGGGGCAAGTTGAAGATTTGGGGTTGGGTGGTTTACGGGGGCCGTTGCTCTGTGGGGTTCTCTGGGGTTGGCGTGACTATTGGGGGGCAAGTTGAAGATTTGGGGTTGGGTGGTTTACGGGGGCCGTTGCTCTGTGGGGTTCTCTGGGGTTGGCGTGAGTGTTGGGGGCAAGGCAGGGACCATGGGGGGTATGATATCCGTGGCTGGGTGCGGGCTCCCTGAGGGAGGGCGATTGTCACCAAGGGGTCTGTCTGGGGGGCTGTTGGGGTGGGCACTTTGCCCTGGGATGCTCCTTGTGGGTTTATTGGGGGGGTATTTAAAGTTCCCCCAGCATTTATTCCCCCCTCCCCACATTAGTTGGGGGGCATTTGGAGGAGTACCTCATCATCACTCCCTCCCCCCCTTTAACCCACGGCAGCCATTTCCCTGGAGGCTGAGGGAGCAGGCTGCCCTCGGAGGGGGAGGGGGAGGGGGAGGGGGCGGAGCGCGGCACTCAGAACGCTGCCGCCCCTCCACGAAAAAGGCGGGAAAATTCAAACCTGGAGCGGTTAGGGGCGGGAGCAACGGTCGCAGCTCGAGCCCCTTCGGCTCGCGGGGGAGGGGGGGGGGAAGCAGGGGCGGGTCTATGTCACCTGTGGCTTATGGTGGGGGCGTCCCCCCAAATAAACCAGGCTACTCACCCCCACATAAACAGTTAAATAGAGGAGCGATGAGAGGCTGCCCCCCCATGGGCAGGGCACCCCCAATGAAGGACCCCCCCCAAAAAAAGTGAGCCCCCACACACAGGTGAAACAAACACTGTCTGAGAGGCTGCAAGCAGGGTGGCGAGCAGGCAGCACCCCTTCAAATGAGACGGGGACCCCCAAAACGGGCTGGGGCTGAGGGCCAGCTCTGGGGCTTTTCCCCTGCGGCTCTCAAAGCATGTTGCCAATGAGCAGTATCGTGAGCCCCACAGATGGGGAAACTGAGGCACAGAGAGGCAAAATGACTTGCCCTGGATCAAACAGAACCCAGATCTCCTGAGGGTCTATCCACGAGGCTAGGCTAAGCTGCCTCTAAAGATGCTTATTTCAACCATCTTGGGAGGGTGCTTTCTCCTTTGAGGGTTGGGGGGCTACCCGCAGGAGCAAAAATCACAATGGCAATTTAGGGTGAGGTCAGAGGTCACCGCAAAAAAATGACCCCTTCAGACCCCATGAATGACTGGCCTCGTCCTAAATTAGCGTCTCCCCCAAAAGAAGGTGGATTCATTCCCCTAATCCACATGAAATAAATGGGCCATGCAGGGCAAGGAGCTGTCATGCCACTGTGACCTATGGCTCATGGACACCCCCAAATGAGGGGCTCCCCGCAAACTAAAGGGGATTAACTTTTCCCACGTAAATGAAGTCAATGTGCAGTACTTTGGCCCATAGGGTGCACAACATGGCGTTGCTGTGGCATCATGACCTTTGACCCTGCAGGCAGTCCCCTCCACAAATGACACCCCCTCCCCCAAGAGAACAAAAGTGGATTCATTCTCCTACATACCTCAGATAAACTTTAGATATTACGGGCCATAAATAGCAAGGCAGGGAGTGCCATTATGCCAACATGACCTCTGCCCACACGGGCGACCCATCCACCCCATAATGCTTTCCTCGGTAAAATTAATTCTCCCTGCCACCCACCAAAAAAGTACCATGCACAGTATGACATGGGTCCAATCATGCCCTCTATCCCTCCCCACCCCCCAAAAACCATGAAAATGGGTAGCTTTGTGCCCCAGGAGACCATCCAATCCCCACCTGCTTCCACACTTCCCAGGGGCACATCTCAATGGAAAGTGGCTGTAAAAGGGGGGTGTCTTTGGGGGGTGGATCTGTATGACTTCGGCCTAGTCCTGAAAGAATGGACAGCATGGGATGCCAAGACATGTAATGGGCATTGAGATGTGTAACCACTCAAGGCCTGTGCACCTGACATACTTGTACAAACAAGACAGGCATGAACGACAGCTGTCCCTTCACCAATACATTTCACACTCTGTAGAGACCTCTTCCAAGTGTGTGTGGGGATTTCAAACAGGGCCTGGTGACAGATTAACAGCACCAATAGTTTTTCTGGTGGGACCCACACGGTCCTCGGATCTGGGCTGAGAACTGCCCCCCGCGATCAGAGTTGGGTCACTTCTCTGATCTAAGGCAAAAGGCCTCACAATCCAAACTCTGAGCCTCTGAGGTGGATAATAATCATTGCCGTATGCAGGCAGTGGTTTGGGACAGGAAGTGGAGAGTAACACTCCCACTTTTGATGCAATAGCAATGAGAACATTTACAAGAAGCCGAATGGAATTGCCCAGAGCTAAAATTGCACCAGCAGCCTAGAGTTACTCTTGCAAAAAGTGCCATGGACTCTCTAATGAGCATCAGAGCTTCAGTTTTATGCGTCGTTCTGCTCCCCTCGTTCCCACACGCCCTTTGTGTAGCTTATGCATCTGAGCAGCAGGTGGCAGGCACAAAACCCACATGCATTCCCTCTCTCTGACACGTACGCACACCATCTGATCTCACGCAAAAACACCACATTACAGTAGAGCTGTCCCTGACAATAAAAACGTGAATATAGGCCCCAAACAGAACTAGATCCAATAGGACATTGTGCAGATTAATTAAAGCAGCCCAGGATTTGATATAGATTAATGTACAAAACAGAATTCTAGCTCCCTGAAGCAATAAAAAACACAATTACTGCATGCACTGAGAAGACATTACCCGGGGGGTAATATGAATCTGCTGTGTGTTTAATTTCAATCAAATAGTTGAGGCTAATTTGCTGCAAAGCGGCCGGAGATCGGTCTCTGACAGGATATTTGTCTGGAAAAGCTACTGATTTAGATGGAAAACTATGAAGAGATGGAAAAGGTGAAGGAGAAAGAGAGAAGGGAGGGATGAGCCAGGTCAGTCGTTAACGGCCATGGCTGAGCGTGAGTTCTCAGTAAAAGCCAGGCTCAAAGTACTGTCTCAGCTGATTGGCCATTTGCTGGAAATCGGATTGGTCAGGATCATCTGTGTCTAATGGCAGCCTCTCCTCTTCATAGCCATCCACTAGCTCTTCACTCAGCCTCTTGGCTTGGCCGTTATCCTCCACAGAAGTGGTACCTCCGGGGAGGTCAGCTACCGACCCATGGCCATCTTGCAGCGACCATGGCAAAGAGTTGGCGCCGGAGTACACCACCGCCTCATCCCTGCACGCCAGGCTTAGCTGGAGGAAAGACAGCTATTGGCCCAAGCCCCTCAAATCCGTGTTGCCTTCTGGCCTCTGGCATATGGGCATTGTGCTGAATCTGGAGGGAAACAAAATGGTGGCAAAGAGTGAATGGTGACCACTTCCCAAGCCTCCTATAATGGCTGCTGCTTGGCAGTTATGCCTCACTGCAAGCCCTAAGTGTGCTCGGGGACTCTAGAGTCACAGCGGGTCAGCTAATAATGTGGGGCCAGTCAGATAACTGGGGATGGGCAATGTCCAGATGGATGGAAGGGGATCTGTAAAACTAGCACAGATTTTGTTTTTTTGTTGATGTGTTAAACTGGATCAGGTTCATATGCATCCATCGTCCCCCTCCATCCATCCCACTCTATTCCTTCCTTCCCACACACAACTGTCTATCCCTCCCCACATACAACCCTCCATCCCTTCCTCCCCACACATACCCCTCCTTCCATCTATCCAATTCCACATCTCTTCAGCCATGCCCCGAAGGAAGGGACCCCACACACACTGAAGGCAGATTGGGAGTTCGGTCTCCATTTGCAGGTGACAAACTGGGGCCCGTGTACCACATGCACTAGAGCTGCAGCACATCAAGACATCACAAGGTTCCCTCCTTCCAATGCCGTTGAAGTGACCCCCAAACCTTCCTTACCCATTGCTCCTGCACACCAGTTCTTGCTCGCACGGACAGGATCGCCTAGACCTCCCATGTCACCCCCAAGCCATCGGGTTCAATAGGCTGCCATCCAGGCTCCTTCTGTCAGATAGGGGGCACAGACTGGGAATGAGAGAGCTACATAGAGAGGAGGGGCATGGTCTAACACCCAGGAGATCCTTGGAGAAGAAGGGTTGGTTGTGGGGTCAGGGACTCAGGAGATCTGAGTTTGATTCCCAGCTCCAGCAGAGAATCCTTGGGTGAGTCATTTCATTTCCATCTAAGGCAACTCTGTGGTCCACAGCATCCGAGCACCTCATTCTTCAACGCATTTATCCCCCACAGCACCCCTCTGAGGCTGAGAAGTGGGGCACAGAGAGGCTAAGGTCCAGATCCTCCAAGGATCCCATGGGAGTTAGACCCTTAAATCCCCTGCCGGATCTGGGCCTTAATGACTTGCCCAAATCTGCAGCTGAGCAGGGACTCAAACCCATGCCTCCCAGTCGAGCAACCTTCCCAGCCTCAGTTCCCCCATCTGTAAAACGGGGGTATGAACTCTTCTGTTCAATATAGGGATTGTAAGTTCTTCAGAGCTGGCATGGTGTGTCCCCCTTGGCCCAGTGGGAGCCCCTGAGTGCAGCTGGTGGCTGTAGTCAATCCTGCACAGATTTCAAGGCCAGAAGGGTCCACTCTGATCATCTAGTCAGACCTCCAGCATAACAGGCTGGATCAATTCATCCAGTCATTCCTGCAGCAAGCCCATCTTTTAACAGCCTTGGATGGCATCTGTCTGTCCTGAATTTTGTGCAGGCCATAGCGGGGCGGGAGGGGGGGGGGGGAGAAATATCCCATGCCCGAACTGGATCTACCCAGTTCTCTTTGTGATGTGTGCCACTGCCGGGTCTCGGAAAGGCGAAATCCAGTGCAAAAATAATCAGTAATCCCTGCACGTGTCAGCGATTCCGAAACCAGAATCTAGTCTGATCACCTGTACATCATAGGCCAGAGAACTGCCCTGAAATAATTCCCAGGGCAGATCTTTGAGAGAAACAGCCAATCTCCATTTAACAGTTCCCAGTGATGGAGAATCCACTACAACCCTTGGGAAATTGTTCCAAAAATTTAAACCTTCCTTATTTCCAGTCTGAATTTGTCCGGTCTCAACTTCCAGCCATTGGATCGTGTTAGACATTTCTCTGCTCAATCGAAGAGCCCGCTATCAAATATTGGTTCCCCATGTAGGTACTTATAGACTGTGATCAAAACCAAAGCAGAGTCGCAACCCGGGGCTTGAAAGTGATGTCAGATGAATCATAGAAATGTAGGGCTGGAAGGGGCCTGAAAGGGTCACCCTGTCTAGCCCTCCAGCGCTGAGGCAGGATCAAGTTAAACCTAGACCTTCCCTGATGGGTGTTTGTCCAAAACCTCCAGTGATGGGGATTTCACAACCTCCCTTGGTCACCGGTTCCAAGGCTGCACGATTCTTAGGAAGGTAGGGTGTGAATGTAAAGAACGAGAGCGATTCCAGTGAATTGCACAGTCTACAGGCATCCAGACAGGGAACTGAAATTTTGATAACAGAGGGATCTTTAGTCCAGCAGACAAAGGCTGAAAGTTAAAGCTGGATACATTCAAACCGGAAAGAAAGCCCCTATTTTTAACAGTGAAGGGAATTACCATTGGAGCCATTTACCAAGGGCTGTGGGGGATTTTCCATCACTGGCGATTTTTCAGTCAAGATCTGTTCTAGTTCAACGTGGCGTTAATTCAGGGCAGGTCTCGTGGCCTGTGTTATGCAGGAGGTCAGGCTGGATGATCCCAATGTTCTGGGAATCTACGTGTCTATCGTTGCTCTGTATAGACAAGGCCCCAGACTGTGACAAGGGAGAGATGAGGGCGGATTAAGACACTTTTCTACGCCAACGGCCCTAATACAAGAGAGTGTGAGGAAAGAGGTTTCCTCAGGTTCATCGGGAATCCCAAAAAAGACGGTTACTCACCGTAGTAACTGTTGTTCTTCGAGATGTGTTGCTCATATCTATTCCAATTAGGTGTACGCGCCGCGCGTGCATGATCGTCGGAAGATTTTTACCCTAGCAACACTCGGTGGGCCGGCTGGCGCCCCCTGGAGTGGCGCCATTGCGGCACCTGATATCTACCTCAGCCGGCCCAGCGCCCTCTCAGTTCCTTCTTGCCGGCTACTCCGACAGTGGGGAAGGAGGGCGGGTTTGGAATAGATATGAGCAACACATCTCGAAGAACAACAGTTACTACGGTGAGTAACCGTCTTTTCTTCTTCGAGTGCTTGCTCATATGTATTCCAATTAGGTGACTCCCAAGCCTTGCCTAGGCGGTGGGGTCGGAGTGAGAAACTGCAGACCGCAGGACTGGTGAACCAAATGCGGCGTCCTCTCTGGGATGCTGGACTATGGTATAATGAATGGCAAAGGTGTGCACCGATGACCAGGTTGTTGCCCTACATATGTACTGTATAGGTACATGTGCCAGGAAGGCGGAGGACGAGGCTTGAGCTCGGGTGGAGTGGGCAGCAAGGTGCGTGGTGGGAACACCAGCCAAGTCATAACACACCTGGATACACGACGTGATCCAGGAGGAGATGCGTTGGGAGGAGACCGGGAGGCCCTTCATCCGGTCTGCCATAGTAACGCACAGTTGAGTCGTTCTGCAAAAGGGCTTTGTCCGCTGGACGTAGGAGGCGAGGGCCCTATGGATGGCCAGGGAGCGAAGATGTCGATCCCTTTGAAGAAGCATACGGCTTCCGGTAGAAGACCAGCAGAAAATGTCTTGGTTGACATGAAAGGCCGACCCCCTTCAGGGAGGGAGGCCAGGTGTGGTCGCAGCTGTACCTCGTCCTTATGGAACACCGTGTAAGGAGTCCCGAAGTGAGCGCTCTGAGCTCAGATACATGCCTCGCCGAGGCTACAAGGAAGGCAGTCTTCCAGGAGAGGTACAGGATCGAGCAGGTGATCACAGGCTCGAATGGGGCCCCCATGAGCCTGGTTATCACAACGTTGAGGTCCCCATGCAGGGGCCGGATGCTGGACTAGTGTGTACAGCTGTTCCAACCCCTTGAGGAAGCTAGTGGCCATGGGGTTGGAAAAATCGAGTGCCCACTCTCGCCAGAGTGAAAAGGCCAAGATCGCCGCCACCGAGGGGCGATACCCCGAGGGGCGCACCAGCAGGAAAACGTTTTCCTTTTGGCTCAGTAGGTGGACCTGGTAGAGGGCTTTCCGCTACTCAAAAGAACCTGTTGAACCGGGTCGGAACAACATAACTCGGACTGGTTCAGCCATGCCGCAGCCACCCCGTGAGGTGGAGAGGTTGCAGGTCAGGGTGCGAGACCCTGTCATGCTGCTGAGTAATCAGGTCCGGCCACAAAGGGAGAGTGATCTGGGCGGCCATCGAGAGCTCTAGGAGAGCAGTGTACCAGTACTGCCTGGGCCACGCCGGGGCGATTAGGAGTAGGCGGGCCCTGTCCCTGCGCAGCTTGAGCGGGACCCTGCAGATCAGTGGAAATGGGGGAAAGGCATAGGACAGGTGATCCGTCCAAGGCCCAAGAAAGGCGTCCATCAGGGAGCCTGGGGAGCGTCCCGGATCGAGCAGAACACGTGGCACGTGCGATTCTCACGAGTCGCGAACAGGTGTATGTGGGAAAATCCCAGCCCCGGAAGACAGAGTGAGTAACATCCGGGCAAATGGGCCGCTCTGGAGCCTGGAAGGGTCTGCTGAGGCGGTCCACCAAGGTGTTCTGAACCCTGAGGAGAAAGGAGGTTACCAGGTGGATGGAGTGGGCTATGCAGAACTCCCACGATCATATGACTTCTCGGCAGAGCAGGAACGAACGTGCCCCTGCTTGCCTATTGATATAAAAGCATGGCCGTTGTGTAGCCTATGAGGACTATAGCACAACGATCCTGATGGTGTTTGGAGAAGGCTTGACAGGCAAGACGCACTGCCCGCAGCTCCTGCGTCTGTGGTCAGGACCAGGGAGGGCTGTGGGGTATGGAATGGCACCCCTTATGGCACCTTCTTGGGGTCCAGCCACCAGTCTAGGGAGGCTAGGACCTGCGATGGTACCCTCAGTCCCACAACCATGTTGTCTCTGTGTGGGTGACACGCTGGCAAGAGCCAGGCCAGGAACGAACAGAGCCGTAAGTGGCGTGTCTGATCACGAACGTGCAGAACGCCATGAGACCCAGTAGACCCAGGCAGCTTCATGCTGGTAAGCTGGGAAGCTCTGCAGGAACTGTCGAGTGAGAGTCAAGCTCATGGAAATCTGAACCTGCGACTGGACCTGGCTGTTGGCGCTGCCGCAGATGAGCCAGTCGTCGAGACATGGGAATACTTGGGTTCACCGTTGACGAAGAGAAGCCGTTACAACGGCCATGTACTTCGTGAAAAACCCTCAGAGCCGTGGAGAGGCCGAAGGGAAAGACGGTGGATTGAAAGTGCCTTTGGTCGACTACAGAGCGAAGAAAACGTCTGTGTGTTGGTAAGTAGGTAAGTAGCTATGTGGAAGTACGCATCCTTCATGTCGAGGGCAGCGTACCAGCCTCCAGGATCCCATGAAGGTATAATAAAACCCAGGGAAAAAACATGAGGAACTTCAACTTGCCATGAATTAGTTGAGTTCGCGAAGGTCCAGGATAGGACATAACCCCCGTTTTGATTTGGGGATTAGGAATAACGGGAGTAAACCTCCCACTTTTTTTTTTTTTTTTTTTTTTTTTTTTCCGAACTCCCTTGGAGCCTCCTCTATTGCCCCTATATTGAGGAGCGTTTGCGCTTCCTGAATTAGGAGTTGCTCATGAGAAGGGTCCCTGAAGAGGGACAGGGAGTGATGCTGCAACTTCAAGCATTTTGTTCGGGCCCCATCGATGGCTTAGGGGGGGGGCCCTGGTTCTGGCCAGCCTGATAACAGGCTGCCTCCTTGTACCACCTGGCCTGGTCTTCTAATGAAGTCCTGCCTAGGCCTGGGCGTAGGGTAGGGGCGATGCTCGAGGGCCCGGACGGGCCAGCGCTGCGTGGCAGGGGTATGCAGCCCCAGTGACCGTATTATAGTGCGGTCGTCCTTCAGGGTGTGAAGCCTCGAGTCTGTTTTTCAGAGAAGATAAGGGCCTTGCCCATCGAAGGGCAAGACCTGAATCGTGAATTGTGCCCCCGCCAGGAGGTTAGAGGACTGCAGCCACGAGATACGGCATATGGCAACACCCAATGCCGGTGTCCCAGTCGCCGATTCGGAGACATCCAAGAAGGCCTGCAAAGATGTTCTGGCCACCTTTTTGCCTTCCTCAATCAGGGTTGAGTACTTCTGCCTGGATTTCTGGGGGAAATCCCTTTTCCTTAGACTTAGGTGCAGGGGCTGCTGGCTGTGCCTCTCCTTCACAAATTGAACAAGCAAGGAGCACGGTTGGGGGTGAGAGTGTACGTACTCACAGGACCTTGAGGACGCCATATATCTTTTCTCAACCCCCCCGGCAGTGGGGGGAATCGAGCTGGAGATCATCAGATTGAAGTGGCGTTGGTCTGGAACGTACGTGCGAAAGGCAGGGTTAGCCTGGCAAGGGTGTCAGCCAAGAGGATGACCACCACGTGACCCTGGAGCTCCACTATCTGCTGCACCTCCTCTAGGGAAGGGCGGGATACTGTGGCCCCTGTCACTCGGGGTTCCGAGTGGGCCGATTGGGAGGCTGTGGAAGGAACGCCTTGGTCCTGGTAATAAGACCGCAGTGTCCAGGAATACCACTGATGTGGTCTCTGGGCAGAATTCTGTGCGTTCTGCAGCCAGCGTCTAGGACAATCCATCCCGTGGATTTGGTCCATATGGCAACCACTCCCTGTCTGGGGCGGGAGGGGACCTAAATGCGGAGCGGAAGGTCCAGGGTGGAGCGGAGTGCTCCTGCCGGCGGTGCCCTTGACACATGTCTCGGCGCCGAGAGCCCGACCTGGACCCTGAAGGGGGCCATCTCATCGATCGGCTGCGGGACCGGCTTCCCAGGGACCTGCGCTTCGACCGGCACCGGGATCGAAGGCGGTGCCGGGAGCGGCTGTATATAGAGGCCGATCTCGAATGGCACCGCGAGTGCGACCGGCGCCGAGATGGGGATCGGGGGCTGGGACTGCGAGCGGTGCCGGGACTGGGGGTCCGCCTGGAGCTGGATCGGTGTCGGCCAGCTCCGGTGTGCGGTAGCGGGCACAGCATGGCAGACGTGCCTCGCGGCAGCATTAGCTCTACCTCGGTACGTACTGGGGAGCTCACGGCCCCCGAGCTCAACAGACCTTGCGGTGCATCAGTGCCGGGTCTGCTCGCCTACGGTGAGAAACTCAACGGACCTTGCGGTACCGGAGTGGGTCGGTGCCGATGCAGTCAGCGGCATTAGCTCTACCTCAGTGCGAACCGGGGAGCTCAGTGCCACGGACTCGACGGACCTCGCGGTGCCGGAGTCGCCGGTGCCGGAGTCGCCGGTGCCGAATCTTCGTGCACGGCCACTGAGCTCGACGGCCCTCTTGCGGTGCCGGAGTCGCCGGTGCCGGTGCCTCCGTCGGGCACGGAACTCAACGGCCCTAGTGGTGCCGGAGTCGAGGCTGCCGGTGCCGATGCGGGCGCCAGCGTTGGCTCTACCTCGGTGTATACCGGGGAGCTGACGGCTACTGAGCTCAACGGCACTCCTGCGGTGCCGGAGTCGCCGGTGCCGGTGCCTCCGTCGGGCGCGGAACTCGACGGCACCGGCGTTGCCGGAGCTGAGGCTGCCGGTGCCGATGCGGGTGTCAGCGTTGGCTCTACCGCGGTGTATACCGGGGAGCTGACGGCTACCGAGCTCAACGGCCCTCCTGCGGTGCCGGAGGTGACGGTGCCGGTGCCTCAGTCGGGCCCGGAACTCAACGGCCCTGGCGGTGCCGGAGTTGAGGCTGCCGGTGCCGATGCAGGCGGCAGCATTGGCTCTACCTCGGTGTATACCGGGGAGCTGACGGCTACCAAGCTCAACGGCCCTCCTGCGGTGCCGGAGGCGACGGTGCCGGTGCCTCAGTCGGGCACGGAACTCAACGGCCATGGCGGTGCCGGAGTTGAGGCTGCCTGTGCCGATGCAGGCGCCAGCGTTGGCTCTACCTCGGTGTATACCGGGGAGCAGGCGGCTACCGAGCTCAACGGCCCTCGTACGGTGCCGGAGGTGACGGTGCCGGTGCCTCAGTCGGGCACGGAACTCAACGGCCCTGGCGGTACCGGAGTTGGCGAATGCTGGTGCCGATGCAGCCAGCCGCATTAGCTCTACCTCGGTGCATACCGGGGAGCGCACAGGCACCGAGGTCGACGGCCCTTAGGGTGCAGGAGTCATCTGTGCCGGAGTCTTCGCCTGGGGCGCAGAGCTCAACAGACTTTGCGGTACCGGAGTCGCTGGGGCCGGTGCCGGTCTGGACGGTAGTATTAGCTCTACCTCGGGTTGTACCGGGGAGCTCACGGCCACCAAGTTCGATGGACCTTGCGGTACCGGGAGCCGATGGTGCTGGCGCCAGGCCGAAAGTCTGGGCCGGTAGGGCTTGTACTTGCAGCTACAGCGGCGTCCGGCGGTGCCAGCCCCAGGGTCTGTTGCTGAGGCACAGTGGGCCCGGCCTCGGGCCAAGTGTCGGTTCTACTAGGAGCTGCTTTAAGCGAAAGCCCCGCTCCTTCTTGGCTCTAGGCTTAAAAGCCTTGGAGACCTGACACTTATCTGCGAGATGGGATCCCCCAGCGCCTCAAACGGGAGTCGTGGGGGGGGGTCCCCCGTAGGCATTGGCTTGGAGCCAGCCGACGGCTTGAATCCTGGTGAACCAGGCATGAGCCCGGTACCAGAGGCGAGAGAAGGGGAAAAGCCCCTTATCTCGCACTAGTATTTAAACTAAACTTCTTACAACTATCAAAACTATTAACAACTACTTAAAGTACTTAAAACATTAACAATGCTAATCGAGTGCTAACTAAGCTAGGGAGGTGGAGATCAGCTATGCTGCTCCACAGATCCGACCATCACGGGCGGTAAGAAGGAACTGAGAGGGCGCTGGGCCGGCTGAGGTAGATATCAGGTGCCGCAATGGCGCCACTCCAGGGGGCGCCAGCCGGCCCACCGAGTGTTGCTAGGGTAAAAATCTTCCGACGATCATGCACGCGCGGCGCGTACACCTAATTGGAATACATATGAGCAAGCACTCGAAGAAGAAGGTGTCATCTCCTCAAGAACGACGAGGGGAATATGGACTTGTGCTGAAAGATTAAGAGAGACCAGGATCGGCAGAGACACAGGTGGTCAAAGGCCCCAGATACAAGGTGTGACCCTATGTGGGTGGGTCATGCCCACCCCAATGGGTCTGGCTTTCTCTCCCTGCTTTGGTAGCACTGATCTAGCTCTCTCGGGGCCCCCCGCTTCCTCCTGAGGTTGTGGGAGCTCACGTCCCCCACACGCACAGGTAACCCAGGCTGCACTCCCTGTCCCACTGTCCCACTGACACACCTAGGGCAGAAAGCACGTGAGGAGAGATGGAGCCCATTATTCCCTGCCCCCACCCTGGGGCCGGATCGGAGCAGGTACCCCCTATTGGGGAAAGGCCCCGTGTCCTATTCATCATCCCTTTGAGACAGCCAGTCCCGTTCTGGCACTGAAGATGCCCCAGTGTATCACCCACACTCACCGTGTCCTTAGCTTTACACTCCCGGCACTGGCTGGCAAGGAGGGAAGAGAAGCAGAACTGGGCTGTCACCCAGGCAGCCCTAGGGAGAACTGAGCATCTCAGCAGCAACTCCACGTTCTCCCTAATCCAGACAGCCTGGTATCTAAATCATCCCACGGACCGTGCCTGAGCGAAGGAAGGCAGGGCAGCTGGGGAGATCCTGTCAGCATCATCCCCTGCCGCAAAAGGATTGGTCTGCATTTCTCACTTCTGTTAGAACACCAACTATCGCATCAAAAAATGCTCATGCGTCCTTGGATGGACAAACTGGGGAGTGGTGGGTAGAAGCCGGGAGATGATTTTACCTCTGTATTCGGCATTGGTGAGACAATACTGGAACCCTGAGGCCAGTTCTGGTGTTCACATTTTAAAAACGACGCTGAGAAATCAGAGAGGGTGCAGAGAAGAGCCACAAAAATGATACGGGGGCTGGAAAAAATGCCTTACAGTGAGAGATTTAAGAAGCTTGATATGTTCAGCTCATCAAAAAGAAGATCAAGAGGTGATTTGACTATGGTCGATGGGAAGGAAATCCTGGGTGTGGAAGGGCTCTTCGCTCTAGCACAGACAGGCAGAACAAGAGCCGGTGACTAGCAGTTAAAACTAGACACATTCCAATTTGTCCAGTAAGGCCCACACATCTACCAGTGCAGGTGATTCAGCTCTGGAACAAACTCCCCCGGGAAGCGGTAGAGTTTCCATCTTTGGCTGGCCTCTGATTCACGCTGGCTGCCTTTCTGGAGGAGATGTGTCAGCCAAACACAAGTGATGAGCTCAGAGCAGGGGTAACGGTGAAATTCTCTGGCCTATGCTCTGCAGGAGGCCTTAGGTGATCTCATGACTCCTGGACATGGAATCTATGAATCCGCGCCCCTAACTATTCGCGTTTGATCACGAAGGAGGTGTCAGAATATCTGGAGAGGAGGAAAGGGGTAGCAGACACAATCTTAGAATATCAGGGTTGGAAGGGACCTTAGGAGGTCGTCTAGTCCAACCCCCTGCTCAAAGCAGGACCAATCCCCAATTTTTGCCCCAGATCCCTAAATGGCCCCCTCAAGGATTGAACTCACAACCCTGGGTTTAGCAGGCCAATGCTCAAACCACTGAGCTATCCCTCCCCCCAATACTAGCCACAATACTGCCACGGCACCCCGGAGAGCTGGACTCAGTTCCCAGGTCTGCTACAAACTCCCTGGGTGACCTTGGGCATGTCACTTCATCACACTGCTCTTGCAATTTTACCTAAGACTGGTGTTTCCATCACCTGAACTGGTGTGTCTGGGTAGCATCTGGCACAATGGGGGCCCTGATCTCGGTTGGGAGGGGGTGTCTGTGCAGCACCTGGCCCAGTAGGGGGCCTCAATCTCCGTTGGGGGGCCATACAGCTAATAAAAATGATTTTGCATCCAGTACCACGGGAAATATTCTGCAGCACTGGGCAGAACTCAAGCGACCGGGGTTATCTGAGAAGCAGGTACCGACTGCAGAGCATTCACACAAGTTCAGCTGATCCAGTGGAGACCTGTTCACCGTAGCAGCTTCCTCGTCTCACCAAGCTACCCAGTCCTGCTGCCACTTGGGTGAAGAATTCTGTCTGCCACGGGTGTCTGAGCACCGGAGGGAACCTGCCTTGTGTTTAAATAACCTGCAATTCCCCCCACTCCCAACACACCTTCCCCCAGCGGCTCCGAAACTCAGTGTGGGTGCAGGGATAGTTCTGAATGATCTGTCGGGGCAGTTTATATAGGGACCCCTCGCCTGGGCCTGAGATACAGCTGCCTCTGGGGTGGGGCACGGCAGCTGTTTATACAGATTTAGGCCGATTTACACTGTCTGAGGACCTGGGTCATTGACACCAATGGCGCTACAGTCAAATACACCAGCTGGGATCTAGCCCCATTGACACCAATGGAGCGAAGGCCAATTGACACCAACTGGGGATACGTCCCACTGAGTTTCCTTCTGATCACCTCATCCTCAAAAGGATCTAGTACAAACAGGCCCTGTCTACACTAGGAGCATTTTACTGGTATCCTCCGCCAGCTGCAGCTGCACTGGTGTGACGAACTAGGACTGTTGTTAATGTTTTCCCTGAGTACTGTGTGGGTGCCTCGGTTTCCCTATGCAGTGCTTGAGTATCTAGGTGGTGGGACAAGGGTGCATGAGTGTTACAGAGGGGCCTGGACACAGGGAAGGGCCGACACTCTGTCTCTTAGCAATTGATGGCCCCGACCCTCCCCTGCAAAGGTGAGAGCTGAAGGTGTTGGAACAAAGGGATCAGGTGACCTCCTGGCCTGGGAAGCAGACAAAGGGGGAGGAGGGGCTGGACAGTTTCAGTTTGGGCTGGCTGGGGAACATGGAGGGAGGCACAGACAGGGTCTGGCCTCCCTGCCTCCCTTTTGGAGCTGTGGGGCGAAATGCAGGGAGCCCCCAGGCTGGGGTCTAAGCTCCCTGCCCCCCGGAAGGGCCCGACTGAGGGGTCCTGGATGTACTGACAAGCTCTGGTTGGACTGTGTTCCTGGCATCTCTAATAAACCTTCTGTTCTACTGGCTGGCTGAGACTCCCAGTGACTCCGGGGAAGAGGGGTGCAGGCGCTGACTCCCCCACACTCCGTGACAACTGGCAAAGCTGGCCTTCTCCCGGTGTAGCTTATTCCACCCCTACCGAGTGAAACCAGTGCAATTTTACCAGCATAACTGTGTCTACCCTAGGGGCTTCTGCTGGCACAGTTACACCAGTCAAGGATCACCCCTCTTCATACCCCCCCACTGGCAGAGGCTGTCATGTAGACATGCCCTTAGAAGGGGGTTCGATGATGGGTGACAACTACAAGGAGACTGGGAAATCTCTCTCATGAAGAGCGTTGGAAAACAACTGGGAGACGAACATGCGGGCAGCCGCTAGAGGCTACAGCCAGCAACCAATGGGATGGAGAAGGTAGATCAGTAACTTTGATCCCCCATGAGACCAGAGCAGTAGACCCCGAAGCACCCTTCAAACTTGCCAGGGTCCCTGTGGGGAAGACGGGTGTCTCCAGCTAAGCCAGGCTTGCCTAGAAGCTGTAGATTGGTCAGCTCGATTTTCTCTGGAATGCTTTTGTTCTGCATAAATGATACTTTGCTTTATGAAGCTGGTGCTGACTGGCATCTCTGGTGCCAAGCTAATGTCAGATCTACTGAGAATCAGCCTGAACCCCGTTCTGACGGGAGAATATCACAGGTGCCTGCCCCAAGAACGGGGATGGCTGGAGGCCTGAGACCACAGTGGGACACTGCAAGGGTTAGAGGTGCAGTCACCTGCCTTATGATCCTGAACCGTGGGGACCTTCCCCTAAATTGAACAGGGCGAACTGAAAACTGGGCAGAGAAAATCCACCGTGAGCCTGCGGAACTCATTGCCACTGGCTCATTCTTGAAGCCAACTGCTGAGTGGACTGGCCAGCATAAACCATTTGGGGTGGCACCCTGTTTATGTTCCATGTCTGCACAGCGCCCAAGGCACTGGGGTCCTGGACAGATCTAGTGGGGTGATTCCTACAGCCCCCCATAAAAGCAGCAGAGTTTAGAATTTAATTTCTCCAATTTACCCCCTGCCGGAGAGAGAATTTTATTGCAAGAAAAACCAAGGAGCAGGACTTTATACACAGATCCACCAGCATGACGCAAATCTCCGGCAGGGGGTGGATCCTCTCCATCGCCTACCCAAATCTCTCTCTCTCCCTTTTTGCTACAGCTTCCTGAAGAAGAAGAAAAAATGGGGCCTCCGTGCTACAGCGTGGTGCCGGACCAGGGGAATGGGGGGAGCTTTCTTCAGAGGGCGGGGGGCTTCCATCAGCCCATCCCGGATGGCTAGCAGCCTGTGCCTCCTGTCGCTAAGGGATGCGCCGTCTGGCCAGCTGGTGTCAGAGGCCTTCCCGGGCCTGGCTCTGCGCCGTAAGTGGATGATGAGGAAGGCCAGCCCGGGGCGGGGGATCGGCAGGACGTGTCTCCCTAGGACAGGCTCTGCTTCTGCTCCACCACCTGCTCTTTCCTCGCTAGGCTCTGCCTGGCTTCCCTGGAAGAGACACAGGGAAATGGGGAATGTGTGACACTGAGCCCGGGCCTGCACTGGTGAGGAGATGCCCCTAGGACAAGGATGTGAGGTTAGAGCAGCAGGGTCCGGGAGCCAGGACTCCTGGGTTCTTTCCCCGGCTCTGGGAGGGGAGTGGGGTCTAGTGGGTTAGGACAGAGGGATTGGGAGCCAGGACTCCTGGGTTCCATCCCTGGTTCTGGGAGGGGAGTGGGTCAGAGCAGGAGAGCTGGGAGCCAGGACTCCTGGGTTCTGTTTCCAATTGTGTCCCTGCCTCCTGGGTTCCCTTTGGGCATGGGCAGGCCTTTCCTCGCCCTGTGCCTCAGTTTCCCCTCCCATGCAAGGGAGTGGGTGATCCTGACTCCCCCGTTACTAACAGATGAGCTGGGGCCCAGCGTCAGACTCCTTTGGTCCGTTGCACAGTCTCCTGGCCTGGAACCTGGTTCCGAAGGTCTGGCAGGCGGGGAATAGGGGAGACGGCGGGTTGGGGTGGGGTGGTGGAAGGGGGTTGATAAGTTTCTGCCTCTGACTCTTCTTTCCTCACCTGGCTGCAGCACCGACCCTCATGTCTGCTGGGAGATACAGGTGCCAGGTGCCCTGCACGGAGCCTTGCAACAGAACATCACAAGTCTGCAGGCACCAGGGAATCAGGAGCCAGCCAGGGAAGGAGAGGGGTCCACGTGGGGGTGGGGGTGGGGGTTGTGTATAGTAACTGACAGAGCTGGAGAGATCCCAGGAGTCCTGGTTCTAACCACTAGACCCCACTCCCCTCCCAGAGCTAGGGAGAACCCAGGAGTCCTGGCTCCCAGCCCCCCACACCCCGGCTCTAACCACTAGACCCCACTCCCCTCCCAGAGCTAGGGAGAACCCAGGAGTCCTGGCTCCCAGCCCCCCACACCCCGGCTCTAACCACTAGACCCCACTCCCCTCCCAGAGCTAGGGAGAACCCAGGAGTCCTGGCTCCCAACCTCCCCGCACCCCGGCTCTAACCACTAGACCCCACTCCCCTCCCAGAGCTAGGGAGAACCCAGGAGTCCTGGCTCCCAACCTCCCCACACCCTGGCTCTAACCACTAGACCCCACTCCCCTCCCAGAGCTAGGGAGAACCCAGGAGTCCTGGCTCCCAGCCCCCCACACCCCGGCTCTAACCACTAGACCCCACTCCCCTCCCAGAGCCATAGCAGAACCCAGGAGTCCTGGCTCCCAGCCCCCCACACCCCGGCTCTAACCACTAGACCCCACTCCCCTCCCAGAGCTAGGGAGAACCCAGGAGTCCTGGCTCCCAACCTCCCCACACCCTGGCTCTAACCACTAGACCCCACTCCCCTCCCAGAGCTAGGGAGAACCCAGGAGTCCTGGCTCCCAGCCCCCCACACCCCGGCTCTAACCACTAGACCCCACTCCCCTCCCAGAGCCATAGCAGAACCCAGGAGTCCGTTGCACTCTGGCTTGCGAGCGTCTTCCCAGGAGTCCCTAGAGGCGAAGTCCCGCTGCCGACCCCCAGCCGAGGTCACTCAGGGCACTCGTCATCCCCGGCAGCGGCTCTGGCCAAGAGCGCAAATGCAGGGTCCCCACCCCTAGCCCCCCACATCCATCCCCAGCCGTGACCTCGTGTCTCTGTCTGTCCCAGCCCCCCCCCCCCCCCCACTCACCGGCCATCTCTCCGCCAGGCCCCGCTGCCCCTGCTCGATGGAGGTCACCGTCCTGTCGGAGAACAGCATCGCGCCCGTCTCGTTGTCCGTCACCTGCACGGGACCGGGACCGGCTCAGCCCAAGGACGGGGGCTGGGGAAGGTACTGGGGTCTGAGCAGGGAACAGCCACAGCGCAGGGCGCTCCGGCCATGGCCCCGATGCGCCGTGGGGAGGACATTACTTCACCCCCCCACTAGCCAGGGAGCTGGGGCCAGGGGGGTTCGTTCCTAGGTGAAGATCCACGTGGAGATTTCAGGTCCCCTCTTGATCCGCGCGTCCCTGGGGGAGCCCCGGCGGGTGGGCGGGGGCGAGACCATCACCGCCTCCCTGCTCTTGCTCACCTTGCTGATCTCGCGGTGGCTGTACACCGTGGCGTTCCCCACCCTGCGCTGCTCCTGCTCCTCCGTGTGGTAGTTGGGGGGAAGCTTGCGGAAATCAACGGGGGGCTCGAAGTGCCCCTCCTCCTGCCCCAACTCCGCCTGCAACACCCCACATCCACTGAGTCCTGGGAGTCACAGTCCCCCCGCCCCCCTCCGGCTCCCAGCCCCCGTCTCTAAGCACTAGGCCCCACTCCCCTCCCAGAGCCCGGGAGAGACCCCAGGAGTCCTGGCTCCCAGCCCCCCTCTAACCACCAGACCCCGCTCCCCTCCCAGATCCGAAGAGAGAACCCAGGAGTCCTGGCTCCCAGCCCCCAGCTCTAACCACTAGACCCCACTCCCCTCCCAGAGCCGAAGAGAGAACCCAGGAGTCCTGGCTCCCAGCCCCCAGCTCTAACCACTAGACCTCACTCCCCTCCCAGAGCCGAAGAGAGAACCCAGGAGTCCTGGCTCCCAGCCCCCTGCTCTAACCGCTAGACCCCACTCCCCTCCCAGAGCCGAAGAGAGAACCCAGGAGTCCTGGCTCCCAGCCCCCAGCTCTAACCACTAGACCCCACTCCCCTCCCAGAGCCGAAGAGAGAACCCAGGAGTCCTGGCTCCCAGCCCCCTGCTCTAACCGCTAGACCCCGCTCCCCTCCCAGAGCCAGGAACAGCAGGAATTAGGAAACACACACACAGAGACACACAAACACCCTCAGAGATATCGAAGTTTGACAGACAGACACACACACGGGCCAACTCCTGCTCCCCCACCCAGCAGAAATGGGGGGTGCGGGGGCGATAGCCGTGGGCTGGACGGAGATACAGACGGGGCGTGTGCAGGGAGATAGACAGACTCAAAAGTAGGTGGGGGATGAGGATAGCTGGGGCTGGGGGAGAAGGCAGGTGGGTGTCTGGGGCTGGAGGGATGGGGGGTGCCTGGGGAGGGGTAGAGGGGATGGCTGAGCAGGCCTGGGGAGGGGTGGGGGTGCATTGGGTGGGTAGAAGGGCAGGTGGGGGTGCCTGTGGGTAGGGATGGGTGTTGGGGGGTTCCTGGGGGTGCCCGGGGATGGGTTGTTGGGGGGTTCCTGGGGGTGCCTGTGGGTAGGGATGGGTGTTGGGGGATTCCTGGGGGTGCCCGGGGATGGGTTGTTGGGGGTGTCTGGGAAGGGGATGGCTGCCAGTCGCTGGGGGGTGGGGTTGGCTGGAGGTGCCAGGGGATGGGGCTGGCTGGGAGTCCCTGGGGGTCCCAGGGGAAAGGTGGGGGGTTTCTGGGGGGCGGGGGTCGCTCAGTCTCACCCGGCTGCCCCCCAGCAGGCGACGGGCAGCAGGCGGCAGGAGGGAGCCCCCGGCCCCGGCCAGCAGCGCGCCCAGGGCACAAAGCAGCAGCCACCGCGCCCGCATCGCGCCCCTCCCGTCCCGTCTGAGCGGCTCTGCGGGGGCACAGAGCGGGTGGGTGGGGGGCACAGCTCCGCCCCGGCCCCCTTCCTCCCCCCACACCCCTTCCTCCCCACCCCATCCCTCCCCCCACACCCTTTCCTCCCCTTCCTCCCTCCCTCCACAACCCATCCCTCCCCCACACCCCTTCCTCCCCTCCTCACTCCCCCACACCCCTTCCTCCCCAACCCATCCCTCCCCCCACAACCCATCCCTCCCCCCACACCCCTTCCTCCCCACCCCATCCCTCCCCCCACACCCTTTCCTCCCCTTCCTCCCTCCCTCCACAACCCATCCCTCCCCCACACCCCTTCCTCCCTCCTCACTCCCCCACACCCCTTCCTCCCCAACCCATCCCTCCCCCCACAACCCATCCCTCCCCCCACACCCTTTCCTCCCCTTCCTCCCTCCCTCCACAACCCATCCCTCCCCCCACACCCCTTCCTCCCTCCCCCCACACCCCTTCCTCCCCTCCTCACTCCCCCACACCCCTTCCTCCCCAACCCATCCCTCCCCCCACACCCCATCCCTCCCCCCACACCCCTTCCTCCCCACCCCATCCCTCCCCCCACACCCTTTCCTCCCCTTCCTCCCTCCCTCCACAACCCATCCCTCCCCCCACACCCCTTCCTCCCCTCCTCACTCCCCCACACCCCTTCCTCCCCACCCCATCCCTCCCCCCACACCCTTTCCTCCCCTTCCTCCCTCCCTCCACAACCCATCCCTCCCCCCACACCCCTTCCTCCCTCCCCCCACACCCCTTCCTCCCCTCCTCACTCCCCCACACCCCTTCCTCCCCAACCCATCCCTCCCCCACAACCCATCCCTCCCCCCACACCCCTTCCTCCCCACCCCATCCCTCCCCCCACACCCTTTCCTCCCCTTCCTCCCTCCCTCCACAACCCATCCCTCCCCCCACACCCCTTCCTCCCCTCCTCACTCCCCCACACCCCTTCCTCCCCAACCCATCCCTCCCCCCACAACCCATCCCTCCCCCCACACCCCTTCCTCCCCTCCTCACTCCCCCACACCCCTTCCTCCCCAACCCATCCCTCCCCCCACACCCTTTCCTCCCCTTCCTCCCTCCCTCCACAACACATCCCTCCCCCCACACCCCTTCCTCCCTCCCCCCACAACCCATCCCTCCCTCCGCCCCCTCCCCCTTCATCCCTCCCTCCATCCCACCCCTTCTCTTCCTCCATTTTCTCATCCCCAGACACCTGCACCTTCCTCCATCCCCCAGCCATCCTCCCCACTCCCCTCCCTCCCTCCCTCCCCCCTCCATCTACCCAGCCCACATCCCTCCATCCCCATTGACACCTTTCTCTCCCCACAACTGCCCCTCGGGGGTTCCTCTCCCCCTGCATCAACCTCTCCTTTTCTCCATGTAGTTGCCCCCATCTTTGACCAGCCCCCCCCATAATTACCCCAGCTTATTCCCCCTTCTGACCAACACTGCCCCAATCTCTGCGCCCCCATGAAATCCTGCCCCCTATCACTGTGACCCCAGCAACCTCCTAATCTCCCTTCCCTCCCCCTCAAAACTACCCCACTCCTTCAGTCCTCGCTGAACCCCCCAACCCACCCTGCCTTCCCCCATCACCCCAGTGTCCCTCCCCCAGCACCGACCAGCCACCTCCCAGGGACACGTACTGGCCCGTGTCACCCGGGGCGCTGATTCGAACGGGGTTCTGATTCCAGAACCGGCCACCGGGGCTGGCATGGAGGGGCCCTGCTGTGGGGTGTGCCGGCAGACGCCCACGGCCTTCCCCCTCCGTGTCCGCGGCTGGGCAGGGCGGCGGCTCGGGCAGTGGGGTGAAGCCGGGCCATTTCTGTGGCCCCAATGGCTAAGGCGCGGTAACGGAGACGTAGAGCAGCACCCAGCTCTGCTGCAGACTGCCCCTGTACCTCAGTTTCCCCATCTGTAGGGCAGGGGGGACGGCCCTGCCCTGCCCCACGGGGTGGGGGGAAGGGAGGAGAAAACTATGTATATTTTATAACGTTGACAGATAACGATCCAGGGTTATGATGAATAATTGGGCCGTACCAATTTCACAACTGTGAAAAACGTGTCAGATGGTGAAATGAGCCGTTCACTGGGAAATCCGATCTCCTCGTGTTGCCGGGAGCGCGGCTGCTAGGCCGGGCGGGGCTGGGGAGGGACAGGACTTGTCTTTCCCTGGTGAGGAGATCTGTCCTGCCTCCAGAGGCAGCGCCGAAAGGAGGGTGGGCCACCCCCACTTCTGGGCTGGAGCAGCCCCAGAGCTGGGCTCGGGGTTTCTGTCCCCGTCGCTCCTGCTGGGGCAAGGCGCCCATTTTTTCAGGGGCCCCTCAAATTGGCTGAGGCTCCTGGGCATTAATTCCCCACTGGCCGGGACTAGCAACTGGAGCCCCGGCTGGAGCGATCAGATCCACCTCCCCCCTCTGGGAGCCTCCCCTGGCTCCGAAAGCAGCACCGAAGTGAGGGTGGCAACCCCGCAACCCCCCACAACAGCTTTGTGACCCCCGACAATCCTCTTATGGGTCAGGACCCTCAGGCTTACAGCACCCTGAAATTTCAGAGGTAAACAGCTGAAATTGACCAATTTAAAACCCCTCTGGCCGTGAAATTGCCCAAATGGGCCGGGAATGCGGTAGGGCCCGAATCAGGAGGCAGTTTTTTTGTCTGTGTCTGTGTATTGACGTCAGGGTCCTGCGTTGTGGGGGAGTTTGGGGAAACGGTGAACGCCCGCAGCCAGGGAGCTCCCCGAGGTTCCCACTTTGTCACCGTTCCAACCGGCGTCGTGCGTGCAACGGGAACGGCCTGACGCCGACCTCGCCAGCCACACGCCCGGGCTGGAAATCTCGCCGCCTCGCGCCGGAAGGGTTTTCCTCGGGGGTTTGTTTGTGCCACAAAACTGACATTTGCCGCCAGCAAGAAATGAGAATCTAGCTGCAGCTGTGGCCAGCCGAAATCCGCCGGGAGAGCGACGGCGCAGATACGCCGACGGGAGCCAGCGCTGCTCAGCCTGGCATGTGTCTGTTTATACGGCGACCCCTCGCCCGACGGTGAGATGCGGCCCCTCTGGGGTGGGGCATGGGGGCTGGTTATCTGGGGACCCCTCCCCCGGCGCTGGGATGCGGCCCCTCTGGGGTGGGGCGCGGGGGCTGGTTATCTGGGGACCCCTCCCCCGGCGCTGGGATGCGGCCCCTCTGGGGTGGGGCGCGGGGGCTGGTTATCTGGGGACCCCTCCCCCGGCGCTGGGATGCGGCCCCTCTGGGGTGGGGCGCGGGGGCTGGTTATCTGGGGACCCCTCCCCCGGCGCTGGGATGCGGCACCTCTGGGGTGGGGCGCGGGGGAACCTGTGCTCCTCCCACCGCCTGCCCGTGTAGGGGTAGAGGCATTATCACATTTGCAATCAGCATTTAGCAGTGGGGGGCCTGCAATACCAAATATCCCCACTGGGGGCAGCATTTACAATAGGGTCCCCAGCATTGGGGGGTTGGGGGGACTGGGGTAGGGAGAGGACACGCCTTCCTGGTTAATTTTTTCCCAGCATCCTTTGCAAATAACAAAACTGACCAATTTTTCGGGGCTGGGACCCCACATTTTAATTTTATTTACAAAGTGGATTTTACAAAAGTTGCAAACTCCTGGGGGGGGGAGGGGGGGGGGTCAGCTCACAGCCGAGGGGAATATCCCCTGGGCCTCCCAATCCAGGGCCCTGCTTCCGGCCAGGGGCAGGGGGTGGAAAGGACCAGTTTGCCCCCCCTCCCAAATCTCCCCCCCCCCCACCCCCATGGAGAACAACATTCAGTGGCACACAGACATTCACACATCCCAGCGTCCTGCCCCTCCCTGATTCCCACCCCCGCAACTACCAGGACCCCTCCCAATTCCCCCCACCCCCCAGCCTGCACTTCCCCTCCCTACTGCAGCAAACCCCACCAATAGGTACCCAGAGACAGAACAAAATAGCTGCCCCATCCCTACGCCACTGCCCCGAAGGGTGAGCACAGCTCAGGCCAGGGTGGGGGACGACATTGGGCGGAATAGACCAGGGGCCCTGCCCCTGCCAAGAACACTCAGACAGACAGGGAAAGAAAGCTGCTTCAGCCCATGCTGGATGGTCCCAGTTGGGGGGCAGTGGCTCATGCCCATCTGCTCCCCCACACCCCTGGGGCGGGAGGGGCTTCCTAGGAGTATCGGGTCAGCTTGTCGTAGTTCTGGCCCATGTTTCTAAACAGAAACATCGATAACATCATGAGACAGAGCTGGGGGAGAGAGAGAGAGCGTTACTGGAGGGATCCCACTGCTGACACCAACCATCCCACTGCTCCCATCAGCCATCCCCTGACAAGCTGGGGTGTGGGGAGAGAGATCCCACTTCTCACACCAACCGTTCCCTGGCAAGCTGATGTCATGGGGAGGGAGAGTTAATGGAGGGATCCCACCAACTATCCCCCACAGAGCTGGGGGTCGGGAGAGTTAATGGAGAGATCCTACTTCCCCCACCAATCATCCCCCGCACAGCTGGGAGAGTTAATTGAGAGATCCCACTGCTACCACCAACCATCCCCTGCACAGCCTGCCCCCTCCACCCCAGCGACTCCGTGTGAGTGGGGTCAGGTGGGCCCAACGCCCCCAACAATGCAGCCACACACCCCTGCGAGAAGGCCCCAGAAATCAGTACTGTGATGGGGGTCAGCGTCAGATGTGGGGAAAGAGGTTGGGGGGGGGGGTAGATGATTGGGGGCGGAGTCAGCGCCTGAGTCATTCAGAGGTCAATCCCCTCAATCCCACAGGTGTGTGGATTCCCTGAAATCCGTCTGTCCCCCCGGCCCCACTCCCTACAGCACAGCGCCCCCTAGCGCCACCCTGGGGCTTTGGGGCCAGCGCTGCCCCAGGGGAGAGCCCCCCCCGCCCCCCCGGAATAACCACTTCTCCTAACTCCCTCATTCTTTCCACAGATACTTTATTATTAGGGGATGCTGGGGGGGGGTCTCCCCATCTCCTGTCTAGAGGGCCCCCCCACGGGGCTCTCAGGCGATGTGCTGCCGCCCCCCCCAGCGATAGGCCAGGCCCCTGGGCTGGGGGCTGCCCGGGAGCCGCTGCGTCTCCTGCTCTGGCCCCTGGGGGGCGCCGAATGATTCCTCTCGGAGCAGGGAGCACACCATGGACATGGCGTGGATCTGGGGGGAGGAGACGGGGCTGATGGGGGGGATCTGAGATTCCCCCCCACACCCAGGTTCCCTCCTCCCTGCCCCCACCCCCTGGGGTAAGTTACCTTGCCAGTACTCCTGATACATGGGTCTGGTGCAGCAGGAGGGAAAGGGTTAACGGGGTCAGCGTGGGGCAGACACACGGGGAGGGACGGCCTGGGACACGCTCAGACACGTGTGTTAGCACCTGTGACCCACATGTGGGTGAGGTAACACAGGTGTGCAGGGACACATAGGGAGGGACATGCATGGCCCAGGCACGCACCGACACACGCGGAAACACGTGCACAAGTCCCCTCACACGCACTGACACACGCGGAAACACGTGCACAAGCCCCTCACACGCACTGACACACGCGGAAACACGTGCACAAGCCCCTCACACGCACGCACCGACACACGCAGAAACACATTCACAAGCCCCTTACACGCATCGACACATGCAGAAACACGTGCACAAGCCCCTTACACGCATCGACACATGCAGAAACACGCGCACAAACCCCTTACACGCATCGACACATGCAGAAACACATTCACAAGCCCCTTACACGCATCGACACATGCAGAAACATGTGCACAAGCCCCTTACACGCATCGACACATGCAGAAACATGTGCACAAGCCCCTTACACGCATCGACACATGCAGAAACATGTGCACAAGCCCCTTACACGCACGCACCGACACACGCAGAAACACATTCACAAGCCCCTTACACGCATCGACACATGCAGAAACACGTGCACAAGCCCCTTACACGCATCGACACATGCAGAAACATGTGCACAAGCCCCTTACACGCATCGACACATGCAGAAACATGTGCACAAGCCCCTTACACGCACGCACCGACACACGCAGAAACACATTCACAAGCCCCTTACACGCATCGACACACGCAGAAACACGCGCACAAGCCCCTTACACGCATCGACACACGCAGAAACACGCGCACAAGCCCCTTACACGCATCGACACATGCAGAAACACGTGCACTAGACCCTCACACGCACGGAAACACATGCACAAGCCCCTCACACGAACTCACTGACACATGGAAACGTGCACAAGCCACTCATGTGCATCGACACAGAAACACATGCACAAGCCCCTCACACACATGCCCCAATGCACATTCACAAGCCCCAGCTTGCAGGAGGGTGTGTGGGCACAGGCACGCACCGACACACGTGGGGACACAGGGTGGGCAGGCCCAGGACGCACACGCGCGTGCAAACATGCACAAGCCACGCACTGCAGCCACACGTGCACACTGGCACCACCTGTTGGGGAAGGTCAGGATTTCCTGGGAGCCACTGGCGAGTCTCCTGCACTCCAGGGTGCCGGCCAGCGCCAGGCACAGCAGCTGCAGGAACTGGGCGGGGGGGGAAACTGAGTCACAAGGGGGGGGGGGGAGATCCCACATCCTCCTCCAAGCTTAGCCGGATCAACCACACCCCCAGCCTTCCCCCCGGAGCACCCCGAGGTGCTGACCCCCGTCCCTGGGGGTGGCCCCTTCTCCCCAGCCCCCGCCCGCGCCCCCCAGGCCCCTTACCTCCATCAGCGCGATGCCCAGGCAGATGCCCACGATGCTGATGATGTTATTGGCCAGCCAGCCCTGGACGCTGTTCGCGCAGCCCTGATTGGATGAGAGCAGGGAGCGGGGGCGGGGTCAGAACACTGGCACCTGCTATAAAACACCGCCCCGCCGGCGCTGCGAGCTTCCCCGCAGCAGTGCCCCAGGCAGCACTCACCTGCCTGTAGACCGGCCAGTCCCCCTGAGCGGTGCAGAACCCAGTGGCCCCCTGCGCGGCCGGGGCCTTGGTGGTGTTGGCGCTGCGCTCGCCGGGGACGGAGCTGTTGTGGCAGGAGCAGGGGTAGAGCCGGCGGGAGGAGTTGTCCACCACGGGGTTCTGGTGCCAGTCCAGGTACGAGTTCCAGCCACAGCACCGGAGCTGCCAGGAGGGGGGGGGGCCGGGGGGGGCATGGGATGAGCCAGGGACCCTGGTGCCAACCAGCGGAGGCATGGGGGGGGGGGGCATGGATGAGCCAGGGACCCTGGTGCCAACCAGCGGAGGCATGGGGGGGGGGGCATGGATGAGCCAGGGACCCTGGTGCCAACCAGCGGAGGCATGGGGGGGGGGCATGGATGAGCCAGGGACCCTCTGTCTAAAGAGCCGTTATAGCGCCGAGGGGCCTCCTCGCGGAGCGGGTTAGAAATCCCAACGCCGGGCGAGACGCTGTCGGCATGGAACGTTTCACACAAGGCTGGTCAGTGAGTTCCAGTCGTGCATGGAGCAGGGACCCAACCGTATGGGGCTCCAGGGGTCCCCTATAGATCATTTAGGTTCATCTTTCTATCTACCCAAACGGGACTCAGTGCTCGGTCGGAAGATGCCCGCAGAGATGCTCCGTTTCGCGGTTCTCAAACGGTGGATTTGTGTCTCCAGAGGTAACACGCTTGTTAACAGCAACAAATGTTGTCAAATAAATAAATAACAGAGAGAGGTGGGACACAACAGACCTCAACCCTCTTGTCCCTCTGCACAGTTTCCCCTACAAGGTGCATTGCCACACCGAGTCAGTCCCTGACCTCTCTCCAAAAGTGCAAAGTTTCAAAAGTGCAATGAATAGAAGAAAGTTGGGGGCGGAGTAGATCTGGGCAAGGGGATAAATGTGAGACGCGAGGGACACGCCGTCCGCCGTGGAGAGAGACGGGGGGTCTCTGGTGCCAACGGCCCCATCTAGGCGACCAGGGGCCTGCCCCTCAGCATGTGGGCCCCTGGGGGCTGCCCTGCTAGCGTGGTCTGGCCGGAGGCTGGTGTCTCGTAGCCGGGTCGGTGCCAGGCTAGGGGCGGGAGGGACGAGGCTCCTCCCTTCGGCCAGCAGAAATTGATCCGCTGGAGCTCCGGGAGGAGGGACCCGGGGAAGACGGTCAATCCGGGCGGCCCGCTTGGGAAAAGGGGAGCCCAGCGACACCGGGGCCTGTCTCACGAGCCAGGCTTCACAGCCCGGAGCAGGGCAGAACTCGGGATGGGTCCCGGCAGGGGGGCTGGGCCCCGGGGGTCTCACCTGCCCCTGAATGAAGTCCCAGCTCTGGTACTTCTCGCTGGGGGGTCCTGCCAGCGGATAGGTCCAGATGGCGTCCGTCACGAACGCCCCCGCTTCTTGCCACTGAGCTGGAGGGAGAGAGGAGAGGTGACTTTCCCCCAGCCAAGGCCCCCGCGCTGCGAGCTTCCCCCCGGCAGTGCCCCCGGCGCTGCGAGCTTCCCCCCGGCAGCGCCCCCGGCGCTGCGAGCTTCCCCCCGGCAGCGCCCCGGCGCTGCGAGCTTCCCCCCGGCAGCGCCCCCGGCGCTGCGAGCTTCCCCCCCAGCAGCGCCCCCGGCTGGGCCCCGCCCGGCTCCCGTGAGCTTCTCCCCGGCAGTGCCCCTGGCGCTGCGAGCTTTCCCCCCCGGCAGCGCCCCCGGCTGGGCCCCACTCACCGTGACACGCTGCGTATACAGCAGGACACCAATGGTGATCTGGGCGGCGAAGAGGAGAAAGAGGAAACCGAAATACTGGGGGTGGGGGGAGAGGAAAGGGGGGTCAGTGAATCTTCTCAGCCTCAGGGCCCCCCCCAGCTCCCTCCTCTGACCCCCTCCCACCTCACCCATAGACAGACCAACAGACACTGACGCCCAGAACTGATGGGGTCACCCCGCAGCTCTACCCCCCCCCCGGGCATCTGGGCTGGGTTGGACACGCCCCTGCCCCCACCCTGGGGAGATCAACATGCCCCTCCCCCGAAACCTGCACTGGCCCCACCCCCAGCCAGGCTGGAGGCCCCCAGACAGAGCTGCATCACTTCTGCTTTGTCCCTTTCCCTTTCCCATGTCCCCCGCCCCTCCCCCCAACAGCCTGGGCTGGGCACCATCCGTGGGGCAGGTCGGGGGGGCCACGGGGGCAGAGCCCGGCAGGATGTGGCTGCTGGGGGGGGGGTCACGTGGTGCCAGCTACGATGGGAAATTGCACCAGGCCCTGAGCCCATGGGGGGGGGGGGGGACAATTCCCGCATCACCCCACCAATGACCCCCCCTGTGACGCCTCACCAGTGAGCCCAGGCTCCCAGCCCCCCCTTTCCCTCCCAGCCCCTCCTCCCCTCCCCGAGCCGGGAGAGAACCCAGGAGTCCGGCTCCCCTGTACACCTTACAAAGCCAGCATACACTTGATCTCCTTGAGGGCACCCAGGCACCCGAGGAAGCCCAGCAGCATGGTGACGATGCCAACGCCGGACAGGACGTAGGACCAGACCTTCAGGGCGTAGAGCGAGGAGCCTGGAAAGGGCACGGGCAGAGCTCAGAGCAGGGCCAGGCCGGCGGGGCTGCGGGTCGGGAGTGAGGGGCACCGCCGGGCCGGCGGGGGGCTGCGGGGTCGGGAGTGAGGGGCACCGCCGGGCCGGCGGGGGGCTGCGGGTCGAGAGTGAGGGGCACCGCCGGGCCGGCGGGGGGCTGCGGGTCGAGAGTGAGGGGCACCGCGGGCCGGCGGGGGGGGGGGGGGGGCTGCGGGTCGGGAGTGAGGGGCACCGCCGGGCCGGGGGTCTGCGGGTCGGGAGTGAGGGGCACCGGCGGGCGGGGGGCTGCGGGTCGGGAGTGAGGGGGACCGCCGGGCGGGGGG
This sequence comes from Chelydra serpentina, assembly GCA_037349315.1. Taxonomy (NCBI): domain Eukaryota; kingdom Metazoa; phylum Chordata; order Testudines; family Chelydridae; genus Chelydra; species Chelydra serpentina. The sequence continues at coordinate 107,452 of JBAIAC010000474.1, forward strand.
AGGGGCTGCGGGTCGGGAGTGAGGGGCACCGGCGGGTGGGGGGGGCTGCGGGTCGGGAGTGAGGGGCACCGCCGGGCGGGGGGGGGGGGGCTGCGGGTCGGGAGTGAGGGGCACCGGCGGGCGGTGGGAGGGGCTGCGGGTCGGGAGTGAGGGCACCGGCGGGCGGTGGGAGGGGCTGCGGGTCGGGAGTGAGGGGCACCGGCGGTGGGGGGGGCTGCGGGTCGGAGTGAGGGGCACCGCCGGGCGGGGGGGGGGGGCTGCGGGTCGGGAGTGAGGGGCACCGCCGGGCGGGGGGGGAGGGGCTCACCCAGGACCGCGGCGAAGCTTTGCTGGTCGATTAGGATCCAGAGGCCGAAGCTGAGGATGATGCCGCCCAGGACCTGGGGGGGGAGGGGGGTTACACTGGACTGGGGGGAGGGTTTCGCACTGGCACGGCCCCCCCCCAGCCCAGGGCACGAGGGGTTAATAGGCTAGTTGGTGTCTCTCCCCACCAGCCCACGGGCCCCACCGCAGCCTCCCCCCTTGGGGCGGGTCCCATCTAGGGAGGGGCAGGTGAGAGCAAACCCCCGGCCAGCCCCCCAGGCCCCACCCAGCCCCACGGGCCCAGCCCCCCCATCAGCCCCATGGGCCCAGCCGCCCGTCAGCCCCCGCCCCAGGACACCCCTCCCCATCAGCCCCCACCCCAGACCCCCCCCCCCCGTCAGCCCCCGCCCCAGGACACCCCCCCCCCCCGTCAGCCCCCCGCCCCCAGGACCCCCCCACTCACGAAGAAGAGGAGGTTGAAGAGGAAGAGGAAATATTTGATGACGCTCAGACACCCCTTGTGAGACATGGCCGGACCTGTGGGGGGAGGGGGGTTAGTGCTCAGCCCCCCCAGACATGGACTCGCCCCTCCTGTACCTTGGGGCAGAGGCAGCTGCTGCCCGCCCAGCCCCACGGAGACCCCAGGATTCCGGGGGTGATGTCACAATGTGGGGGATGGGACACGGGGCCTTTCCCCCTAGGCGGCCCCCTGGTTCCCTGGGCCCAGGCCAGCTGGGGGGGGCAGGGGGGGGGGGGGGGATGATACGCAGCAGTCGCTGGTTCAGGCTGATAAAGCAACTTCCCCTCCCCCCCCCCCACCCCCCCATCACCCGTCCCTGTCCCCACATCCTCTGTCGCTCCCCACACAGGAAACCACACGGGCCCCATGTGCTCCTAATGCCCTGGGCTGCTGTGCTGGGCCCCACACTCCCGACCCGCAGCCCCCGCTCCTCCCAGCCCTGGGCTCCCCCCAGCCCTGCCGGTGCCCCTCACTCCCGACCCGCAGCCCCCTGCTAGCCCAGCCCTGCCGGTGCCCCTCACTCCTGACCCGCAGCCCCCTGCTCCCCCCAGCCCTGCCGGTGCCCCTCACTCCCGACCCGCAGCCCCCCGCTCCTCCCAGCCCCTGGGCTCCCCCCAGCCCTGCCGGTGCCCCTCACTCCCGACCCGCAGCCCCCTGCCGGCCCAGCCCTGGGCTCCCCCCAGCCCTGGCGGTGCCCCTCACTCCCGACCCGCAGCCCCCTGCTAGCCCAGCCCTGCTGGTGCCCCTCACTCCTGACCCGCAGCCCCAGGCTCCCCCCAGCCCTGCCGGTGCCCCTCACTCCCGACCCGCAGCCCCCTGCTCCCCCCAGCCCTGCCGGTGCCCCTCACTCCTGACCCGCAGCCCCCCGCTCCCCCCAGCCCTGCCGGTGCCCCTCACTCCTGACCCGCAGCCCCCTGCTAGCCCAGCCCTGGGCTCCCCCCAGCCCTGCCGGTGCCCCTCACTCCTGACCCGCAGCCCCCTGCTAGCCCAGCCTGGGCTCCCCCCAGCCCTGCCGGTGCCCCTTACCCCCTGGCGCTCCCAGCACTGATCTGGTTCTGGTTCCCGTCTGGCTGGATCCTGCCCAGCCCTGCAGCACCAGGCGGACCCAGGCGTCCGGGCGTGGCAGGGGAAGGGGGAGGCTCCAGGCTCAGCGTCCCCCCACCTCAGGCAGCAGCGACACCTGAACCCGGGGCCAGATGGGGGCAAGCTAGGGCCAGGGGCCCCCCAATCTCCCCATGGCCAGGAGCCCCCCAAACCTCCTGACATGGGCCAGGGCAGCCCCCGGCTGCTGGCATCCTCCAGCCTCCGCCCCCCAGCTGTGGTTTGGGGGTGCGGCTGTGGGGGAGGGGAAGATAATGGCTTTACTCACTTGGCCTGCTACCCCCCCAGCCTCCCCACCCCCCCCGCCCCGCCCCCGCAGCACACTGGCCCCCCCACCACGCACCCCAGGGCCCCCCGCTCTTCGCACGCCCCTGGCACGGGTGGGCCCCGCTCATGGCCAGGGTCTCCTCGCCCCCCCCATGACATGCCCCCCCCGGCCACAACCCCCCCCCCCCGGTTTTCCATCCCTGCCTGATAATTCACCCCAACACACATTGTTATTTAGACTTCTGCCCCCCACTTGCAGCCCCCCAACTCTATCTTCCCACCCCACCCATCCCTGCCCCATACACTCAGCCCCCACGTGTGGGGGGTCACTCACCGAGATGGGGGGCTGGGGGGCCCTTGAGTGTCGGGATCGAGCCCCCCAGGAGAAGCAGCGTGGGGGGGGCAGAGACTCGGGCTCTGTCTGCACCCTCCTGCAAAGTTTCAAAACTTGGACTCGCCCCCGCTCCCCCCCCGGCTCCACCGCTCCGCAGCTGATTGGTCCAGGCGATGCCTGGGCGTTAAAAATTAATAATCGCCCCCCCCCCGCCGAAATTTCCATCCCCCCCCCCCACCTCGATTTAAGGTGGATCCGCTTAAGGTGGATTCGCATCGCCCTTATGGTGGGGGAGACAGGAGGGGCAATGGGGGCGGCGCTGGGGGGCAGTGGGAGGAGGAGGAGGAGGGGCGCGGGGGGGCGCTGGGGCGGGGGGCAGAGGGAGGGGCAGTGGGGGGAGACGCTGGGGGGTGCAGTCGGAGGGGAGCTCCAGGGGAAGAGGCGGGGGGGGCGCTGGGGCGGGGGGCAGAGGGAGGGGCAGTGGGGGGGAGACGCTGGGGGGGCAGTCGGAGGGGAGCTCCAGGGGAAGAGGCGGGGGGGGGGCGCTGGGGCGGGGGGCAGAGGGAGGGGCAGTGGGGGGGAGACGCTGGGGGGGGGCAGTCGGAGGGGAGCTCCAGGGGAAGAGGCGGGGGGGGGGGCGCTGGGGCGGGGGGCAGAGGGAGGGGCAGTGGGGGGGAGACGCTGGGGGGGCAGTCGGAGGGGAGCTCCGGGGGGAGAGGCGGGGGGAAGAGGGAGGGAGCGCTAGAGGGTGGGGGGGCAGAGCGGGTGCTGGGGGGCGGTGGAGGAGGGGGAGGAGCTGAGGGGCCTGGGGGGGGCGCTGGGGGACCCCGTAGCCCCGGGGGGCTCTCGGGGCCGCAGTTCCAGCGGCTCCAGCAGCTGGGCCCGGGTCCCCCCACCCCGAGCCCCCCCCCGGGTCCCCCTCCTCCCACTGCCCCCCAGCGCCGCCCCCCACTGCCCCCTCCCCGGGCCCCCCGGTTCCAGCCGCCCCGCCCCGCCAGGTGCGGCTAGAACAGCCCGGGGGGCCCGAGGGGGGGCGGGGACACGCGGAGGGGCCCCGAGGGGGGGGCGGGGAGAAGCAGGGGGGCGACGCGACTCGGGGGGGCCTGAGGGAGGGGGCGGGGACACATAGGGGGGCCCGAGGTGGGGGGCGGGGCTACGCGGAGGCCCTGAGGGGGGGCGACGCGACTCGGGGGGCCCGGAGTGGGGGGCGGGGCGACGCGGGGGGGCCCGACGGGGGGGCGGGGCAACGCGGGGGAGACGCGGAGGGGAGGCGGGGAGACGCGGAGGGGGGCGGGGCGGGAACACGGGGGGGGCGGGGAAACGCGGGGGGAAGCGGAGGGGGGCGGGGCGACGTGGGGGGAGCCGAGGGGGGGCGGGGAGACGCGGAGGGGGGGCGAGGGGGGGCGGGGAGACGCGGAGGGAGGGGGCGGGGGCGGGGAGACTCTGCCCAGGCCCCGCCCCCGGCCCCGCCCCCGGCTGATGCAAGTCGCCTCCGCGCCACGTTTGCCGCGCGCCCCCCGCCCGGCCGGCAGGTGGGACCCCGCGGGGCTGGGCCGTTGGGGGGCTCCCTGCGGGGGGTCGCGGGCCTGGGTCGTTGCGGGGGCTCCTTGCGGGGGGTCGCGGGCGATGGAGCCGCTAGGCTGGGTATATGGGGACCCCTCGCCTGGCGCTGGGATGCGGCTGGCTCTGGGGTGGGGCGCGGGGGGCTGGGTATAGGGGGATCCTCGCCTGGCGCTGGGATGCGGCTGGCTCTGGGGTGGGGCGCGGGGGGCTGGGTATAGGGGGATCCCTCGGCCTGGCACTGGGATGCGGCTGGCTCTGGGGTGGGGCGCGGGGGGCAGGGTATATGGGGACCCCTCACCCGGCACTGGGATGCGGCTGGCTCTGGGGTGGGGGTGCGGGGGGCAAGGTATATGGGGAACCCCTCGCCTGGCACTGGGATGCGGCTGGCTCTGGGGTGGGGTGCGGGTGCTGGGTATAGGGGGATCCCTCGCCCGGCACTGGGATGCGGCTGGCTCTGGGGTGGGGCACGGGGGGCTGGGTATAGGGGGATCCCTCGCCTGGCACTGGGATGCGGCTGGCTCTGGGGTGGGGTGCGGGGGGCTGGGTATAGGGGGATCCCTCGCCTGGCACTGGGATGCGGCTGGCTCTGGGGTCGGGTGCGGGGGGCTGGGTATATGGGGACCCCTCGCCTGGCACTGGGATGCGGCTGGCTCTGGGGGGGGTGTGCGGGGGGCAGGGTATATGGGGACCCCTCGCCTGGCACTGGGATGCGGCTGGCTCTGGGGTGGGCTGTTTGGGGCCGGCGCTGACAGGTGGGGATGGAGGCGACTGCTGCACCCCTCGGAGCAGGGAGGGGGCAGCTCAGGGCCTGGGGGGAGGTTCGGACAAGCTGGGGGTGTGATTCCTGCCGGAGATCCTGGCATGAGATCCCGGGAGCGGGTGGCATCTCGCTGGGCCTCTCGTCTCCTGTGCACAGGTTTGCTGGGTGGGGGAGGCCTGCAGGAACCTGGGGCTCCCTGGCTGGGGGCACTGCTGTAGGGAAGCTCACAGCACCAGTCTCCTTGCTCCCCCTCCAGCCCCAAAGCAATTAGACTGCCTTGGCATCATGCCCTGTGCATTTAAAGAGCCCCCCCCACCCCCGGCTGGCCCCTGCCTGAGGGTTGCGGGGGAGGGGAGTCCGATTGTGCGCTGCCCCGGCTCACCCACACGATGGAGCGCGCCCAGATCCCCCCCACTGCCCCTGGCACGGGGGTCCTTTGCCGCTGGGCTGGCGGAGCCGGGCACCGGGCGTCTCTGCTTGGCACGACCCCCTGCTGGGACTGGCACTGCCCCCCGGATGGGAGGAGAATCCCAGGGGCAACGCTAAGCCGGGGCAGGAGGGATCCTATAGATTGTCTGGTCCATATGGTCCCTATAGATTTCCACAGCTGAGGGGCGGGGCTGGGCCAAGGAACCCTATCGATTTCCAGAGCCGGGGGGTTCTTTGTGGGGACCCTACAGATCTTGGTCCCAGAGGAGTTCGGCCCCTGTAGATTTCTGGCGCTGGGGCCCTGTAGATTTTGGTAACGGGGATGGCGGGTGTGTCACGGAGTGGGGGAGTCCGGCCCTGCACCCCTCTTCCCCGGAGTCACTGGGAGTCTCAGCCAGCCAGTAGAACAGAAGTTTATTAGAGATGCCAGGAACACAGTCCAACCAGAGCTTGTCAGTACATCCAGGACCCCTCAGTCAGGCCCTTCCGGGGGGCAGGGAGCTTAGACCCCAGCCTGGGGGCTCCCTGCATTTCGCCCCACAGCTCCAAACGGGGCAGGGAGGCCAGACCCTGTCTGCCCCCCTCCCCTCTTCTCCAGCCAGCTCCAAACTGAAACTATCCAGCCCCTCCTCCCCCTTTGTCTGCTTCCCGGGCCAGGAGGTCACCTGATCCCTTTGTTCCAACACCTTCAGCTCATACCTTTGCAGGGGAGGGGCCGGGGCCATCAGCTGCTAGGAGACCGAGTGTCGGCCATTCTCTGTGTCCAGGCCCCTCTGTAACACTCATGCACCCTTGTCCCACCACCTAGATACTCAAGCACTGCATAGGGGAAACTGAGGCACCCACACAGTACTCGGGGAAAACATTAACAACAGTCCTAGTTCGTCACAGGGTGTATGGACCCTATAGGGTTTGACCACAGAGCTGGGTGCTGGGGGAGCGGGGGCGGGCCGAGGGCAGTGTCTCCACGGCACTTTGGGCCCTGTCGTGTTAACCTAGGGCCGGAGGGGGGCCAGTAGGGGGCACCCTCCCCCTCACAGGCAGCGCTGACCCCTGTGCCCAGCCCCCGCGCACCACCCTAGAGGGGCCACATCCCAGCACCGGGCGGGGGGGTCCCCGTGTGCCCAGCCCCCACCCCAGATGGGCCGCGTCCCAGCGCCGGGCGGGGGGTCCCCGTGTGCCCAGCCCCCACCCCACAGAGGCCGTGTCCCAGCCACTGCCCCCCTGTCCTGATCAGTCTGTTGGTTTTGTTTCTCGCAGGGTTTCATTGGGCTCTGGGGCCGGTGAGTGAGTGAGTGTGACTGGGGGGGGGGGAGGGGGGGTTTCATGTGTGTAGCACATGCGTGTGCGTCCGGTAGCCAAGTGGGGGGGCGGTTCCCGGGGGAGAGGGAGCTGGTGTGAACGAGTGTGCGAGCGAGTGTTCAAGCGTGGGCTGTTCCCGTGTCAGTGTGCCCGGCCCCTGCCCGCCCGCCATGGAGAAGGTGAAGCCGGAGGAGGAGGGGACGAGCCCCGGGCAGCTCCACGTTGGGGGCCGCCGGAGGAGGAGCCCCCCACCCGCCCGGCCTGGAGCAACAAGGTCGAATACATCCTGGCGCAGGTCGGCTTCTCCGTCGGCCTCGGCAACGTCTGGCGCTTCCCCTACCTCTGCCACCAGAACGGGGGAGGTGAGTGGGGGGCCCGGAGGGGGTCGGTGGGGGGCAGGAAAAGGTTGATGGGGTGGAGGTCTGGGGTCTCCAGGGGTGTGTCTCCGGGGCGGGGGAGGGTTGGGGTTTCTGTGGGCGGCTCCAGACCTGTAACCTCCCCCTGCCCCCAGGAGCCTTCATCCTCCTCTACCTCCTGATCCTCCTGGTGGTGGGGATCCCCCTCTTCTTCCTGGAGCTGGCGGCCGGGCAGAGCGTCCGCCAGGGCAGCATCGGGGTCTGGCAGCACTTCAGCCCCCGCCTGGTCGGCATCGGCTTCGCCAGCTGCGTGGTGAGTGCGGGGGTGGGGCTCGGGGCACTGCTGCGGGGAAGCTCGCAGCACCGACCGGAGAATTCCTGCTGGTTTCTATTGTTCCCCTTGCCCCGCCCCTGCCCCACCCCTGGGGGGCCTGGCCCGGTGCTGGGAAATGGGGTCCCCATGTTCCCGTCCCACTCTCGGGGGGTGGGGAGGGTGTCCCAGCACTCGAGGAGGGGTCCCTGTGCCCCTCCCCAGGGGGCCCGTCCCGGCAGTGGGCGAGGGGTCCCCGTGTCCCCGCCCCAGGGGCCTGTCCTGGCACCAGGCGAGGGGGTCCCCGTGCCTCTGACACGCCCCCCCCCCCCAGGGGCCCATCCCGGCACCGGGCGAGGGTCCCCAGCCGGGCTCACCCCTGTCTCCGTGCCAGGTCTGCGGGTTCGTTTCTCTCTATTACAACGTGATCATCGCCTGGGAGCCTCTTCTACCTCGTTAACTCCTTCCGCGCCACCCTGCCCTGGGCCAGCTGCCCCCTCGGCGCCAACCACAGCCAGCCAGGTGGGTGCTCCAGCCCGGCCCCGCCTGCCACTGGGGGGCGCCACCATCCCCCGGCTGGGCCCCCCTCCCCCGCACCCCGGGCGCTGCTACAGATAGGGGTGGTGCTGCCCGGTTCTGACCTGGCAGGGGGGTGAGGAATAGGGGGCTTGTCACAGAGTGTGGGGGAGTCCGGCCCTGCACCCCTCTTCCCCGGAGTCACTGGGAGTCTCAGCCAGCCAGTAGAACAGAAGGTTTATTATGAGATGCCAGGAACACAGTCCAACCAGAGCTTGTCAGTACATCCAGGACCCCTCAGTCGGGTCCTTCCGGGGGGCAGGGAGCTGAGACCCCAGCCTGGGGCTCCCTGCATTTCACCCCACAGCTCCAAATGGGGCAGGGAGGCCAGACTCTGTCTGCCCCCCTCCCCTCCTCTTCCCAAGCCAGCTCCAAACTGAAAACCAAAAGCCAAACCTCCAGCCGGCTCTTCCCCTCCCCCCGGGGCCCTCCTCTCGCCTGTCCGTTCTCCCAGCCAAAGGTGTCACCTCCCAACCCCTGTCCTGGCTCATGTTACAGCCCCAGGTAAATTTAAGTGTAGTAGCCGTGTTAGTCTGTGTCAGCAAAATGAAAATAAGAAAGAAAAACTTGTAGCACCTTAGAGACTAACAAATTTATTTCAGCATAAGCTTTCGTGGGTTAGTACCCACTTCATCGGATGCCCCAGGTAAAGTCTCCCATTCCCGATGCAGCCTCCCCGGTCAGATCCACCTCGCTCTCTACTCCGTCACAGGGCTCCCCGGTTCTGACCCAGCTGGGCTGCGGGGGGTGGGGGCCGCTCCCCGGTTTCTGACCCAGCTGGGCCGCGGGGGGTGGGGCCGCTGCCCGGTTCTGACCCGGCTGGGCTGCGGGGGGTGGGGGCCGCTGCCCGGTTCTGACCCGGCTGGGCTCTGTGTTGGCAGAACCCGAATGTGCCCAGAGCTCCCCCACCACCTACTTCTGGTACCGGAAGGCGCTGGACGTGAGCGAGTCGATCAGCGCCAGCGGGGGGGTGAACCTGGCCCTGGCCGGCTGCCTGCTGGGTGCCTGGGTCCTGGTCTGCGGCGCCATCATCCGGGGCATCAAGTCCTCGGGCAAGGTGAGCTCTGCCCCGCCCTGGCCCCCAGCCCGTTGCCCCCCCCCCACTGCCCCTCCTCCTGCCCCCCCGGCTCACACTGGCCCCCCCAGCCCATTGCCCCCCCCACTGCCTCTCCTCCTGCCCCCCCGGGCTTACACTGGCCCCCCCAGCCCATTCCCCCCCCCACTGCCTCCTCCTGCCCCCCCTGCTCACATTGGCCCCCCCAGCCCATTGCCCCCCCCCCCACTGCCCCTCCTCCTGTCCCCCGGAGCCCATTGCCACCCCAATACCCCCCGTCCCTCCCAGGCTCTCTGTTGCCCTCCCACCACCCCCACTGATCCCTCCCCCCACACTGCTGTCACCCTCCTCATTACCCCCCCCATCTGTCTGGGGTGGGCAGGGGGTCAGGCCCAGATGCTGTGGGGGTTGGGGGAGAACTAACCCATAACCCCCCCCGGGGGTGGGGGCCGTTGGGGTGCAGGGTGAGAGCCCCCCACTCACTGCCCCCTGCCCCGCCAGGTTCTGTATTTCAGCTCCGTCTTCCCCTACGTGGTGCTGTTCTGCTTCCTGGTGCGGGGGCTGCTGCTGGACGGGGCGGCCAACGGCGTCCGCATCATGTTCACCCCCAGGTGAGAGCGGGGATCCCCCCCCCCCCCCCCCCCGGCCGGATCCCTCGGCACGAGCGCCAGCCCCCCCTCCCTGGACAGATCCCCTGGCCTGAGTGCCAGCTCCCCCCCATCCCCGGCTGGCTCCCCCTGGCATGAGCACCAGCCCCTCCCCCTGGCCGGATCGGGTCCCCTCCCAGCCAGATCCCCCCGGCACTAGCGCCAGCCCCCCCCCCCCCCCCCCCCCCCCCGGCCAGATCCCCCCGGCACTAGCGCCAGCCCCCCCGGCCGGATCGGGTCCCCCCTGGCCGGAATCCCTGGCACAAGCGCCAGCCCACCCCCCACCCCAGCCAGATCCCCGGCATGAGCCCCAGCCTCCCTGGGCCGGATCAGGTTCCCCCCGGCCAGAATCCCCCGACACGAGCCCCCCGACACGAGCCCCCTTCCCTCCCCCCCGCCCCACCGCATCGGGTCCCCCTCCTCTCCCCGGGGCTGGAGCGCTGGGACCCCCCGCCGGGGCTGCCGGTGCCCGGCCTCGTGGCTCATCCCCGGCTTCCCGCAGTTGGCGGTGTGGGGCGACATGCAGGTCTGGCGCCAGGCGGCCACCCAGGTCTTCTTCTCGCTGGGCCTGGGCTTCGGGAGCGTCATCGCCTACTCCAGCTACAACGCACGGCACAACGACTGTCACGGCGACGGCCTGCTGGTGGCCGGCATCAACTTCCTCACCTCGATGCTGGCCACCCTGGTCGTCTTCGCCGTGCTGGGCTTCCGGGCCACCGCCATCGCCAAGGCCTGCGTGGCAAGGTGAGCCCCGGCGCCCGGCCCCATCCCCCTGTCATGCCGAGAAAAGAAAAACCTGCAGGGTTTTCTTAAAGGGGAGAAGGCAATGACTTCGAGCTAGAACATTTTATTTACTCACACACACACAAGTTCTGCAAAATTGTTATAGTCACCAGCCTAGGAGTGGCCCGTTCCAAGTCACTGGCCAGGCGGCCTGGTCCCGAGCATGGAGCGGGGCCTTGTTACATGCGCATCCGATGCTCCTGGAGGTTGGCTTGCAGAATCAAACCCAAAGTCCTTCGTTTTCAGGGTCCGTTTTTATAGGCATTTATCTTTATATCAGTCAATAGAATTCGCTTCGTTATGCTGCCTTGACGTTTGCAGTGATCATTACTGTTCCCACGTTTGAAGCGATGTTTAATTAGCAGATGGCACATCCATGGCAGCTTGTTGATGTTTTGTTTTTTGCCCCCCACCCCTTTTGTTCTTGGGGGTGGATTGTGGATTCCGGTTTGTCCTTGGGCGTCACCCGGTTATTTTACTTTATGCATTTTTTAGCCAATTGATGTTGGGGTTGTAATTTTTAGCTGGCACTTTTACCCTTTTATTACCCATTTAAATTAAATATACATTTACATTTACCCTTTATTTTACCTAACCTATATTTTCCTACATTTTTATTTTATTACCTTTTTTTTTTTAACAGAACCCTTCTACAATTTACTTAAGCATAAGAGCTCTCAATAAATCTGTCTATACCACTTGCTACACACACAAAAACCCCAAGCAAACTAAAAAATACAACAAATAAGCACCAACAAATCTTACTGTTGTGTTTTTAAAAGCAGCTGTTTTACAAAGTTCTTATTATTTTTTAAAACAAACTTTTTGTCTAAAAGTATGCTAGTACAATTAACACCCACCTTATAAATGTTACTAAAAAGCATTTCAATTAGCACAGCCTTGGTATATAAGCTAAAAAACACATCTCTTTCTCTTTCTAATAATCAAGCACAACCAAGGGCCTGCATTAACTTATGCTTATTGCATATTAAAAAAACCAGTAATTTCTATTTAAATACAACATCCCCGGCGCCCGTCCCCGTCCCCTCTCCCCTCCGTCCGCCCCCCCTCTCCTGCGCTGACCCGGCCTCTCCCCTCCGTCTGCCCCCCAGGAACATGGTGCTGCTGACCCAGCTGCTGCCCGCCCTGAAGCTGCCCGCCCTGAAGCTGCCCACCCTGGACCCGGGGGCACTGCCCCCACCACAGTACAGCGCCTGGTACCACAAGCTGCCCGCTGAGCTGGGCGCCGCGCTGCAGGGACACGGTGTCACCGACTGCCGGCTGGAGGACGAGATGAACAAGGTGCCCAGGGATGAGGGGAGGGGGCCTGTGTACCCCCCGACCTGGGAGGGGGGGCTCCATGTTTTTCAAAGACATGTTATTAAGGGCACAAGAGCAAACTGTCCCCCTGCGTCAGGAAGATGGGAAGTGTGGCAAGAGACCACCCTGACTTAACCAGGAGATTGTCAATGGTCTAGAACTCGGAGTCCTACAAAAAGTGGAAACTCGGTCAAATTACAAAGGATGAATATAAACAAACAACACAAGTGTGTAGGGGCAGAATTAGAAAAGCCAAGGCACAAAGCGAGATCAAACTAGCTAGAGACATAAAAGGAAACAGGAAAACATTCTACAAATACATTAGAAGCAAGAGGAAGGCCAAGGACAGAGTAGGCCCGTTACTCAATGAGGGAGGAAAGACAACAACCGAAAACGTGGAAATGGCAGAGGTGCTTAATGACTTCTTGGTTTCGGTTTTCACCAAGAAGGTTGGTGGCGATTGGACGTCTAACATAGTGAATGCCAGTGAAAATGAGGTCGGATCAGAGTCTAAAATAGGGAAAGAACAAGTCAAAAATTACTTAGACAAGTTAGATGTCTTCAGATCACCAGGGCCTGATGAAATGCGTCCTAGCCTACTCAAGGAGCTGGCTGAGGAGATATCTGAGCCATTAGTGATTATCTTTGAAAACTCACGGGAGACGGGAGAGATTCCAGAAGACTGGAAAAGGGCAAATCTAGTGCCCATCTATAGAAAGGGAAAGAAGGACAACCCGGGGAATTACAGACCAGTCAGCTTAATTTCTGTACCCCGAAAGATCATGGAGCAAATCATTAAGCAATCAGTTTGCAAACACCTAGAAGATAATGAGGTGATAAGTAACAGTCAGCGTGGATTTATCAAAAACAAATCAGCCCGATAGCTTTCTTTGTCAGGGTAACAAGAGTTGTGGATGTGGGGGAAGCGGTAGACATGATATATCTTGACTTTAGTAAAGCTTTTGATACTGTCTCCCATGACCTTCTCATAAACAAGCCAGGGAAATGCAGCCTAGATGGAGCTACTCTAAGGTGGGTGCAGAACTGGTTGGAAAACAGTTAGTTATTAGTGGTTCACAGTCAGGCTGGAAGGACGTAACGAGTGGGGTCCCACAGGGATTGGTTCTGAGTCTGGTTCTGTTCAATATCTTCTCTCTGTGCCGTTATCATTGATGGACCCACAAAGTTTGCGGACGATACCAAGCTGGGAGGGGTTGCAAGTGGTTTGGAGAACAGGATTAAAATTCAGAATGCTCTGGGCAAACTGGAGAAATGGGCTGAAGTCAATAGGATGAAATTCAAGAAGGACAAATGCAGAGTACTTCACTTCGGAAGGAACCATCAGGTGCACACGTCCACAATGGGGAATGACGGGCTAGGACGGAGTCCTGCGGAAAGGGATCCGGGGGTCAGAGTGGACCACAAGCTAAATGAGTCAACAGTGTAACACAAAAAAAGCAAACATCATTCTGGGCTGTATCAGCAGGCGTGTCGTGAGCAAGACACGAGAAGTGATTCTTCCGCTCTGCTCCGCGCTGACTAGGCCTCAGCCGGAGGATTGGGTCCAGGTCCGGGCGCCACGTTTCAGGAAAGATGGGGCCAAATTGGAGAAAGTCCAGAGAAGAGCAACAAAACCGATTCAAGGTCTAGAAAACACAAGCTATGGGGGAAGATTGAAAAACCGGGGGTTGTTTAGTCCAGAGAAGAGAAGCCGGAGAGGGGACGTGAGAACAGGTTCTTACAAGGAGGAGGGAGAAGAATTGTTCTGAAGCTCTGAGGACGGGACGAGAAGCCAGGAGCTTAAATTGCAGCCAGGGCGGTTTAGGTCGGACATCAGGAAAACCCCCCGAACTGTCCGGGTGGTGACGCGCGGGATAAATTGCCGAGGGAGGTGGTGGAATCGCCGTCGTTGGGGATTTGTAAGAGCAGGTTGGACAAACCCCTGCCAGGACGGTCTAGATAATACTGGGTCCTGCCATGAGTGCAGGGGACTGGACTAGGCGACCTCTCGAGGTCCCGTCCAGTCCTACGATTCTGTATACCCGGGCCCCACCCCACGGGGGCCGCATCCCTGCACTGGGTCGGGGGGCCCATATCCCCAGAGGAGCCACGTCCCAGCGCCGGGCGAGGGGTCCCCGTGTACCCACTGCCTGACCCGGTCTCCATCTCTCCCCCGCAGGGCGTGGAGGGCACCGGCCTGGCCTTCTCACCTTCACGGAGGCCATGACCCTGTTCCCGGCCTCCCCGTTCTGGTCCGTCCTCTTCTTCCTCATGCTGCTGAACCTGGGCTGAGCACTGGGCAACATGCTGGGCAACATGCAGGGCATCCTCACCCCCCTGCTGGACCGCTACCCCCCTTGCGGCGCCGCGCCGCCCTCTTCACCGGTACGGCGGGGGCGGGGATCACGGGGGAGGGGAGCAGGAGTCCCTCATGACTGTGCTCACGGGGGCGATCTGCACATGAACGGGGGAAGATTTCTGGGGTGCCAGGCTCTGCCCCCCAGTGCGGGAGGGGGGACGTGGGGGTCCCAGGTGGGGGCACGTGGGGTGTCACGGAGTGGGGGGGAGTCCGGCCCTGCACCCCTCTTCCCCGGGGAATCACTGGGAGTCTCAGCCAGCCAGTAGAACAGAAGGTTTATTAGAGATGCCAGGAACACAGTCCAACCAGAGCTTGTCAGTACATCCAGGACCCTCAGCCGAGCCCTTCCGGGGGGCAGGGAGCTTAGACCCCAGCCTGGGGGCTCCCTGCATTTCGCCCCACAGCTCCAAAAGGGGGGCAGGGAGGCCAGACCCCTTTCTGTGCTCCCTCCATGTTCCCCACCCAGCCCAAACTGAAACTGTCCAGCCCCTCCTCCCCCTTTGTCTGCTTCCCGGGCCAGGAGGTCACCTGATCCCTTTGTTCCAACACCTTCAGCTCCCACCTTTGCAGGGGAGGGGCCGGGGCCATCAGTTGCTAGGAGACCGAGTGTCGGCCCTTCTCTGTGTCCAGGCCCCTCTGTAACACTCATGCACCCTTGTCCCACCACCTAGATACTCAAGCACTGCATAGGGAAACCGAGGCACCCACACAGTACTCAGGGAAAACATTAACAACAGTCCTAGTTCGTCACATGGGGGTCTCAGGCTCTCTTCCCCCCCCCCCCAGTGCTGTGCTGTGGGGGACGTGGGGGTCCCAGGCGCTCTCTCTTCCCCCCCAGTGCTATGCTGTGGGGGGACATGGGGGAACGTGGGGGTCTCAGGCTCTCTTCCCCCCCAGTGCTGTGCTGTGGGGGACATGGGGGTCCCAGGTGGGGGGACGTGGGGGGTCCCAGGCTCTCTCTCTCCCCCCCAGTCCTGTGGGGGGACGTGGGGGTCCCAGGAGGGGGGACATGGGGGTCTCAGGCGCTCTCTCTCCCCCCAGTGCTGTGCTGTGGGGGGACGTGGGGGTCCCCCGCTCTCTTCCCCCCTCCAGTGCTGTGCTGTGGGGGTCCCAAGCTCTCTCTCTTTCCCCCCCCCCCTCCCCCCCCCCCCCCCCAGTGCTGTGTTGCACCATCGGGTTCCTGCTGGGGCTGATGTTCGTGCAGCGCTCGGGCAGCTACTTCGTCTCCATGTTCGACGACTACTCGGCCACCCTGCCCCTGGTGGCCGTCGTGGCCTGCGAGGCCGTGGCCGTGGCCTGGGTCTACGGGACGGACAGGTACCCGCCCCTCCTTCCCCCCCCCCCCCCCAGGTCCTTTTCCCTCCCCCCCCCCCAGGCCTGGGTCTACGGGACGGACAGGTACCCGTCCCTCCTCCCCCCCCCCCAGGTCCTTTTCCCTCCCCCACCAGGCCTGGGTCTATGGGACGGACAGGTACCTGCCCCTCCTTCCCCCCCGCCAGGTCCTTTTCCCTCCCCCCCAGGCCTGGGTCTATGGGACGGACAGGTACCCTGCCCCTCCTTCCCCCCCACCCCCGCCCCGGTCCTTTTCCCTCCCCCCCCAGGCCTGGGTCTATGGGACGGACAGGTACCCACCCCTCCTTCCCCCCCACCCCCGCCCCGGTCCTTTTCCCTCCCCCCCAGGCCTGGGTCTATGGGACGGACAGGTACCCTGCCCCTCCTTCCCCCCTCCCCCGCCCCGGTCCTTTTCCCTCCCCCTCAGGCCTGGGTCTATGGGACGGACAGGTAACTGCCCCTCCTCCTCCCCCCCCCCCCCCCCAGGTCCTTTTCTCTCCCCCCACCCCAGGCCTGGGCCTGCCCCTCCCACCTCCCCCTCGGGGTCCCTCCCCCTGGGGCCCCCTGCCCTTCCCCCTCCCAGGCCCTCCCACCCCCCCCGGAGCCCTTCCCCTGGATCCCCGGTGCCCCCTGGGCCCAACCCCTGAACCCCTCCCCCACCAGACCCCTTTTCTCCCCCTTGGACCCCTGCCCTTCCCCCTCGTGGCCTGGCTCCATGGGGGGGCTGGGGAGCCCCAGGCCTGGCCCCGGCCCCGCTCCCCCGTGGCTGACCCCTGCCCCCCTGCAGGTTCCTGGCGGAGGTGGAGAGCATGCTGGGCTGGCAGCCCTGGGGGCGGGGCTGGCGGCCCTGGCGGCTCTACGGCTACATGTGGCGTTACGGCAGCCTGCTGGCCATGCTGGGGCTGCTGCTGGCTAGCCTGGGGCAGATCTTCCGCAGCCCCCCCACCTACCAGGCCTGGGACCGGGCACAGGTGAGACCCCCCGGGCGGGGAGCCGGGACGCCGGGGCAGATGGGCCCGTGGGTCGGGTCTGGGCGGGGAGCCGGGACGCCGGGGCAGATGGGCCCGTGGGTCGGGTCTGGGCGGGGAGCCGGGACGCCGGGGCAGATGGGCCCGTGGGTCGAGTCTGGGCGGGGAGCCGGGACGCCGGGGCAGATGGGCCCGTGGGTCGGGTCTGGGCGGGGAGCCGGGACGCCGGGGCAGATGGGCCCGTGGGTCGGGTCTGGGCGGGGAGCCGGGACGCCGGGGCAGATGGGCCCGTGGGTCGGGTCTGGACGGAGAGCCGGGACGCCGGGGCAGATGGGCCCGTGGGTCGGGTCTGGGCGGGGAGCCGGGACGCCGGGGCAGATGGGCCCGTGGGTCGGGTCTGGGCGGGGAGCCGGGACGCCGGGGCAGATGGGCCCGTGGGTCGGGTCTGGGCGGGGAGCCGGGACGCCGGGGCAGATGGGCCCGTGGGTCGGGTCTGGACGGGGAGCCGGGACGCCGGGGCAGATGGGCCCGTGGGTCGGGTCTGGACGGGAAGCCGGGACGCCGGGGCAGATGGGCCCACAGGCCCTGGCAGGTTTGACCCTCGGCCTCTCTCGCAGGCGGAGGAGACGCGGGTGCCGTACCCACCCTGGGCGCTGGCCATGCTGATCCTGCTCATCGTCCTGGCCACCATGCCCATCCCCGTGCTCTACCTCCGGCAGCTGGCGTGGGAGTGGCAGGCGCGGCGGCACCAGCAGGGGGCGCCCCCCAGTGTGGAGCTGGAGGAGGTGGAGAGCCCGGCCGACCCCGCGAGCTCGGCCAACGGGTACCTGCCCGTCCGCACCGAGGAGCCCCCCGGGCCGGGGGCAAAGTAATGGGGGAGAGATAAGGGGGTGGAGGGCAAAGATCATAGGTCATTGGAGGGGAGCGTCTGTGACCCCTCTCGGTGGGTGGGGCTGGCTCCCCGTGGTGTGTGCCCCCTTGCCCAGGGCGGGCGCTGGGCCCGATTGGTGGAGCTGGGAGAGAGCGAAGGACTCCCATTGGTGGGTCGAAAGAAGGCGCCCGCTCTGATTGGCGCAGGGGGAAGCGCTGATCGCTTGGCGCCCGGAGCCAAAAGACCAATAAGGGGAAGGAAGAACAAAACAACCCCCAGTTGGTGGACCCATGCGGCGCGGCGGCCTCATTGGTGGAGCAAAACACTGCGGCCTCTTATTGGTGGGCTGAGAAGAATTTCTCCCCCTCGCCTTCCAGTGGAGGAGGCAGTGGGGCGGAGACCAACCTGCAGTGCAGGGTCCCCCCACCCCCTTCTCTCTTCTTTACACTCGGGGCGGCCATGTTGTTCCCGCGGCGTTGCCCGCGGGGGCGGCCATGTTGTTCCCGCGGCGTTGCCCGCGGGGGCGGCCATGTTGTTCCCGCGGCGTTGCCTGTGGGGGTGGCCATGTTGTTCCCGCAGGCCTGCGGGGGCGGCCATCTTGTCTTCCAATGCCGCCTGCCCCCGGGCGCGTGTCCCATCCTTTGTCCCTCTCTTTGGGGCCTTCTTAGAAACGTGGTGCTAACTAACCCCTCTCCTGTCGGGTCTGGAGCCCCCAGCCCCCCAGGCGTGCCAAGCCTGGCCTAGCTGGGCCCCACGCAAGTGCCTAAGCCTCAGGGGAGTGTCTATTGCCAAGATATGGGGCCAAATTTCTTTGTTGGGGGCCAGGCCATTGACAGCCCCAGGCCCCCCCAACGCTGCCCCCCGTCTCGCAGTGAGGGTTGATGGGCAGGTTCATCCTGCCGGGAAGACGGGGGCGGGGGGTGTCAGCCCCCATGGCGGGGGCGGGGTAACTGAGTACACGCGGTGTTGCAAGAACGGGGGCGCGTCTAGGGTAGACGTGGTCCGGGAGGTCTGATGAGGCCAGCTGCTCGCTACACCAGTCGTTGCAGCAATATGGAGGGGGAAGCCCAGGGTGGATCCAGCTGCTGTGTTGGGCGGAGGGCAGCTGCTGGCTACACTAAAGGTAGCAACAGTGACATGGGGGAGCAGAGTCTGTGGGGCTGGCTGGCCCTGCTGGATCTGTCTCCCGCATCGCACCGGGCTGAACTTGCAGGGGCGGCACTCAGACACCTGGGGCCTCTTTTTAAAGGGAAAGTTGCCACGATGCTGCTGGTCCTGGTGTGTTTTGGTGGGCCAGGGGGGTGGGTCTTATTCCCCCTCCTGCTAACAGGGGGAGGGGTCACCCCAGAGAATCGAGGGCTAAGAACAGAGAGGGGCTGAGCCCCACAGAATTAATGCATTCTCATCTAGCCATTCCCCATCCATCCTTCACGCTATCTGTCATCCAATCCCCATCTATCCACCCCCCAGGGCTCCATTCCTCTCCTCCCCCTGCCCCAAGGTGCCTCGTTAGCTCCCCTGGGATCAGCCCCTCTCTGCGTCTGACCCACTGGTCCTGGAACAAGAAGATTCTGTCTGACAGACTCGCCCGACAGCCACAACGGTACGTGCGGGGAGGGGGCTGGGCCTGGGCTCCGCTCTCCTGGGTTCAGTTCTTGGCCTGGCTGCCGGCTCCCCTGCCTTGCCGGGCCTCAGTTTTCCCCATCTGTAAAATGGGGGTCGTGCTTCCTTGATCTGTTTAGATTGTAAATTTCTCACAGCAGGGTGATCTCGCTGGGGGCCTGAGCAGTGAGGGGGCGGGTGTGACGAAGCGGGAATTTTCTTAATTTTTCTCTGAATACTGTGTGGGTGCCTCAGTTTCCCCTGTGCCTTTCTTAAGTATCAAGGGGCTAGGATAAGGGTGTGTGATTGTTACAGAGCCCGAGAGGGCCAGTGTGATGGTGTCTGCACAGAGAATGGCCGACGCCCTGTCTCCTAGCAACTGCTGGCCTGAGCCCCTCCTTTTTCTCTTTCCCGGGCCAGGAGGCCACCTGATCTTTGTTCTCCAACACCTTCAGCCGGCACCTTTGCAGGGGAGGGGTCCCAGGCAATCAGGAGACAGGGTGTCGGCCATTCTCTGTGCCAATAGCATCACACTGGCCCTCTCGGGCTCTGCAACAATCACACCGCCTTATCCCCCCACCTAGATACTTAAGTAATGCGTAGGGGAAACTGAGGCACTCACACAGTGTTCAGAGAAAACATTAAGAACATTCCCACTTTGTCACAGGGGGAGGATCTGGAAATCTCTTGCTCACTCTTTGGGACCCCTCGCTGGCCCACAGGTACCAGGGATGGGCTGGAGTTCCATGGGGGACACAGCCCCTCTGCAGGTGGGCGCTGGAGGGTGTGTTATTGACTGTACTGTTTTCATGGTGCTGTTCTTGCCTGAAGAATAAAGGAGTTTTGCTCACGCCGAGTGTGGTAGTGATTGCAAGCCCCTGGGGCGAGACCAGAGCGCGGGCACTGGCCTGCTCCCCCGGCCTGGGCATACCCCAGGCAGCAGGCAGGGAGCGGCGGGTGACGGCGGTGGAGCCCTGGCCAGGTCGTGCGGCGACATGTGGGTGCAGCGGTCCTACCCGGTGCCCCAGGGTTACGTGGCGCTGGGGTGATGGCTGCTCCCTGGTGATACGCCATGGCATGCATGTGGCACCGGCTGTGTGCCCCCGCTCCCCCCCCCCCGCCCCCCCCGCTCCACCTTCGCTCCACATGGGCTCTGCTCAATTGTACCAGCAGGGCAATGGTGTGGGGCCGACACCTGCCTCTTGCAGCCCACGGGCGTGTGGCTGAGGCTCTCGTCCACAGTATGGCCCTGAACTGGGCGGGTCTTGGCCCCGGCGCTCACGGCATGGCCCGGAGCCTGGCGGGTCTGTCAGGGCCTTGCACCCCCCCCCCACTTCCTGCAATTCACTGGGACTCAGCCAGCCAGTAACACAGAAGGTTTATTAGCCGCCAGGAACAGTCTAAAACAGAGCTTGTAGGTACAGGAAACAGGACCCCTCAGTCAGGTCCCTCTTGGGTGGGGGAGACCCAGGTTCTGGGCCTCACCCTGTCTCCCCAGCCAGCCCCAAACTGAACCCCTCCTGCTGCCTCCCCCAGTGTCGCCTGGCCCCGCCCCCCTCCTGGGCTCAGGTTACGAAGGGCAGCCCGTGCCCCTTGTCTCCCATCCCCGGCTAGTCTTGGTGCAGCTCACCAGGGAAACTGAGGCACGTCCCTGTGTTAGCCGGAGCCAGTGAACGAGTGAAACTCCCAGGTTAACGCTCCCGCCTCCCTCCCAGGGTCTGGGCCCCGGGGCCCCCAGCATGGCCCAGAGCCGGGCGGGGCTCGGTGCCCCCCCACCTCCCCGGGCAGGGCACGGGGCTGGGCTGCGGGGGGGGGGCACAGAAGTGACGGGTCACAGGGAGGGTCATGAAGGGGTCAGCAGGTCAGGGCTGGGTCAGAGGTCACTGGGGCACGGATAGAGGTCACGGTGGGGTGAGGGCGGGGTCAGGGGTCACAGCCCCCCCCCCGCTTGTGTCTCTGTCCCTTTAATTCCCCTTGCGTGTGACGTCACTTCCTGGTGTCCCCCGCCGGGTCCCTTCCGCCCGCGTGACGCAGGGGACACGTCACCGCCCCGCCCGTCGCTTCACGTGAACCCGCCCCCGGCTCCTCCCCCTCCCGCCCGCGCGGGTCACGTGAGCCCGGCGGGCTGCGGTCACGTGGGGGCGGCGATGGCGGCAGCGGCTCCGGGCGGTGAGCGGGGGGCGGGGCTCGGATGCCTGGGTCCTCTCCCGGGGCGGGGAGGGGGCTTGGAAACCGGACGCCTGGGTCCTTTCCCGGGGGGTGGGGGCGGGAGCGGGAGCCCGGACGCCTGGGTCCTCTCCCGGCTCGGGGGGGCTTGGAGCCCGGACGCCTGGGTCCTCTCCCGGCTCGGGGGGGCTTGGAGCCCGGACGCCTGGGTCCTCTCGCGGGGGTGGGGGCGGGGGCGGAGAGGGGGCTTGGAGCCCGGATGCCTGGGTCCTTTCCCGGGGGGTGGGAGCGGGAGCCCGGACGCCTGGGTCCTCTCCCGGTTCTGGGGGTGGGGAGGGGGCTTGGAGCCCGGACGCCTGGGTCCTCTCCCGGCTCGGGGGGGTGGGGAGGGGGCTTGGAGCCCGGACGCCTGGGTCCTCTCGCGGGGGTGGGGGCGGGGCTCGGATGCCTGGGTTCTCTCGCGGCGGAGCCGGGTCTGCCAGTCGCGGGGGGGCGGCGCCGGGAGCCCCTCGGACCCCCTGTGACGGGGGCTCCGGGCCCGGGTCTGTGTCTGTGCAGGGGCCACGTCGGATCAAATCCTGCAGACGGGAGCGGTTCTGCTGCAGGGGTGAGCGGGGGCGGGGCCGTGTCGGGGGCTGGGGCCGTGTCGGGGGGCTGGGGCCGTGTCGGGGGGCTGGAGGTTCAGGTACGGGGCCGTGTCGGGGGAATGGGGGTTCAGGTACGGGGCGTGTCGCGGGGCTGGGGCCGTGTCGGGGGGCTGGAGGTTCAGGTACGGGGCCGTGTCGGGGGGATGGGGCCGTGTCGGGGGAATGGGGGTTCAGGTACAGGGCGTGTCGGGGGGATGGGGCCGTGTCGGGGGAATGGGGGTTCAGGTACAGGGCGTGTCGGGGGGATGGGGGCGTGTCGGGGGGATGGGGCCGTGTCGGGGGGCTGGAGGTTCAGGTACGGGGCCGTGTCGGGGGGATGGGGCCGTGTCGGGGGGCTGGAGGTTCAGGTACGGGGCCGTGTCGGGGGGATGGGGCCGTGTCGGGGGGATGGGGCCGTGTCGGGGGAATGGGGGTTCAGGTACGGGGCCGTGTCGGGGGGCTGGGGGTTCAGGTACGGGGCTGTGTCGGGGGGATGGGGCCGTGTCGGGGGAATGGGGGTTCAGGTACGGGGCCGTGTCGGGGGGCTGGAGGTTCAGGTACGGGGCCGTGTCGGGGGGATGGGGCCGTGTCGGGGGGCTGGGGGTTCAGGTACGGGGCCGTGTCGGGGAGATGGGGCCGTGTCGGGGGGCTGGAGGTTCAGGTACGGGGCCGTGTCGGGGGGATGGGGCCGTGTCGGGGGAATGGGGGTTCAGGTACGGGGCCGTGTCGGGGGGATGGGGCGTGTCGGGGAATGGGGTTCGGGGGCTGCGTCTCGGCGCCGGGCGCCCCGCTGACCCCGTCCCCCCGCGGCAGGTTCATCCGGGACCGGGTCCAGCGCTGCGGGGACTCCCAGGCCGTGGAGCTGAGCCGGGCCGAGCTGGGGGGGCCGGAGCCCCCCCTCTGCGACGAGAACACCAAGCGGCTCAGCGAGTGCTTGCGGCGGATCGGGGACGAGCTCGACAGTAACACGGAGCTGCAGAGGTGGGGGCGACCCTCCCCTCTCACCCCCTGCCTCGGGGGGCCTGCCCCATGTGGGTCCAGGGGGCTCTACCACCTTTGGCAGCCCCACAGAGCCCCCCTCCCCTCCGGGTCTCCCCTAGGCCCTCCTCCGGACTCCTGGGTCCGTCCCTCTGTCCTGGGCAGCCTCACACCTCCCTTGTCTGCCTGCCCCAGCTCCTTTGGGTCCCTGCTGCTCCCCCCCACCCCCCTCCATCCACCCCCAGGCGAGTCTCGGCCCTCCCTGACTCCAGCTGCCCCCTCTTCCGTGTTAACCCTTCTCCGAGTGGGGAAACTGAGGCAGGCGTTCTCACCTTTTCGGCCCCTCTTCCTCTGGGGCGGCAGGATTGTCCCCCTCACCCTGGCAATCGGCGGGGGCCGTTCCTCCCGCCCCGTGGAGGGGTGACACCCGCTCCCGGAGTGGCTCTAACCCTCTGTCCCCCGCAGCATGATTGACCGGGTGGGGGTCCACGCCCCCAAGGACGTCTTCTTCCGGGTGGCCGCCGAGATGTTCTCCGACGGGACCTTCAACTGGGGCCGGGTCGTGGCACTCTTCTACTTCGCCTGCAAGCTGGTGCTCAAGGTGGGGTGGCTGGGAGACCCCTCCCCTTCCTCCCCCCCCAGCTGTGAAACCCCTGCCCCCCCCCCCACACTGCATCCCTTCTGCTACCCCCTCCCCCTGGCTGTGAGACCCCCTCATCCCCGGCTGCCCCTCCCCTCCCGGATATGCGCCCCCTTCCCCGCTGCTGCTGACCCCTCCCGCTGGTTCACCAGCCGCCCTGACCCTGCTGCCCCCCCTCTCCCCCCAGGCTCTGTGCACCAAGGTCCCGGAGCTGGTGCGGACCATCGTGGGCTGGACATTGGAATACCTCCGGGACCACGTGCTGGCCTGGATCCAGGCCCAGGGAGGATGGGTGAGTCCAGCCAGCCCCCCTCTCCCTCCCCCCCCCCCCATTACCTCCTGGGCTGCATGCAAATGAGGCGCTGTCCCAATTTGCATAGCTAGCGAAGGTGCCCGAGGCGTTTGTGTGACCGGGTGCCTGGAAGGGCCGCGCGACCTCCGAAGCCGGCGGGTTATTCTATAGTTAGATTCACCAAAACCGGCCCCGGCTTTAGGCTTCCGTCCGGCCCCAGGCATCCAACGCTACCCCCACCCCGGTCAGCCCGTGTCCCGGACTTTCCTCGAACCCCGCGCCGCCGGCCCGTCCTCCGGTTCTAACGGGGGTCCGGGAACCACGACCCTTGGGGCCGGCTCGCGGCGTCTCGCAGAAGCCGGGCGGGGCCTCGGTCCGGAGCTCGAAACGCTCCTTGTGCTTGGAAAGCCGCGGGCCGGAGAATCGGCGACACGTGGGAGACGTGGCCGGGGTGTTTTATCTCCCCCTCCCCCAGGAACAAACCCAGCCGGGATACCAACGCAGAGCCAATGTGTCCAGAGACAGTCGAGAGTCCTGGCTCCCAGACCCCCTCACCCCACCGCCACTAGACTCCACTCCCCTGGCAGAGCCGGGCAGAGAACCCAGGAGTCTGGGCTCCCAGACCCCCCTGCTCTAACCACTAGACCCCACTCTCCTCCCAGAACTGGGGAGAGAACCCAGGAGTCCTGGCTCCCAGCCCAGTTCCAAACGCACTAGACTCTGCTGCCTCCCAGCGATCCCCAAACCCGTTGTGTGGCGCTGCCCCCACCCCAGAGCCAGCCGCATGTCAGGCTCATTCGCATGCCGGTTCAGTGGTGCCCTTTGCTCTCCCGCCCCCCAGGACAGCCTCCTCTCCTACTTCGGCACGCCCACCTGGCAGACCATCACCATCTTCGCCGCCGGCGTTCTCACCGCCTCCCTCACCATCTGGAAGATGTCGTAGGGCGGGGCGGGGTGCGCTCCACGGCACCCCACGTCCCGCCGGACTGCGCTGGGCTCCCCAGGGGCCGGCTCCCCTCGTCCAGCCTCGCTCCCTCCCCGATTCCCGGTGCCTTGTATACGACTTGGAACAAACCTCTCGGGACCCTGCGCTGTGACCCAGCCCGCGCCTCCCGGATCGGGACCGAGTCATCGGGGGACACGGCCGCTCCGTGGGGCAGGACGCCCTCCTGCATCTGGGGCAGACACTTGAGAGGCCTTGAGCCCCACCCGGGGCTGGTCGGCGTTTAACTCCCTGACTGGCTGGCTGCCCGCGGGGAATCCTGGGCCGAGGTCTCGGTGGCTGGGGCCGGTTCCGGCTGTGACCTCAGACCGAGGTCTCAGGCGCTGGGGTGGGTTCTGGGCGCGGGCCGAGGTCCCGGGCACTGGGGCCGGTTCCGGCTGTGATATCAAACCGAGGTCTCAGGCGCTGGGGCGGGTTCTGGGTGCGGGCACTAACCTTGGGCTGAGGTCTCGGGGTTCAGGTACTGGCTTCCCATGACCTGGGGGACTCAGTTTCCTTCCCAGAAACACCCTCAGGGCCCCCCCAGCTTCCGAGTTCCCCCTCTGCTGCCAGCGCCCTGGGTGGCCTGGGGCCGGTTCCGGGCGCTGACCTCGGGCCAAGGTCTCGGGGGCCTGGGGCCGGTTCCGGGTCTCGGGGGCCTCGGGCCAAGGTCTCGGGGGCCGGTGCCGGGTGTGACCTCAGGCCGAGGTCCCGGGCGCTGGGGCCGGTTCCGGGTCTCAGGGGCCTGGGGCCGGTTCTGGGTCTCGGGGGCCTGGGGCCGGTGCCGGGTGTGACCTCAGGCCGAGGTCCCGGGCGCTGGGGCCGGTTCCGGGTCTCAGGGGCCTGGGGCCGGTTCTGGGTCTCGGGGGCCTGGGGCCGGTGCCGGGTGTGACCTCAGGCCGAGGTCCCGGGCGCTGGGGCCGGTTCCGGGTCTCAGGGGCCTGGGGCCGGTTCTGGGTCTCGGGGGCCTGGGGCCGGAGCCGGGTGTGACCTCAGGCCGAGGTCCCGGGCGCTGGGGCCGGTTCCGGGTCTCAGGGGCCTGGGGCCGGTTCCGGGTCTCAGGGGCCTGGGGCCGGTTCCGGGTCTCGGGGGCCTGGGGCCGGTGCCGGGTGTGACCTCAGGCCGAGGTCCCGGGCGCTGGGGCCGGTTCCGGGTCTCAGGGGCCTGGGGCCGGTTCTGGGTCTCGGGGGCCTGGGGCCGGAGCCGGGTGTGACCTCAGGCCGAGGTCCCGGGCGCTGGGGCCCGTTCCGGGTCTCAGGGGCCTGGGGCCGGTTCCGGGTCTCGGGAGCCTGGGGCCGGTGCCGGGTGTGACCTCAGGCCGAGGTCCCGGGCGCTGGGGCCGGTTCCGGGTCTCAGGGGCCTGGGGCCGGTTCTGGGTCTCGGGGGCCTGGGGCCGGTGCCGGGTGTGACCTCAGGCCGAGGTCCCGGGCGCTGGGGCCGGTTCCGGGTGCCAGGTGTGACCTCGGGCCGAGGTCCCGGGCGCTGGTTCCCCCGGCGAGAGCCGTTCTGCGTGGAGCTGAGGCGGGTGGGCTCAGGCCTGGCTCCCCGTGACCTGGGGGACTCAGCTTCCTTTCCGGAAACACCCGTCAGGGCCCCCCCACAAGCTTCCGAGTTCCCCCTCAGCTGCCAGTGCCCCGGGCGGGCACAGCCCCCTGCCAATTCCATCTGCTCAGCTCTGCCTCCCAGCCCCTCCCTGGGGATTTCCCACCCACCCCCAGCCTGGCAGAGCCCCCCCACGACGGTGCCTCTGTCCTCACACCCCCCCAGTGCTGTGCACAGCGCCTCCCCCAGCATAAACTCCGGTTGCCCCCACTATCCAGCGTGGCCTTAGGGCCCCCTCCAAACCCTGCTGGGGGGCTGCTTTTGGGGCCCCCATAGCAGGGGAATCCTTGTACAGAGCATTCACACCAGTACTGTAGTGGGGGAAGGGACTGGCCCCATCTTCCCCCCTCCCCCACCGCTACCCCCACCCCGCGGCTTCTAGTGAGGGGCGGGTGGGACAGGTCCCCCCCACCCCCCTACGCCTTTGTACTGTAACTTAATCCTGTTTGAGAAGCAATGGGTGTTCTCAGGTATGGGGGGGGGGGGCTGTATGGGGGCCAACCCCCTTCCCTAGCAGCTGTGCCCCCCCTTCACCCCCCTGGGAAACCCTGGGGGGGGGCAGCGGGCGGCTCCCTGATTTGCCCTGAATGTCCCTTTGCAGCCATCAGCTGGGGGGGGGGGGGGCACCAGTTCCTGGGTTAGGCCCTGCCAGAAAGGCTGCTTGGGGGTGTGGAGGATGAGAGGGGAGCAGCTGGTGAAATATTCCCGCCCCCCCCCCCCCATGCTGCTCTTGGCACATCTGGAGCTGCCCACCCCCCAGGCTGGGATCTGCAACCGGCCCTTTGAACCTGGGGGGCTGAGCCGGGAGCATCCCTGGGGGGCTGGGGCAGATGCATGCACCAATGAACTAGGGGAGGGGGGGGGGAGTATGTGATGTCATGGGTGGGGTGGGGCTAATGGGAAGGGACTGATGATGTGATGGATTTGGGGGGTTGGGTGTATGATGTCATAGTTGGGGGTGGGGCTAATGGGATGGGACTGATGATGTGATGGATTTGGGGGGTTGAGTATGATGTCATAGTTGGGGCGGGGCTAATGGAAGGGACTAATTTGGGGAATTGTTAATTTGGGGAAAACAATTTCAACCTCTTCTCATTCTGATCCCCGTTCTGTGCCCCCCCCCCCCGGTGTACCTCACCCCCTCCCCCGCTGGGGGGCCCCCCCACGCACTGACTTTCTGCCCAGAGGTATCTTGTGTCCACGTACTGTGACTGGGGCGTCCCCCCACCCCGGCTAGTGGCGGCGGCCCCTCGAACAGAACGGGGGGGGGGTCCGTAGCAGGCAGAGATTTCCTCGGCTGCCAGTGCTGCTGGACTCTGATTTTTTTAATCTCTTTTGTATTTCTGCTCCGTGATCATCACCCCCCCACGTCCTTGTCGCCCCCCCGTCTCGCCCTCCCCACGTCCTCATCCCCCCCATGTCCTTGTCGCTCCCCCCCACGTCCTTGTCGCCCCCCCGTCTCGCCCCCCACGTCCTTGTCGCTCCCCCCCCCGTCTCGCCCCCGCCCAGGGTCTCTGTATTTAAGATTCTTCCTTTGTAATTTTTTCTACCGTGGCTGTTTTGATACCAGGGTGGTGGTGGGGGATTTGTGTGTAAAATAAATAATTGCTAAGGACAGAGCTGCCTGGGTCTTACCTGGGGGGTGGGGAACAAGACAGGTGCTGCGAGCTTCCCCCTAGCAGTGCCCCCAGCTGGCAGAGCTGAGGGGGACGTGGGCCAGAACCTCCCACTGTTGCTGTTCCCAGCCCCACGGGCCCCCCTGCCCTGGGTCACACTCAGGGGCCCATCAGCCCCGGCATCCTGGCTCCTGGTGCTCCAGCGGGTGGGGCAGGGAGCCCCCTTCAGGGCAGCGACAGGATGGGGGAACAGAGCAAAGAAAGGGTTAACACTAGTGCCAGTCAGCCCTGCCCGGATTGGGGCCCCTCTCACTCAGCCTCCTCCCAGAGCCAGGAGAGAACCCAGGTGTCCTGAGTCCCAGCCCCCCTGCTCTAACCTCCCACCCGCCACTCTCCTCCCAGAGCCGGGAGAGAACCCAGGCGTCCTGGCTCCCAGCCCCCCCTGCTCTAACCTCCCACCCCCCACTCTCCTCCCAGAGCCGGGAGAGAACCCAGGAGTCCTGGCTCCCAGCCCCCCTGTTCTAACCTACCAGCTCCCACTGCCCTCCCAGAACTGGGGAGAGAACCCAGGAGTAGAGCCTCCCCCTCCCCCCCCCCATTCTAACCCCTGGACCAGGCCGGCCCTAGGCCCAATGGCCCCCCAGGCGAGGAGCCCCCTCCACTTAAACGTTCAAATACCCTGTCTGATGGTGGCCCGTTTCACGAGGGCGACGCACGATTCGCACGCGCGATTCACCCCTGCCCTGTCAGACGCAAGAGCCGGGTTTGTTCCTGCTACAGAGAAGTAAATAATTCGGTTCCCCTGAGCTAGGAGTGTTTTTATTTGGAGGAACAACTGACATGTGCAGACAGCCCCCCAAACCTGGCACCCTGGGGGACTAGATCGCCCCCCCCGGTGTGAAATAGCCCCATCCAATCAGGCCTAACCTGGGACCCCCAATTTGGGTTCATTGGTTTCTGGGCCCAGACGTGTTTCCCAGGCGTGGTGTGAACGCGGCCTTGGATTCCAGCTTCACTTCACTTCCCACGTCAGACGGACCAATACACTGTTAGCGGACGGGGCTCGTGGAGATCGCCTTGAACGCACCCTGGGGTCGTCGTGCCAGAGCGCACGAGGACACGTTCACAAGTGCACGATGCACGGGGTTTGCACGATCCCACTTCACGCCGCCCCTGGCTCTTGGCCGGCCTGGTGACGGCCCCCGGGCCCCGTGTATCACCCGCCGGGGCCTGGTCACGCCATCCCGGGCCCACCTCCGGCCGTGCGGGGGCTGGTGAAAAACGAATCCACAGACCGGACGCCGGAAACACGGGACTTTGGCCTCTCGGTTTTCCTGTCTGTGCCCAGTGTGTCACCTGCCCCTAAATCCCCTTCCCCTCCTGGAACTGGGGAGAGAACCCAGGAGTCCTGGCTCCCAGCCCCTCCCTTCCCCGAGCAGGGCAGAGAACCCAGGAGTCCTGGCTCCCGGCCCCTCCCTTCCCAGAGCAGGGCAGAGAACCCAGGAGTCCTGGCTCCCGGCCCCTCCCTTCCCAGAGCAGGGCAGAGAACCCAGGAGTCCTGGCTCCCGGCCGGGGCAGGACACGTGTAAACGGGCGGAATGCGGGGCGGGGTCCCGGGGCAGCAGCGGGATGGAGACGCACCAGGCCGGGGGGGTCCCGGTTGCTCCTGGCCCTGATCGCCCATCCCCCACCGGTAGGAGCCCCCGGGTGTGGGGGGGGTCAGCTTTCACTTTCGATTCACGCCGGGAAGTCCAAACTGGGGGGCCTGGGAGCCAGGACGCCTGGGTTCTCTCCCCGGCTGTGGCGGGGGGAGGGTCTAGTGGGCAGAGCGGGGGAGGGGCTGGGAGCCAGGACGCCTGGGTTCTCTCCCCGGCTGGGTGGGGGGGGTCTAGTGGGAAGAGCGGGGGAGGGGCTGGGAGCCAGGACGCCTGGGTTCTCTCCCCGGCTGGGGGGGGGGTCTAGTGGGAAGAGCGGGGGAGCCAGGACGCCTGGGTTCTCTCCCCGGCTGGGTGTGGGGGGGTCTAGTGGGAAGAGCGGGGGACGGGCTGGGAGCCAGGACGCCTGGGTTCTGTGCAGAGAGCCCCATGAATGTTCTCTCCCTTTGAGGTGCCGAGAGCATTTCCTGCATCCAGCGCATCGGGGCGTCTCTGCTCCGGGGGTAAGTGGGGGACCCCCCGCCCTGGGAACGGGGGTCCCTAGAGCTCCGCCCCCTCCCCTCCCGCTTGCCCCTCCCCCCTCACCCTTCTTCTGTTCCCCCCACCCCCATTCCAGCCACTACAGACCCCTGCCCTGCACCCTCTACCCATGGAGAGTCCCTTAGACCCTCACCTGCACCCCGGCTTTCCTCCTGCGCCCGCAAATCCTCCCCTCCCCCACCAGTGCCCCCTACCGTCCTTCCCCCACCAACGGCCCCTGTGCCCCTTCCCCCACCAGCAGCAGCATCCCTCCCCCTGGAGCCTCTCACCTGCCCCCCACCTTCCCCCCAGGGATTCCCAGAAGCCCCCCGCTGAGCCCCTCCCCCGACAAGCCCCTCCCCCTCCAGCACCCTTTCCCCCTCCCCACCCCCCGTAACCTGCCCCCACTGGTTCCCTTCCAGGTTCGTCCTGTCCCTGCTCCAGCAGCCGGGCCCCGGGCCCCACCCCTCCCGGTCGGTCACCATGGAGGAGCTGGGGGGCCAGGACGCCCCCGATGGGCCCCGGGTCACCTCCCTGCGCCAGACTCTGCACCGGATATGGGGGAGCATGAGCCAGAACCCCGAGATCGACAGGTGAGGAGACCCTGACCCGCAGCCCCCCCAAGTCCAGATGGTGCCCCTCACTCCCGACCCGCAGCCCCCCCAGACCTGCCGGTGCCCCTCACTCCCGACCCGCAGCCCCCCCAGACCTGCCGGTGCCCCTCACTCCCGACCCGCAGACCCCCCCAGACCTGCCCATGCCCCTCACTCCCGACCTGCAGCCCCCCCAGGCCTGCCGGTGCCCCTCACTCCCGACCCGCAGACCCCCCCAGACCTGCCCATGCCCCTCACGCCCGACCTGCAGCCCCCACAGCCCTGCCGGTGCCCCTCACTCCCGACCCACAGACCCCCCCAGACCTGCCCGTGCCCCTCACTCCCGACCTGCAGCCCCCACAGCCCTGCCGGTGCTCCTCACTCCCAACTTGCAGTCCCCCCAGCCCTGCCGGTGCCCCTCACTCCTGACCCACAGACCCACCCCCAAACCTTGCCGCAGACCCGCCCAACCTTGCTGGTGCCCCTCACTCCTGACCTACAGCCCCCCAGGCCCTGCCGGTGCCCCTCACTCCTGACCCGCAGCCCCTCGCTGATGCCCCCTCTCCCTGCAGCCTGGTGCAGTGCATGGCGGGGCAGCCCCCCCTGCCGGCGCTGGCCGCGGTCTCGGAGCAGGTGTTCTCTGACGGCATCAACTGGGGCAGAGTCGTCGTCTTCTTCTACTTCACCTACAGGGTCATTGCCCAGGTAATGGGGGGCGGGGGGGGGGGCTGTGCGCGGTCTCCTGGGTTCTCTCCCCGGCTCTGGGAGGGGAGGAAGGTCTAGTGGTTAGAGGGGGGGACTGGGAGCCAGGACTCCTGGGTTCTCTCCCAGCCCTGGGGAGGGGAGTGGGGTACAGTGGTTAGAGGGGGGCTGGGAGCCGGGACTCCTGGATTCTCTCCCCAGATTGGGGAGGGGAGATCCCAGCTGGCCACTCACCCCCTCCCCACCGCAATCTCTCCCCCAGGCTCTGGGCGGGTCTGACTCTCTCCGGTCCCTGGTCGACTGGGCCCTTCACTTCCTGTGGGAGCGAGTCGCCCCCTGGATCCAGCGCCAGGGGGGCTGGGTGAGTGCAGATCCCTCCTCCCGGGATCCCTTGAACCCCTCCCCCACCCCAGAGATCCCCCCCATACTGGGACCCCTCCCCCACCCTGCAGGGACCCCCCTTCCTCCACCCACAGGTGCAGCCCACTGCCCCCCTGGCAATCCTTCCCCCATCTGCCCCCCCTCCTTTGCTCCCCCCTCATGGGGGTGCTGGGGGGGGTGGTGTCTCTGGGTGGGGGAGGGTTACATGCGTCTGCCACTAACCTCCCCCCTCTGTTTGGCAGGACTCCATCTTCAGCTACCTCACCTCCTCCGCCTAGGGGGGCACAGACCTGCCCCCCCACCTGGAACGGCATCAGCAGCTGGGACAGAGCACCCCTCCCCCCCCCCCCGCAGCACAGACCCCAGTGGATGGACGGGGAGGGGGAGTCACCCAATGCCCCCAGCTCTGCAGAAGCAAAGGCAGGCTGGGGAGGAGGCTGAGGGGGGCAAACATGTGAGCATCCTCCCCCCCCCCCCCCCCCAAAAAAAGAAAAGAAAATCACAAATGAAAACAAACAAGTAACCAGGGCTGCCCATGAATCACAATGAGCTCGATTAAAACGAAAATCCATGGTGCCGAATCGTGATTTTCGTGCCGCTGTTCGCCTGGAGCCGGGGCCCGTTGGAACGGGGGATCGGTACCCGGGATCCAAAGTGCACCGGGCGTTGCTCGCCGTGGTGAGTCCCCGTGACAGAGATTTGCACTGGGGAAAAGCAAAACTGCCTTTTTCAGCTCCCCTCGCACGGGGGCTGTCGTGCGAGCGGCTGAGCGGGAACGTCCAACGTGCACATGTGGAATTGTCTTTGTGTGACATCCCTGCGCTTGGAAACCGAACAACGTCCAAAGCGCCGGCAGGTCCCCTCAGCCCTGCTTCCCGCTGGGCCCGTCGCCAGACACACGAGCGGGTTTCCATCTACGGGCGACAGGGCTCCCCGCTGCTTATTTCTAGGGCACTACCGATTTCACGGCCGTGAGAAACGTGTCACGGATCGTGAAACAAGCCCTTCCCCGTGAAATTTGATCTCCGTGCTGCTGGGAGCCCCAGCTCTGAAGGCAGCGCTGAAACGAGGGGGGCAATCCCATGACCCCCCGTCACGGGGTCCCCGGGCGAAGCTCTGGGGCTGCTCCCTACGGAGCCAGCCAGGACTCTGGGGGAGCCTCCTCTCTGGGAGCCGACTGTCTCCGGGCAAGAAGCTTCCACAGCTTCGACCTTCCTGGGTCTGACCCCGGAGCATCCAGCATCCCCGGCCCCACCGTGTGCGACCCACAGCGAGTCCCCGGGCGGGGTCCTGGGGGAGCCAGAGGGCCCTGCCCCCCGACTCCGCAGCCAGCCGGGAAAACGCCCCAGAACATGGCCCAGAACAGAGCTTGTAGGTACAGAGAACAGGACCCCTCGGTCAGGTCCATCTTGGGGGCCAGGGAGCCCAGACCCCGGCTCTGGGCCTCCCTCCATGTCCCCAGCCAGCTCCAAACTGAAACTCTCCAGCCCCCCCCCCCCCGCCGCCGCCCTCGGCCTTTGTCTCTTTCCCTGGCCAGGAGTCACCTGATCTCTTTGTGCTCCAGCCCCTTCAGCCGGCACCTTGCAGGGGGGGCCCCGGCCAGCAGTTGCCGGGAGACAGGGCGTTGGCCAGTCTCTGTGCAGACACCGTCACACCGGCCCTCTCGGGCTCTGCAACAATCCCACCCCCCTTATCCCCCCACCTAGAAACAAGAAAAGCTCAGGGGAAACTGAGGCACCCACCCAGTATTCAGAGGGAACAATCAGAACAGTCCCGCTTGGTCACACACACGTATCCCGGTGACAATGGACCGGCCCCGGCAGGGGCAGGACTTTCCGGCCCCTCCAGGCCGGCCGAAGGGTTCAAGCGGGATCCCCGTGTTCCAGACGGAGACATGAGGTTTGTTCCCTCCCCTCGTCCTTTCACATTAAATATCCCTCTTCGGCCAAACCAGCGGCTCGGGTGCCGGGCTCGGGGGCTGCCCGGCTGGGACGGGGTCCCGTGTTCGGTGCGTTCTGGCAAACGCATTGCACCCTTCCCCCTGCGGCCCCGCCCCATCCCACCCCTTCTCCAAGGCCCCGCCCACTTCCCGGGGCGCCGCCCCTTCTCTCGGCCGGGTGTGAGCAGCTGGAGGACAAAGGGCTGGGAGGGGCCGGTGGGGGGGGGGGGGTTTGCTCCGTGTGGGGCTGCTGGGGGGAGCTGGGGGGCACTGGCACTAAGGGGTCGGGGAGCTTGGGCCCAGCCGGCCTTGGCTGTAATTTCTGTTCCTGGCGCTAAGCCAGGACTCTCCACGCTGCACCCAGCCTGGAGGTGGGGGGCCTGGCTCCCTCTGGGGGGGGTCCGTTTGCCCCCCCGGATCCCATCCCAGCGCACTTGTTACGGGGAGCTCTGAGGGGGGGGCTGCAGGCTCCGAGGGGGGTCCCAGGGGGCGGGAAGCTGAGGGGCTCACCCCAGTGAGAGCGACCCCGAGGGGCTGGCGGGCTGCAGGGCCCCCCCGCCCCCCGGGGCGGGGCCAGGCCAGGTGAGAGCACCGAGTCTGTGGGTCCAAGCCCCAGGGCTAAAGATTGCTATGGGATGGGAGACGTCTGGGCTTTTGAGTTTTAAAAAACAATGACAGTCTCACCTCTTTTTTGGGGGCAGGGGGCACGGGCCTGGTGCCCCAGAGCGGCCGTTGTCTCCGACCCACCATTTACCCGTAAAACAGAGAATTTGGGGGTCTTTCGAGTGGCCCCCTGGCGTCACAATGCCCAGTTCCCCCCGAAAAACCAAACCAGGCTGGAAAATGATCATTTACCCCCGAACCCAGAGTCTCCCGTAAATCCCGGGACTCCCGGAGCTCGGGGCTTTAAACGAAATGCCGGCTCTGCTGTGTGGGCCGGGCCCAGCCCGTCAGGTTCGGGTCGGCGCGGGGCCAGGCCAGATGGTCTCACCGTCCCGGTTCCCTCCAGCGCCGGGGGGGGGGGGGGGGGGGACGCGCTGACAAGATGGGGGTGGGGCTGCACTCCAGCGGCGATGCCGGAAGGAGGCGGCTGCGGTTGGGGCTGTTGGGGGGGGGGGGGCAAGGGACAGAGCCAGGTGGGGGAACAGGGGCCAGCTGAGAGCAGGCAGGAGTCCTGGGTCCATAGGCCAGTGGGAGGCAGGGGGTGTCCGGGAACAGCAGGACCCCGCCCGGCTCCCCGGGAACTTCCTACCCCGTGGAGGGAGAAGAGCTCGGTTTGAGGGCAAAGGGGACACCTCGAGCAACCAGACACAGAGAACCCAGGTGTCCGGGCTCCCAGCCCCCCCCCCCCCCGCCCCATCGCCCTTTTCTCACCACTAGACCCCACTCCCCTCCCAGCGAGGAGAACCCAGGCGTCCGGGCTCCCAGGCCCCGCCCTGCTGTGACCCACTTGACCTTCCAATTTCCCCACTGCCGCGCCCCCGACCCGCGAGAGCTGAACTCAGCACAAACCACCCTCCCCACGGCCGCCACCTGACCGCCCCCCCTCTTGTGTCTGCCTGTGGGCCCCACCGCTCCCAGCGGCCCCCCCCGCGCAGAGCGGCCTCCCAGTGGCCCCCCCCCCGCCCAGCCAGCCCCAGCCGGCCCCTTTACGACGCTCCCCACCCCGAACCCGCTGACCAGCCTGTTCCCAGCCCCGTGACTGGCCCCAGGGAACCGGCCCTGACCGGATCCGCCGCTGAGCCCCGAAAACAGGAACCCAGAGAACCTGACCCCGGAGAACGGGCGGGGGCTGGGAGCCCGGACTCCTGGGTTCTCTCCCCGGCTCTGGGAGGGGAGTGGGGTCTAGTGGTTAGAACGGGGGGCTGGAGCCCGGACTCCTGGGTTCTCTCCCCGGCTCTGGGAGGGGAGTGGGGTCTAGTGGTTAGACGGGGGGCTGGGAGCCCCGGACTCCTGGGTTCTCTCCCCGGCTCTGGGAGGGGAGTGGGGGCTAGTGGTTAGAACGGGGGCTGGGAGCCCGGACTCCTGGGTTCTCTCCCCGGCTCTGGGAGGGGAGTGGGGTCTAGTGGTTAGAACGGGGGGCTGGGAGCCCGGACTCCTGGGTTCTCTCCCCGGCTCTGGGAGGGGAGTGGGGTCTAGTGGTTAGAACGGGGGGCTGGGAGCCAGGACTCCTGGGTTCTGTTCCTTTCTGCTGGGGATGGTTGGTGCGTCACATGCGCTCCCCGGGGGAGGGGGGTGGCTAAAGAAGGGAACAGCCGAAGGGGGGGTTGCTGAGTCATGCTGACGTCACTCCTGGGGGTGGGCGATGGGGAAGGTTTGTGCCGAGTCAGGGTCGGGGGAGGGGCAGCGGGGGGCGGGGCCGCTTCTCTCTCTCCATCAGCCTCAGCTTCCCAGAGCCCGCAGAGAACCCAGGCGTCCGGGCTCCCAGCCCCTCCCCCGTGTGGGGCGTGTCGGTGGCTGGGGGGAAGAGCCGCGGGTATAAAGGCCCCGGCCAGCGCCCCAGACCCCCCAGGCTCTTGCTTCAACAGTGTTTGAACGGAGCCTCGCACCCCGAGACCCCCCAGCACCCGCCGGGCACCATGAGCTCCCAGATCCGCCAGAACTACGCCCCCCGAGAGCGAAGCCGGCACCAACCGCCTGGTGAACCAGCTGCTGCGAGCCAGCTACAGCTACCAGTCCCTGGTGAGCGCCCCCTGCCCGCCCCGAGCCGGGAGAGAACCCAGGAGTCCGGGCTCCCAGCCACCCCCCCATCCGCTAGACCCCGCTTCCCTCCCAGAGCCGGGAGAGAACCCAGGAGTCCGGGCTCCCAGCCACCCCCCCCACCCCGCCCCATCCGCTAGACCCCGCTCCCCTCCCAGAGCCGGGCAGAGAACCCAGGAGTCCGGGCTCCCAGCCACCCCCCCCACCCCGCCCCATCCGCTAGACCCGCTCCCCTCCCAGAGCCGGGCAGAGAACCCAGGAGTCCCGGGCTCCCAGCCACCCCCCCATCCGCTAGACCCCGCTCCCCTCCCAGAGCCAGGCAGAGAACCCAGGAGTCCTGGCTCCCAGCCCCCCTACTCCAACCACTGCACCCCACTCCCCTCCCAGAGCTGGGGAGAGAACCCAGGAGTCCTGGCTCCCACCCCCTTCCCACCTGCCTGTCCTCAGCACAGGGACTTTTGTGTCATTCCCCCCCCCCCCCATGGCACTGACGCCACAGGGCCCCCCAGTCCCCAACCCTGGATACCAGCTCTGGTTGCCTGGTCCCTGCCCCCCCCCCCCCCCTGTTGTTTACCAGGCGCTGCTAGGGCAGAGTCCAGCCTCCATGGACCCGGCCGCACCCAGCGATGCCCCGCCCCCTGGTTAATCATTAACACCCCTCTGGGGAGGGCGGGGGCTGATCTCTGGCTGGGGGGGGTCCCTGGATTGGGGTGTTTCTGGGGCAGTTCCTGGCTTCACAAGCCTCCCCCCCCCCCCCCTCCCCAGCATTAGGGCTGGGGGGGGCTATCTGGGGGGGGGGGAAGTCTCTCCCCGAATCCTGAATCTGGGGGGCAGCCCCACACTCGGGGCTCACGGCTGACTCCCCCACAGGGGTATTTCTTCGACCGGGACGATGTGGCGCTGGCCCATTTCTCCGAGTTCTTCCGGCACCTGGGCGGGCGAGAAGCGGGAACAGGCCGAGCCGGCTGCTGGGCTTCCAGAACCGCCGGGGGGGCCGCATCCTCCTGCAGCCCATTCAGGTGAGCCGGGGGGGGGGGGGTATGGGGGGGTGGGAGGGACACTGGGGGGGTGCTGGGGTCTATGGGAAGGGCTGAGGGGGACCCCATCTCCCCCCCCCCCCCCCGGGCATGGCGCTAACCCCCCTCTTCCCCCCCCCCCCCCCCCCCCAGAAACCGGAGCAGGACGAGTGGGGGAACGGGGCGGCCGCCATGGACTTCGCCCTGAAGCTGGAGAAAATCCGTCAACCAGGCATGCTCGACCTGCACAAGGTGGCCACGAGCCACACGGACCCACACGTGAGTGACCCACCCGAGAGAACCCAGGAGTCCGGGCCCCCGGCTCTAACCACTAGACCCCCATCCCCTCCCAGAGCTGGGGAGAGAACCCCGGAGTCCTGGCTCCCAGACCCCGCCCCGCTCTTACCACTAGACCCCCCCGCCCCTTCCCGGGCTGAGGAGAGAACCCAGGAGTCCTGGCTCCCAGCACTAACCACTAGACCCTTGGGGAGAGAACCCAGGAGTCCTGCGGGGGGGGGGGTGAGGCCCAGGGGGACCCCCCCATCTCTAACTCTCTTCCCCCCCCCCCCCCCCCCAGATGTGCGATTTCCTGGAGACCCACTACCTGGACGAGGAGGTGAAGCTGCTCAAGAAGCTGGGTGACCACGTGACCAACCTGCGGCGTGTGGGGGCGCCCGAGGGGGGGCTGGGCGAGTATCTCTTCGACCGGCTCACCCTGCACGACAGCAGCTGAGCCCCCCGCTGCCCACGGTGCCGGCCCCTTAAATCCTGCTGCCCAGCCGGGCCGGAGCCCCCTCCCCCCTGCTGATCACGGGGTACACGCCCCCCACCTGCCGATGACGGGGCGACCGACCCCCCCCCCCCCCGAATCTGTAACTGGCATTGAATAAAAGCTTGGCATTAGCACTCCGGCCGTGTGAGGTGTCTGGCTGGGGCCCTGGGGATGGGGACCCAGGCGTCCTGGCTTCCAGCCCCCCTGCTCCAACCCCTAGACCCCCCCCCCCTCCCCTCGCAAAGCCCATGAGAGAACCCAGGTGTCCTGGCTCTTCATCCCTCCCACCCCTCTAACCCCTGGCCCCAGCTTGGCACTCCCCAGCTGGTTAATGGGGGGCCCAATGGCATTAACCCCGGGCGGGGGGGCAGCTGCCGTCCCTGCCCCCTTGGACTGGGGCAGAGTTCTGGGGGTCCCAGCCCCTGCTCCCCCCACCCTACGAGCAGCATCCCGGCAGGGCCAGCCGGCAGCACCCCAAACTCACCCCTGGAAGGGGGCACCTGGGTGCTTGGCTGGGAGGGACTCAGTGCCCTGTTGCAGCGGGGACTCGGCGCGGGTGACCAGATGTCCGATTTTATAGGGACAGTTCTGACTTTTGGGTCTTTCTTATATAGGTTCCATTACCGCCCTTCTCTCCCCTCCCCCCCCCCCCCCTTCCCTGTCCTGATTTTTCACCCTTGCTGTCTGGTCACCCTAGGCTCGGCTCAGCTGCACCAGGGGGCCCCCCACGCACCAACCCCCAGCCTCAATCCCGTGGGCAGGGGGATGTCACAAAAGGCTAGAATCCCCCCACCCCGAAGGGGCCGCATCTCCACCTGGGCAAAGGGTCCCCATATACCCATGCCCCACCCCAGAAGGGCCGCATCCCAGTGCCGGGTGAGGGTGTCTGGGAGCGTCAGGGCTGGTACCCCCCCCCCCCACTTCCTGCGATTCCCCGAGACTCAGCCGGCCAGTAACACAGGAGGTTTATTAGATGAGAGGAACCGAGCCCAGAACAGAGGCTTGTAGGTACAGGAGACAAGACCCCTCGGTCAGGTCCCTCTTGGGGAGAGGGGGAGGGAGCCCAGAGCTGGGCCTCCCCGCTGTCTCCCCAGCTCCAAACTGAAACTCTCCAGCCCCTCTGGCCTTTGTCTCCTTCCCGGCCAGGAGTCACCGGATCTCTGGCCAGCAGGAGACGGTGTCGGCCGATCTCTGTGCCCACAGCGGCCCTCTCGGGCTCTGCAACAATCCCACCCCCTTATCCCAGGTTTACCGGGCCCCGGGTTGCCCCGGGTTAGAGCCACCTCCCAGCACCGGGGGGGTCGGTTACTGAGGGGGGTGGAGAACTTGGCCCTGGCATCCGTTGACGAGATCGGTGTCTTTAGCCAGGACCACGTGTCCCAGGGGAAGAGGGCGCTGGGCTGCCCAAGGAGGCAGGACGGGCGGTACAAGCTGGGAAGTGGCAGGTGGGGAGGGCAGAGGTGTCGTACCTGGGCCACAAGGTGGAGGCGATCAGAGACTGGCCGTTCCCCAGACCAAGGAACAGATCCAGGGCTTTGCCGGGATGGCGGGGCCCTACTGGGGGTTTGTACCCCCACTCTAGCTCCCTAGCCGCCCCCATCGCTGAGCAATGTAAGAAGGGGAAGCCGGACGAGGCAGGCTGGACCGAGCAGTGCCAGGGGGCTCTCGGTGCGCTGAAGGAGGGCTCTAAGCCAGGGCCCAGTAAATTGGGTAAACCCAGACAGGGCCAAGCCTGTACAGGGTTCACCGACACCTCAGACGCAGGCTGATGCCAAGGGGGAGAGACACCCCCCTCGGGAATCTGAGCAAGAAGCTGCGGCCCCGGGAGCAGAACTACGCGGCCATAGAGAATAAATGTCTGGCCATGGGGCAGCCCTTAAAAAGCTGCAGCCGGATCTATTCGGGCGGCACTTTGCTGTGTACACTGACCCCTCTGCCCTGACGTGGCTGCATCCAGAGAAGGGGGCGATGCCGAACGGCTGGTGACAGACACACCTGGTCAGAGGGGGGCAAGGTCAAGAGGGGGAATCTTAACCCAGAGAGCCTGAATCACGACCCTCCAGTCTGGAGCGCTGGGGGAAGACCCGATCCCAGTTAAACCCCTGGGGTGGTGGGTGGCAAAAGCGC
This sequence comes from Chelydra serpentina, assembly GCA_037349315.1. Lineage (NCBI taxonomy): Eukaryota > Metazoa > Chordata > Testudines > Chelydridae > Chelydra > Chelydra serpentina. Next base: position 147,515 of record JBAIAC010000474.1, read on the forward strand.
CCGGGCCACATAAATCTTCCCACATGCAGCCTGCGAGTGCCATTGGGAGGGCCTGAAACTGGAAGGGCCTGGGGTAACTCCCCCCACGGAATGGGAGAGAGGCTGGGGGCTCCGTGGGAACGCTGGTGGGTTTGAATGTCCCCAGGTCACCGGCTAAAGTGACCCCGCTCAGTTGGGTCTCGAAGGGGTGTGACGAAGGGGGAATGTTCTTTGTTTTCTCTGGATATTGTGTGGGTGCCTCAGTTTCCCCCGTGCATTTCGTACGTATCTACGTGGGGGAATAAGGGGGTGTGACGCACCAGGGAGGGGGGAGTATTGACCTGGGAGTGTTGCGGGAGAGTTTCACAGGGACTGTGCATTGGGGATGGGAGACGGATGTGACCTGATGTGCCCCAGGTTGGACAGGTGCTGGACTGACTCCGGGAGGCTGGGCTGACCGTAAAAGCAGAGAAGTGCAAGGTGGGGATGGCTGAAGTGTCCTACCTGGGACACCGGGTGGGGAGCGGCTGCCTAAAGCCAGAACCAGCCAAGGTGGAGGTGATCCGGGACTGGCCTAGCCCCAAACCAAAGAGCAGGTCCAGGCCTTTATCGGGATGGCGGGGTACTATCGACGATTTGTGCCCCACGTTAGCGCCATAGCCACGCCCATCACTGAGCTATGCAAGAAGGGGAAGCCAGACGAGGTGGTCTGGACCGAGCAGTGTCAGGGGGCTCTCCGGGTGCTGAAGGAGGCTCTGGTCAGTGGCCTGGTTCTGGCAAACCCAGACTTTGACAGGCCCTTTGTGGTGTTCACCGACGCCTCAGACTCGGGGCTGGGGGCGGTGTTAATGCAGGAGGATGAAAAGGGGGAGGGACACCCCATCGGGTACCTGAGCGAGAAGCTGATCCCCTAGGAGCAGAACTACGCGGCCATGGAGAAGGAACGCCTGGCCGTGGGGTGGGCCCTTAAGAAACTCCAGCCAGATCTGCTCGGGCGACACTTCACCGTGTGCAGCGACCGCCCCCCCGCCCCGATCTGGCTCCACCAGATGAAAGGGGCCAACGCCAAACTCCGGAGGTGGAGCCTGCTCCGGCAGGATTACAACACGGACTTGGGCCGTGGGACGTGCCAACGGGATAGCGGCTGCGTGGTCCCGGAGGGGGGGGGGGGGGGGGCCTGACCTTGGGACGAGACCTGAGCCTGTTCCCTGAGCCAGGAGGGGGGTGGGGGGGGGGGCAGGTGACACCTTCTGCCCCGGAAACTGGACAAGGGCTGGAGGAGGAGCTGGGGGAGGCTGGGGGGGTCTCAGTGGTTGGAGCTGGCTGGGGAAGAGGAGGGAGCCCCAGGGCTGGGGTCTATTCTCCCTGCCCCCCAGAGGGACCAGACTGAGGGGTCCGGTCTGTACCTACAAGCTCTGATTTGGGCTCTGTTCCCGTCGGCTACCAAACCTCCTGTGCTACTGGCCGGCTGAGGGTCCCGGGGAATCGCAGGAAGTGGGGGTGCAGGGCCCTGACTCCCCCTCACTCCGTGACACCACCTGACCCCCCCCCCCATGTCTCTCCATGGGCCCAGCCACTCCCAGTCCCCCCCCCGGGCCCAGCCGGCTCCTTTACGATGTGCCCCACCCCGAACCCGCTGACCCAGCCTGTTCCCAGCCCCAGCTCATAAACCCCCCCCGCCCCCCCGCCCTCCCCAGCCCCGTGACTGGCCCCAGGAAACCGGCTCGGACTGGATCCACCGCTGAGCCCCGAAAACAGGAACCCAGAGAACCTGACCCCGGAGAACAGGCGGGCGGGTGGGGGGTGGGAGCCAGGACTCCTGGGTTCTGTCCCCGGCTCTGGGAGGGGAGTGGGGGCTGGTGGGTTAGAACAGGGAGGGCTGCGAGCCAGGACTCCTGGGTTCTCTCCCTTTTGTGCCTTGGGCAGGCGGGTCGGGGTGGAATGAAGGGAACAGCCCAAGGGGGGGGGGGGTGTTGCTGAGTCATGCTGACGTCACTACTCGTGGTGGGGTCACGGGAAGGTTTCTGCTGAGTCAGAGGGGGCCGCTGGGGGGGGGGCGCTTCTCCCTCTCCCCCTCAGCCTCCCAGATAGGGGAGAGCCCCTCACACCCCTCCCAGAACCCAGAGAGAACCCAGGAGTCCTGGCTCCCAGGCCGCCCCCCCCCCCGTTCTAACCACTAGGCCCCACTCCCCTCCCAGAGCTGAGGACAGAACCCAGGCGTCCGGGCTCCCAGCCCCTCCCCCGTGTGGGGCGTGTCGGTGGCTGGGGGAAGAGCCGCGGGTATAAAGGCCCCGGCCAGCGCCCCAGACCCCCCAGGCTCTTGCTTCAACAGTGTTTGAACGGAGCCTCCGCACCCCGAGACCCCCCAGCACCCACCGGGCACCATGAGCTCCCAGATCCGCCAGAACTACGCCCCCGAGAGCGAAGCCGGCACCAACCGCCTGGTGAACCAGCTGCTGCGAGCCAGCTACAGCTACCAGTCCCTGGTGAGCGCCCCCTGCCCGCCCCGAGCCGGGAGAGAACCCAGGAGTCCGGGCTCCCAGCCACCCCCCCCCCACCCCGCCCCATCCGCTAGACCCCGCTCCCCTCCCAGAGCCGGGGAGAGAACCCAGGAGTCCGGGCTCCCACACCCCGCCCCCCACATCCACTAGACCCCGCTCCCCTCCCAGAGCTGGGGAGAGAACCCAGGAGTCCGGGCTCCCACACCCCGCCCCCCACATCCACTAGACCCTGCTCCCCTCCCAGAGCCGGGGAGAGAACCCAGGAGTCCGGGCTCCCACACCCCGCCCCCCACATCCACTAGACCCCGCTCCCCTCCCAGAGCTGGGGAGAGAACCCAGGAGTCCGGGCTCCCACACCCCGCCCCCCACATCCACTAGACCCTGCTCCCCTCCCAGAGCCGGGGAGAGAACCCAGGAGTCCGGGCTCCCAGTCCTTCTACGTCACCCCCTCCCTGTCCCCAGCGCAGGGACCCCCCCCTCATGGCACTGACCCCCAGCACCAGGGGCCCCCAGTCCCCCAACCCTGGGTACCAGCTCTGGCTGCCTGGTCCCTGCCCCCCCCGTTGTTTACCACGCTCCTAGGGCAGAGTCCAGCCTCCATGGACCGGGTCCCACCCCAGCGATGCCCCGGCCCCCCAGTTCATCAACAACACCTGGGGGGGGGGGGGGACTGTCCCGTGGGGGCTGATCTCTGGCTGTGGGCGGGATCCCTGGATTGGAGGGTCCCGGGGGGGGGTGTTTCTGGGGCAGTCCCTGGCTTCACAGCCCCCCCCCCAAATCTAGCGTTAGGGGGTGGGTGGGGGGCTCTCCCCAAACTCTGGATTGGGGGGGTCTGGGTGGGGGCTCTCTGGGAGAGAACCCGGGGGGGGGATCTGGGGGGCAGCCCCACACTCGGGGCTCACGGCTGACTCCCCCCACAGGGGTATTTCTTCGACCGGGGACGATGTGGCGCGGGCCCATTTCTCCGAGTTCTTCCGGCACCTGGCGGGCGAGAAGCGGGAACAGGCCGAGCGGCTGCTGGGCTTCCAGAACCGCCGGGGGGGCCGCATCCTCCTGCAGCCCATCCAGGTGAGCCGGGGGGGGTATGGGGGCGTGGGAGGGACACTGGGGGGGTGCTGGGGTCTATGGGAAGGGCTGAGGGGGACCCCATCTCCCCCCCCCCCAGGCATGGCGCTAACCCCCCTCTTCCCCCCCCCCCCCCAGAAACCGGAGCAGGACGAGTGGGGGAACGGGGCGGCCGCCATGGACTTCGCCCTGAAGCTGGAGAAAACCGTCAACCAGGCGCTGCTCGACCTGCACAAGGTGGCCAGGAGCCACACGGACCCACACGTGAGTGACCCACCCCGAGAGAACCCAGGAGTCCGGGCCCCCAGCTCTAACCACTAGACCCGCCCCTCCCCTCCCCGAGCTGGGGAGAGAACCCAGGAGTCCGGGCCCCCGCTCTAACCACTAGACCCGCCCCTCCCCTCCCCGAGCTGGGGAGAGAACCCCGGAGTCCGGGCCCCCCGCTCTAACCACTAGACCCCCCCCCCTCCCCTCCCAGAGCTGGGGAGAGAACCCAGGAGTCCGGGCCCCCGGCTCTAACCACTAGACCCCCCCTCCCCTCCCAGAGCTGGGGAGAGAACCCAGGAGTCCGGGCCCCGGCTCTAACCACGAGACCCCCCGCCCCTTCCCGGGCTGAGGAGAGAACCCAGGAGTCCTGGCTCCCAGCACTAACCACTAGACCCTTGGGGAGAGAACCCAGGAGTCCTGTGGGGGGTGGGGGGTGAGGCCCAGGGGGGACCCCCATCTCTAACTCTCCCCCCCCCCCCCCCCCAGATGTGCGATTTCCTGGAGACCCACTACCTGGACGAGGAGGTGAAGCTGCTCAAGAAGCTGGGTGACCACGTGACCAACCTGCGGCGTGTGGGGGCGCCCGAGGGGGGGCTGGGCGAGTATCTCTTCGACCGGCTCACCCTGCACGACAGCAGCTGAGCCCCCCGCTGCCCACGGCGCCGGCCCCTTAAATCCTGCTGCCCAGCCCGGGCCGGAGCCCCCCTCCCCCCTGCTGATCACGGGGTACACGCCCCCACCTGCCGATGACAGGGCGACCGACCCCCCCCTCCAAATCTGTAACTGGCATTGAATAAAAGCTTGGCATTAGCACTCCGGCCGCGTGAGGTGTCTGGCTGGGGCCCTGGGGATGGGGACCCAGGCGTCCTGGCTTCCAGCCCCCCTGCTCCAACCCCTAGCCCCCCCCCCCTCCCCCTCGCAAAGCCCATGAGAGAACCCAGGTGTCCTGGCTCTTCATCCCCCCCCACCCCTCTAACCCCTGGCCCCAGCTTGGCACTCCCCAGCTGGTTAATGGGGGGGCCCAATGGCATTAACCCCGGGTGGGGGGGCAGCTGCCGTCCCTGCCCCCTTGGACTGGGGCAGAGTTCTGGGGGTCCCAGCCCCTGCTCCCCCCACCCTACGAGCAGCATCCCGGCAGGGCCAGCCGGCAGCACCCCAAACTCACCCCTGGAAGGGGGCAGCCGGCACCACCCCAGACAGGTCACATCTCCACCTGGGCGAGGGGTCCCCGTATACCCAGTCCCCGGGCTCCACCCCAGACAGGTCACATCTCCACCTGGGCGAGGGGTCCCCGTATACCCAGCCCCCGGGCTCCACCCCAGACAGGTCACATCTCCACCTGGGCGAAGGATCCCCAAATTACCAGGACCTGCGCACCACCCCAGAGGGGCCGCATCCCAGTGCTGGGCGAGGGGTCCTCCTATAACCAGTCCCCCGGGCTCCACCCCAGAGGGGCTGCATCCCAGCACCGTGAAAGGGGTCCCTGGATACCCAGCCCCCACACAGGCCCCATCCCAGCACCAGGTGAGGGAGAGGTCCCCCTATAACCAGCTCTTGCCCCCCACCCCAGAGGGGTGGCATCTCAGCACCAAGCGAGGGGTCCGCATATAGCCCCCCCCACCCCCGAGGGGCAGCATCTCCGCGCTGGGCGAGGGGTCCCCGCAGACCCAGCCCGCCCCGTGCTCCGCCCCACACAGCTGCATGGCGGAAGTAGGCTGAGGGACGCGGAGTTTACCAGACGTTTATTCCTAGGCCCGGCCCGGCCCCCTGCGGCCCGGGAGAGACCAAAACGAAACCAAGCGACGACATTTGCAACAGCCATAAATAAAAAACATGAGCCGGGGGGGGGGGGGGGGGGCGCGCGCCTCGCCCCATAGAGGCCCCATGGCACCTGTGGGTGCAGCTCCCGACCCAGGCACAGAGCACGGGGTGGGGGGGCCCAGGGGAGGTCAGCCCAACGGCTTTGAAACATGATTTTCCTTGTGTTGGGGTGGCTGGGAAACTGGCGGGCAAGGGGAGCCCTGTCTAGTCCCCTCCCCCCGGAGGTGGCTGCATCTCGGCAGCAGGTCCAGATGTGGTACCCCCCCCCCCCCCGCCAGATGGCGCCAGCCGGGAGCAGCGTTCTAGAGCTCAAGCAGCTGGGTTCTCGACTGGCGGTCTGGGATGGGGCGGGGCGGCGGGGGACTGCACCCGCATGCAGCATCCTGGAGCCTTCCAGCAGCCCCGTCATGGGACCAGAGCACGCGATGTTCTAGAGCAGCCCCCTTCAGCGGGAGTGTGGCGTGATCTAGAACCCGGCGACCGAATCCCAAACCTCCGAGAACAATCAAAAGCCTGCAAGTCGTTCCAGCCACGCTGGTGTCTCGTGACTTCAGACAACCTAGAACATGGACCAGGCTGCTGGAACCTCTAGCATACGCCCTGACACTACGAGAATGGTCTAGAACCCGGTCCCAGACAGCCTCTTTCCATCCTACACACAATGCTCTAGAATGAGCTACAATGTGATCTAGACCACCTCTTTCCTAGGCTCTGCTCGCCGGACCACAGCAGTGCCGCAGAACGCTTTGAGAGGGCCGGACTCCCCAGCACACGCTGTTCTAGAATGATCTGGGCGGGGCTGCATTCTGGAAGTCAGGGACCGAGCCATCTCCCTTCGTTCACAGCGCCTGCCTGTGCTTCCCCCTTCCCAGAGACGCCATTCGAGACGTCCCCTCCAGAACACCCAACACCATTCAACATCTCTTGACCATGCAATGTTCTGGACTGATCTAGACCATGACAATGTGGACTTCTACACGTGGCCCCAATCCCTTCATTGCACAGAGTTCGAGGGATCCAGAACGTTATGGACTTCACTGCATTCGGTATCAGGCTCACATTCTAGACTGCCCCTCCTTCTAGACAGCTCCAGAACCCCACTATTTTACATCACTCCAGAACAATCCAATCAAAATCCTACAGCAGGTCCCATTTTAGATTGATCCTGAACCACTGACATCACCAGATGCTGCATTCCAGAATCAGATAAGGCCTACCCTACATCCCCGAGAGGCATGCCCCATTCTAGATGTCAGACCCCCATTTTAATACACAGAATTCTAGAACATTCTAGATCCCCAAACATGAGGGGCTGCCCCGCATCCTTGAGAAACATTCTAGAATGATCCAGACCAACCCCACACCATGGAGGCAGGCCCTGTTCCAGACCATGACCCTCTCTAGACCACACCTGACCTCGCTCCTAGCCCAAACCATTCGAGAGCCCCCATCTCCCCGAACGTTGCAACTGCAAACACTAGTACAATCCAGAGTGCTGCAGACAACACAGAGGTCGTTCTAGACAGTTTGCAGGGGCAGGCCAGAGCCTGCAGCACACAGGGTCCTGGAGCACCTTGGAGACTGGACTCTGGAACTCCCATGCCATTGATCTGGAACACAAACACCCCCCATCACTTTGGGGGTCCAGAGGGAGAGCCAGAAGCAGAGGACAGGGGGTGGGAGGGGGATGTTCATCTCACGCGGGGGGACACCACCTGGTTTTGAACAGTCTAGAGCCTAGCACCAGCGATCTAGAACCCAACAAAAGGGAGGGAGAGCCAGAAGCGGAGGATGGGGACAGCAGGGGGTTGCTTACAATCGTTGTGCAGGGGGGGGGGGACCCCCTCATTCTAGACCAGTCTAGACCCCTCCCCTAGTTCCGCTCCTCGTTGATGGAGCTGGTGGGGCTGCCGAGGTCGCTGGGGCTGGAGGGCATGGTGGGGGTGGAGGCGTTCGAGACGTTGGAGGAGGTGCTGGCCTCGCTGCAGCCCTTCTTGGGCGGCTTGCGCCACTCGGGGACGGGGCCCGTCATGGCCGGGGGCTTGATGTTGCGCCGATCCTTCTCCGCCTCCTCCTCCTCGTCGTAGCGCTCGTCGTCCTCCTCCCGTCTCGCTGTGGTGGGGGCTGGAGTGGCGGGAGATGGAGGGCGAAGGGGGCACGGAGGCCGGGCGGGGGTAGCGGAATCCCTGGGCCTGCGCGGAGAGAGAGAGAGAGAGAGAGACGCGCCTGGTAGTGCCGGTGCCCAGACAGGGTGGGGGCCGGGTGGACAGACTCCTCAAAAGCTACGGATCTACCAAGTGTGCTCATCCCGTTTGTTTGCACGTGTTATGTCTACGTCTGGAGTTAGGAGAATAAGATCGAAACGTGTATCACTGATGTAAACAGATTACGTGGAAGCCATTAAAGGTGCTTCATATTCAATGACCTGTGAATGGCTCTGTTTACCTGCAAGCCTCCACTGCATACCTGCGGGCCAGTCATGAGAAATCCCCTAGTTACCACCTGAGCTGGGACCAACACGGACTGTACCGGGCCCAGACTAGGAAGGAGTCTAGTCTGTGAAAGAAGCTTATTGGATCATCACTGAGGGTGAGATTTACCCGTATTCAGTTTCTTCATGTATTAGGCTTAGACTTGCGTGGGTTTCATTTTGTTTGGTAACTTGCTTTGTTCTGTCTGGTATTACTTGAAACCACTTAGATCCCACGTTTTATACTTAATAAAATCACTTTCATTAATTGACCCAGAGTAAGTGATTAGTACCTGCAAGAGCAAACAGCCGTGCATCTCTCTCTACCAGTGTTACAGAGGGCGGACAATTGATGAGTTTACCCTGTATACGCTTTATCCAGAGTAACGCGGATTTATTTGGGGTTTGGATCCCTTTGGGAGCTGGGTGTCTGGGTGCTGGAGACAGGAGCGCTTGCTAAGCTGTTCTCAGTTAAATCTGCAGCTTTGGGGGTGCGGTTCAGACCCTGGTCTGGGCTGCAGCAGATTAGCGTGTCTGGCACAAGGCAGGGCTCTGGAGTCCCAAACTGGCAGGGAAAACGGGCTCAGAGGGAGTTTCAGCACATCAGGTGACAGTCCCAAGGGGGGAGTCCCAAGGGGGTCTCTGTGACCGAACCCATGACAGGGGGCACGCAGGGGCTGGGGATGCAGGGACCCCTTCGGGGGGGAGGTGGGGAAACACAGGAGCTGGGTATACATGGACCCCTTGGGGGGGCGGGGGAGATGCGGGGGCCAGGGACACAGGGATCCCTCACCCAGCGCAGAAACGCAAAACCCTCTGGGGTGGGGCGGGGGCTGGGTATGCAGGGCTCCTGGGAGGGGCACGGGGGCCCCTTGGGGGGGGGGGGGCGCTGAGTATACCGGGCCCCTTGGGGGGGGGGGGGAGTTTTCCACACTCACCGCTGTCTCCTCCGGGGGCTCGTAGGTGAAGTTGTCGGGAAAGGCCTTGGCGAGCGCCATGTGTCGGGCGGACATGAAATACTGGGTGGGGAGGGAAGACAAGGGGGGTTATGGGGGGCTGGGCCAGGACCTCCCCCCCCCCACACAGCTCCCTTCTGCCCCCCCGCCCCCGCATCCAGCGCCCTTCGTGTCAGCCTCTGACAGCAGCAGGTTCTCCCCAAGGGGTCGGTTCCCATGGAGGCGGGGGGGGGGGGCAATCTCCCCCCCGCAATCCACCCCCCCCCCCCCCGCGCCCCAGCCAGCTCTTCCCCCACATGGCCTGGCACAAGGATTTCCCACCCCCAGAGCCCCCTGGGTTCACTGGCTCAGCACAGGGGGCTGCACTGGGTGATGTGACCAGGTCCCATCCCATTGCTGAGTCTGGGCCCCCCCACAACCACTGCCCCATGGCCGCCAGGCCCACGTCCCCTTGTCTCCGTGGCCCTCCCCGCCTCCACACACCCCTCCCGGCCCCGCCCCCGCCCCCACACACCCCTCCGGCCCCGCCCCCGCTTCCACACCCTCACCAGCACCTCACTCCATCTCACCCAGCCTCACCCCTGCTCACCAGGCTTCCCCACTGTCGTACCCCCGCCAGCGCCCCCCTAGCCCCCCGGCCTCCCCCCAGCCCACGCAGCTCCCCCACTTCCACACCCCACGCAGGTCCCCTCCGCACTCACCCGGCCCAGGTACTTCCAGTCCAGCAGGTCGGAGAGGCGCTCGGTCCGGTTGCGCTGGATGATGCGCTGCCGCCGGCTCTGCTGGCAGAAACTGTACAGGAAGGACGTCAGCTGGGTGCACGAGTCGTCCAGCGCCCGGAACCGCCGGTCCAGGATGTAGATCCCTGGGGGGCGGGGACAACTTAGTGAGAACCCAGGAGTCCTGGCTCCCAGACCCCCTGCTCTAACTCACTAGACCCCACTCCCCTCCCAGAGCTGGGGCAGAACCCGGCATTGAAAATAGTCCCAAGGAGTTCTATTAGAGGCCTGAAAAGCCACAATCACAAAGGTAGGTTAAAATAATCAACAAGGCTTATGGGGGAAGTGACGGCAACTATACAAAATAAAGACAATATATAACAAGTGGAATCAAGGAGAAGGTGACGATAACGCATTCCAATCAGAAATCAGGGAATTGTAGACAATTGATAAGGGAAGCTAAAGGACACAAGGTGAACTCTATGACCAGCAGAGTTAAGGACAATAAGAAGGGTTGGTTGGTTTTTTAGTGTATTAGGAACAAAATAAATCCTAACAATGGAATGGGTCCATTACTAGATGGAAATGATAGAATTGTGAACAACACAGAAAAAGCAGAAGTGTTCAGTAAATATTTGTGTTCTGTATTTGGGGAAAAAGCCAGATCACGTAGTCAGATCATGAGGATGATGAAACACTTTCCATTGCAGCAGGATCTCTGGAGGAGGTTAAACAGCAGCAACTAAAGCTAGATACTTTAAAATCAGCATGTCCCAAAAACTTGCATCCAAGAATTTTAAAAGAACTGGCCAAGGAGCTCGCTGGACCATTGATCTTCAATAAATCTTGAAACCCTGTGGAAGTCCCAAAAGACTGGAAGAAAGCTAATCTGACACCTGGGTAATTATAGGGCTGTCAATCTGACATCGATCCCAAGCAAGATGATGAACTGGCTGATGTGGGACTTAATAAAGAACTGAAGGGGGACAATGAAATTAAATCCAATCAATATGGGAAAATGGAAAATAGATCCCACCCAACTAACGTCACATCTTTTCCGGTGAAATTAGAAATTAGAATGACACAGGTAATGGTGCTGATGTGATCTATTCAGACTTGCGTGTGATGCTACACGACATTAAGATCAAAACACGAGACTATATAACAGTAACATGGTCCATGTTAAATGGATTAAAAACTGGCTAGCTGATAGATCTCCCAAGGGGATTGTAAGTGGGGCACCGCCATCGAGTGGGGGTGTTTCTCGTGGCCCCCTGCTACTGAACGTTTTTAATCAGTGACCTGAGGGAAAAACATCAAATCCTCACGGATAAAGTTTGCAGACGACCCACATCCTGGGGGTGCGGGAACCAACGCAGAGGATGGGTCAGTGACGCAGGGCGACGAGCTTGCTGGGTAAGCCGGACCCAAGCAAACACGCTGCGTGTTAATACAGCTAGACGCACGAGGCTCTCAAGGAGGATGGTGGTAAATCGCAGAGGGGCCGGAGAAGGATGCGAGGGCCGGAAAACCCGCCTGCGAGTGAGAGACCCTCCAGGAGCTCCGGCGTTTAGCGGAGCAGAGAAGAGTCGGGGCAGGGAGGACTCGATCCCCGTCTGTCGGGACCGGGCGCATCGGTCCAGCGGAGGCAGGGCTCACGCGATCCCGGGCCGGGCGTCGATGCTGGACGGATTCAGCCGGGAAATGAGGTGTCTGTTTTGCCCAGGCAGGGGGATTGGCCGGGGAACAATTCCCCCGGGTCGTTGGGTAGGGGGGCCCGGCACTCACCGTAGGCCGACGGGTCGGCGATATGCTCTTCCATGAAGCAACCGAATCCGGAGAGGTTGGTGGAGATGCTGGGAATCCCCATGACAGTGCATTCAGCTGGCGGAGGAGGGGGGTGGGAGAGGGAGAGTTAGACCGGGGGGGGGGGGGGGGGGGGGAACAGCTGGGTGCATATACCCCCTTCCCCACCCTGCGTAGCCCCCTCCTGACCAACCTATGTCCAAAGCCAGAGCGTGATGGCCCATGGACACCCACCAGATGGGGCGCGTGGGGGGAGGGGGGTGCTGGGTATATGGGGCCCCCTCGCCTGGCCCTGGGACACGGCCCCTCCGGGGTAGGGACTGGTTATACAGGGACCCCTATACCCGGCTCTGGATGAGAACCCAGGAGTCCTGGCTCCCAGCCCCCCCACCCTAACCACTAGTCCCCACTCCCCTCCCAGAGCTGGGGACAGAACCCAGGAATTCTGGCTCCCAGCCCTCCCCACTTCCCTCCCTGCCGCAGGGGGGACCCAAGCAGTGGGCGCCCCAGTTCCTTGCCTGGCGTGTAGCCCCAGGGCTCGTAGTAGGAGGGGAAGACCCCGAGGTGGCAGCCTCGGACGAACTCTTCGTAGTCCACGGGCAGCAGGGGGCTGGTGGAGGACAGGAACTCGGGGTGGAAGATGACCTGGGGGCGGAGAGGGGGAGGGGTTACTGCCTGGCAGGACAGCACCCCCCTTGTCCCTCCCCCGCGGGGCCGCCCCCCGGCTCACCTTGACGCGGTCGGCGCTGCTGTTAAACAGCCCGAGACGCCGGATGGTGTTGAGGACGGGGTCCGTAGAGTCGTCCAGCATGTTGTGGGTGCAGACGGGGGGGAAGGAGTGACGCTAGGACGGACAGAGGGACGGACACCTGTCAGCCCGGGGAGGCTTCGCTGTCGGACTGGACCCAGGCATCCGGGCTCCCAGCCCCCACAGCTCAATCCCATGAGACCCACTCCCCTCCCAGAGCCAGGATGGGACCCACGCTCCCAGCCCCTCCCTTCCCCCTGCCCCCACCACTAGACCCACTCCCGTCCCAGAGCTGGGGATAGAACCCAGGGGTCCTGGCTCCCTCCCTGCCCCCACCACTAGACCCCATGTGACGAACTAGGACTGTTGTTAATGTTTTCCCTGAGTACTGTGTGGGTGCCTCGGTTTCCCTATGTAGTGCTTGAGTATCTACGTGGTCATGGGACAAGGGAGCATGATTGCTACAGAGCCCTAGGGCAGGGGCCTGGACACAGAGAAGGGCCGACACTCGGTCTCCTAGCAACTGATGGCCCCTCCCCTGCAAAGGTGGGAGCTGAAGGTGTTGGAACAAGCTCTGGTTGGACTGTGTTCCTGGCATCTCTAATAAACCTTCTGTTCTACTGGCTGGCTGAGACTCCCAGTGACTCCGGGGAAGAGGGGTGCAGGGCCGGACTCCCCACTCCCATCCCAGCGCTGGGGATAGAACCCAGGAGTCCTGGCTCCCAGCCCCCCTGGTATAACCACTAGACCCCCCCTCCCCTCCCAGAGCTGGGAAGAGAACCCAGGAGTCCTGGCTCCCAACCCCCATCCCACTAGACCCCACTCTCCCTGCCCCAGGAGAGAACCCAGGCGTCCGGGTACCTGGGTGGCGAATATCGCTCTCTTCATCATGGTGAAATCCTCCTTGTCCAGCATCTTGTTCATGTCGGGGAGGTTCCCGCTGGGGGAGGGGGGAGGGTGTTAGTGCAGGGTGGTGGGTGCAGAGCCCAGGACTGGTGGCCCCTCAACTCCCATTCCCTGCTTCCCCCCCAAGCTCCCCGCCCCCCAAGGGGCCCCTCACAGCCCAGAGCCCCATCTCCCCGTACATCCCTCTGGCCCCCCCGCACCGCCCTGGGCCGCTGAACTGTGGGGAGCGGGACTTACACCAGCAGTGACTCATACAACTTCTTCCCAAACTTCTCCTTCACGGCATTGGCCGTGTCCCTGCGGGGGGGGAAAGAGAGAGAGAGAGAGAGAGATTATATACATATATATACTGGGAGCCAGGACGCCTGGGTTCTCTCGCTGGCTCTGGGAAGGGAGAGGGGTCTGGTGGTTAGATCCAGGGGCTGGGAGCCAGGACTCCTGGGTTCTGTCGCTAGCTCTGGGAGGGAGATGCGGTCTGGTAGTTAGGGTAGGGGGGAGCCAGGACTCCTGGGTTCTCTGCCCGGCTCTGGGTGGGGGATGGGGTCTGGGGCTTAGGGCAGGGAGGAGCCAGGACTCCTGGGTTCTCTGCCTGGCTCTGGGTGGGGGATGGGGTCTGGGGCTTAGGGCAGGGAGGAGCCAGGACTCCTGGGTTCTCTGCCCGGCTCTGGGTGGGGGATGGGGTCTGGGGCTTAGGGCAGGGAGGAGCCAGGACTCCTGGGTTCTCTGCCCGGCTCTGGGTGGGGGATGGGGTCTGGGGCTTAGGGCAGGGAGGAGCCAGGACTCCTGGGTCCCTGGGGAGGGGCTTACCAGAGCTGCTTGCGCACGGCCTGCCCCTTGAGGGTCTCCACATTGAAGTTGTTGGTCCGAGCCGGCATGATGAAAAAGGTCACCACGGTCACCTGGCTGCCATTCACCTGAGGGGGCGAGGGGGGCCAGAGGGGGTGAGTGGGGGGGGGCGCTGGGGCCATTCCCCAGCAGGGATGGGAGCTCTTGGAACAGCTCGGCCCCCATCCCAGAGACCCCCCCTCCCTGCCCAGGTAGGAAACCCCCACGGGCCCCATCTCCCCTCCCCCACTGCCCTCTGCTGCCAGGGGATTTGTCCGACCCCTTCCGACCGGGACCCCACCCGAGATGGCCGGCAGTGGGGGGGCCCCCTCCCTCGAACCCCCGGAGTGTGGGGAGGCGGGACAAGGGAACCCCGGTACCCGGAGCAGGTAGTTGAGCCGCGCCAGCGCCTCCAGGAAGATGTCGGCCCCCTTGTTGGAGAATTCGTAGCGCCCGGCGATGAAGAAGAACAGGGTCTTGTCCAGGTTAAAGTCCAGGTGCCTGGGGCAGAGAAATGCCTGAATGTCCAGCCCCCGCGCCCCACCCCAGAGCCAGCCGCATTCCAGCGCCGGGGGAGGGGTTCCTGTATACCCAGCCCCTGCGCCCCACCCCAGAGCCAGCCGCATCCCAGCGCCGGGGGAGGGGTCCCTGGATACCCAGCCCCCGCGCCCCACCCCAGAGCCAGCCGCATCCCAGTGCCGGGCGAGGGATCCCCGGATACCCAGCCCCTGCGCCCCACCCCAGAGCCAGCCGCATCCCAGCGCCGGGGGAGGGATCCCCGTATACCCAGCCCCCGGCCCCACCCCAGAGCCAGCCGCATTCCAGCACCGGGGGAGGGGTTCCCGTATACCCAGCCCCTGCGCCCCACCCCAGAGCCAGCCGCATCCCAGCGCCGGGCGAGGGATCCCTGGATACCCAGCCCCCGGCCCCACCCCAGAGCCAGCCGCATCCCAGCGCCGGGGGAGGGATCCCCATATACCCAGCCCCCGGCCCCACCCCAGAGCCAGCCGCATCCCAGCACGGGGCGAGGGATCCCTGGATACCCAGCCCCCGGCCCCACCCCAGAGCCAGCCGCATCCCAGCACGGGGCGAGGGGTCCCTGGATACCCAGCCCCTGCGCCCCACCCCAGAGCCAGCCGCATCCCAGCGCCGGGGGAGGGGTTCCCGTATACCCAGCCCCCGGCCCCACCCCAGAGCCAGCCGCATCCAGCACAGGGCGAGGGGTCCCTGGATACCCAGCTCCGGCCCCACCCCAGAGCCAGCCGCATCCCAGCGCCGGGGGAGGGGTTCCCGTATACCCAGCCCCCGGCCCCACCCCAGAGCCAGCCGCATCCCAGCGCCGGGCGAGGGGTCCCTGGATACCCAGCTCCGGCCCCACCCCAGAGCCAGCCGCATCCCAGCGCCGGGCGAGGGGTTCCCGGATACCCAGCCCCTGCGCCCCACCCCAGAGCCAGCCGCATCCCAGCGCCGGGCCAGGGGTTCCCGGATACCCAGCCCCCGGCCCCACCCCAGAGCCAGCCGCATCCCAGCGCAGGCGAGGGGTTCCCGGATACCCAGCCCCCGGCCCCACCCCAGAGCCAGCCGCATCCCAGCGCCGGGCGAGGGGTCCCTGGATACCCAGCCCCTGCGCCCCACCCCAGAGCCAGCCGCATCCCAGCGCCGGGCGAGGGGTCCCTGGATACCCAGCTCCGGCCCCACCCCAGAGCCAGCCGCATCCCAGCGCCGGGCGAGGGGTCCCTGGATACCCAGCCCCCGGCCCCACCCCAGAGCCAGCCGCATCCCAGCGCCGGGCGAGGGGTCCCTGGATACCCAGCTCCGGCCCCACCCCAGAGCCAGCCGCATCCCAGCGCCGGGCGAGGGGTCCCTGGATACCCAGCCCCCGGCCCCACCCCAGAGCCAGCCGCATCCCAGCGCCGGGCGAGGGGTCCCCGTATACCCAGCCCCTGCGCCCCACCCCAGAGCCAGCCGCATCCCAGCGCCGGGCCAGGGGTTCCCGGATACCCAGCCCCCCGGCCCCACCCCAGAGCCAGCCGCATCCCAGCGCCGGGCGAGGGGTCCCTGGATACCCAGCCCCTGCGCCCCACCCCAGAGCCAGCCGCATCCCAGCGCCGGGCGAGGGGTCCCTGGATACCCAGCTCCGGCCCCCACCCCAGAGCCAGCCGCATCCCAGCGCCGGGCGAGGGGTCCCTGGATACCCAGCCCCGGCCCCACCCCAGAGCCAGCCGCATCCCAGCGCCGGGCGAGGGGTCCCTGGATACCCAGCTCCGGCCCCACCCCAGAGCCAGCCGCATCCCAGCGCCGGGCGAGGGGTCCCCGTATACCCAGCCCCCGGCCCCACCCCAGAACCAGCCGCATCCCAGCGCCGGGCGAGGGGTCCCTGGATACCCAGCCCCCGGCCCCACCCCAGAGCCAGCCGCATCCCAGCGCCGGGCGAGGGGTTCCCGGATACCCAGCCCCCGGCCCCACCCCAGAGCCAGCCGCGTCCCCACCCAGGAGGAGTCCATTGCCATACTGTACCTAGCACTGGGGTGAAGGGGGGGGGGGGGGATCTGACAGCCCCTCAAGGGGGCAGTAGAGAGGCAGCAGGTGCAGTTCTACCAGCTGCCAGAAGGGGGCGCTGAGGGGAATTCCAGCAAGAAAGGAGCAGGGTCCAGTGAGAGCAGGGAGGGGCTGGGAGCCAGGACTCCTGGGTTCTCCCCCGGCGGCGTTGGGGACCGTTCCAAGGTTGTGGCTGCAGGACCGAGCAGGTCGGGGCGCCCCAGAACCCCCCCCGGGAAGTTGGGGTCTCCGGGACTCACCCATAGAAATGCCCCGGACGAACTCCTGGATCCGGGCCTTGCTCTGGGCGTGGAGGTTCTGGAACTCGTGCATGGCGGAGAATTTCTTGACATTCAGGCCGTTGGGGGTCACCAGATCTGGGGGGGGGGGGGGGGGCACCGGAGAGGAGACACGGGGCAGCCATTAGTGGGAAATACCCGGGCCTGGGATCGCCCGTTTTTCCCCACGCTGTTCTATGTGGCTGCTCCACAGCCCCTGCGCTCCACCCCAGAGGGGCCGAATCCCAGGGCCGGACGAGGGGTCCCTGCACACCCAGCCCCCACTCCCCGCCCCAGAGAGGCCCCCAGCTCCCACCCCAGAGCGGCCCCGCGCCCCCAGCCCCTCACCGGGTTTTCTCTTGAGCAGGTGCTCGGCCTCCACGGCCGTGATCTGGGACACGGTGGTGAAGACGTGGGTACAGTGCACTGCGGCCCGCTCCATGCAATACCGGTGGTAAATCTGCCGGTCCCCGGCCTCCTTGTCCACGTTAAACTGGGGGGGCGAGAAAGGACAACGTGGTAATGCCCCAGAGTAGGATAGAACATGGGGAGGGGGGTCAAGTGGAAGCCAGGACTCCTGGTTCTCTCCCCGGCTCTGAGAAGGGAGCAGGATCTAGTGGTTAGAGCAGGAGGGGCAGGGAGCCAGGACTCCTGGGTTCTCTCCCCAGTTCTGGGAAGGGAGCGGGGTCTAGGGGTTAGAGCAGGAGGGGCAAGGAGCCAGGACTCCTGGGTTCTCTCCCCAGTTCTGGGAAGGGAGAGGGGTCTAGGGGTTAGAGCAGGAGGGGGCTGGGAGCCAGGACTCCTGGGTTCTCTCCCCAGTTCTGGGAAGGGAGCGGGGTCTAGTGGTTAGAGCAGGAGGGGGCAGGGAGCCAGGACTCCTGGGTTCTCTCCCCAGTTCTGGGAAGGGAGCGGGGTCTAGGGGTTAGAGCAGGAGGGGCAGGGAGCCAGGACACCTGGGTTCTCTGCCCAGCTCTGGGAGGGGACCATGAACCCCGGGGCGCTGCCCCCCCCGCGACTCACTGCGTGCAGGTTGTTGTAGAAGTCGACGCTGCCCGCGCACAGGTACCGCCCCAGCAGTGTGGCGTGGGTGGTGAAGATGGTGGCCACCGGCAGCTTGCGGGTACGGCACAGGATGAGCCCGACGCCCGCCAGCCACTCATGGAAATGGCCAATGACAAACGGCTTCTCCTCGCACTGAGCCACGAACTGGGGCAGAGAGAGCCCGGTCAGGACGCCTGGGTTCTCGCTCCGTGCCGGGGGGGGGGGGGGGGGGGGGGGCGACATCACGACGACTAGTGGATAGAGCGGGGGGGCTGGAAGCCAGGACGCCTGGGTTCTCTCCTTGGCTCTGGAAGGGGAGTGGGGTCTGGTGGGTCAGAGGAGGGTTGGGAGCCAGGACGCCTGGGTTCTCTCCCTTGCTCTGGAAGGGGAGGGGGGTCTGGTGGGTCAGAGTGGGGGCTGGGAACCAGGACGCCTGGGTTCTCTCCCTTGCTCTGGAAGGGGAGGGGGGGGTCTAGTGGATAGAGGGGGGGGGGGGCTGGGAGCCAGGATGCCTGGGTTCTCTCCTTGGCTCTGGAAGGGGAGTGGGGTCTGGTGGGTCAGAGGAGGGTTGGGAGCCAGGACGCCTGGGTTCTCTCCCTTGCTCTGGAAGGGGAGGGGGGTCTGGTGGGTCAGAGTGGGGGCTGGGAACCAGGACGCCTGGGTTCTCTCCCTTGCTCTGGAAGGGGAGGGGGGGTCTGGTGGGTCAAAAGGGGGCTAGGAGCCAGGACGCCTGGGTTCTCTTCTTGGCTCTGGAAGGGGAGTGGGGTCTGGTGGGTCAGAGGGGGGTTGGGAGCCAGGACGCCTGGGTTCTCTCCCTGGCTCTGAGGGAGCAGGGTGGCTGCTGGGAGCCAGGATGCCTGGGTTCTCTTTGCAATGCACCAGGAAATGGGGCGCTCGGGGGGGGGGGGGGGGAGAGTGGCAGGCTGCCCTAGGGGGCACGGTGGGCAGAGCTGGGGGCTCTCGGGCAGCATGAACACCCCCTCCCCCCCCCCCCGCACCTCGCCGAGGAACCAGGCGGTGAGGAAGCCGAAGAGGACGGCGTCGTTGGCCTCCCGGTCGTACCAGGGCACCCCGATGGTGCAGCTGTCCCACAGCTCCATCTTCCAGCGGTCCAGGCTCCAGGCCGTGGCCCCCACGTCCAGCAGCACCACGTAGGGGGCCCCCTCGATGAGCCAGCGCCCAAAGTACACCTGGGGGGGCAGGGGTCAGCGGGGGGGGAGGAGCCCCAGGGTTTCCACGCCACACCCAGGGGCCCCCCCACTTGGACCCCCCCGGGCCCCCCCCCCACTTGGACCCCCCAGGGGCCCCAGCCCCCAAACCAACTACCCCAGGGCCTCTCCCCATCACATGCACATGGACCCCCCTCCACCCCCCCCCCCCGAGCTCCTATATACCCAGTGGGGACCCCCCCAACTGTCACCTCAGGGGTAGGGGATACCCCCCCCCCAAGAATGGGGTTGGGGCCCAGATGGTGATAGCCACTTCCCAACACCCCCCAATGTTGCCCCCCCAAGGATCCCAGCCTTCCCCCGCCCCCACACACACCAGGGAGGGACTTCAGGGCAGATATTTTGAGCACCAGAGAAAAACATCACGTGTGTGGGGGGGTGACCTTTCATGGGTGGGTAACCTGAGCCTGGTTACTAAAGATAGCCCCCCTCGGGGACCTGGTGAAGGGGGGAGCTGGGCATCCCAGAGGTGGCTGCTGGGTGGGGGGGGGAATGAGACACCCGCAAAACACCAGGGATTGGGGGCGACAGTCCTAATAGGAGACAGGATTTCTGGGTGGTGGTGGCGGGGGGGGGGTGGGGGGGGGGTTGGTGGTTTCCTGTTCAACCTGGTTAGGTGGAGGCAGAACTCCTGGGTTCTCTTCCCAGCTCTGGGGAGGGGAGTGGGGTCTGGTGGTTAGTGCAGGGGGCGGCTAGGAGCCAGGACGCCTGGGTTCTCTCCCTGGTTCTGGGAGACGGGTGCAGGAATTGTTCTGGTCAGGGAGAGGGGAACCGCAACACAGAGGCAGAGGAAGTGGGTGGGGGCCCCCTTGGACCAGGGGGAGCAGCAGGGTCCCCGCCCCAGGTCACAAGGGGGCCCCCGAACACCCCCCGGCTGTCACTTTGCCATCCAGGGTGCTCTGAGTGGGGGCGGGGGGCTCTCCCCTCGCCGTGGCCCCCGGCTGGGCTCTCACCTTGCAGCCCTTGGCGTTCATGGCGTCGATGGTGCGTCGCACGGCCGGGTGGGGAGCATCAATCAGCTCCACCTGCGTTCGCACGTTCTGCTCCAGGTAGGGCCCCAGCAGGAAGTAATTCTCCCCCCACTCGTCCGACGTGATCTTGGCCTTGGTCTGCAGCACCGTGTAGATACCCCCCACTGCGGGGCGGGGGGGTGGGTCAGAGACAGCCCCCCCACGCATCCGCCCCCACACCTGGGGGAGAGGGGTCCCCCCTCCATACACACCACGCCCCCACACCTGTGGGGGCCCCCCCCTTCATACACACCCCACCCCCACACCCAGGGGAGGGGGGCTGATACACACCCTGCCCCCACACCTGTGGGGGGCCCCCTCAACAGACCCCACCCCCACACCTGGGTGAGGGGGCCTCCCCTCCATACACACCTTGCCCCCACACCTGGGAGAGGGGGGCCAATACACACCCCGCCCCCACACCTGTGGGCCCCCCCCCCCCCCCCTTACACACCCCACCCCAACACCTGGGACTCCCTTGCACTGTCCCACGGGGCCCAGCAGGATGCAATGCATTGTGAACCCCCTCCCCCCCGCAGCAGCAGGGTCCTGCCCAGAGCCCCCTGCCAGGGCTGCCCCACGGCGCAGTTACCCCACCCCAGCTCAGACTGGCCCCTTCTCTGCACCAGCGTCTCCGCCCACCGGCCTGGGGGGCAGGAGGCATCTGGGAAAATCACAAGGTTGTGGCTGTTCCCCTCACAGCCGAGGCCTGACCCAGCGGGGTCG
Source organism: Chelydra serpentina (assembly GCA_037349315.1). Lineage (NCBI taxonomy): Eukaryota > Metazoa > Chordata > Testudines > Chelydridae > Chelydra > Chelydra serpentina. Next base: position 168,400 of record JBAIAC010000474.1, read on the forward strand.
AGCCGGGGGGGGGGGGGGGGTGTCATAGTGCCAAGCACAGCTCCGGCCGGGGCCCCCCATGCCAGGATACGGCCCCCTGGGCGGGGCAGGGTATAAGGGGACCCCTCGCCCAGCCACCGGGATGAGGCCCCTCTGGGGTGGGGCATGAGCTGGCTGTGGGGGCGGGGTGTGTATGGAGGGGGGCCCCTTGCCTAGGCCGAGTTGTAACCCCTCTGGGGTGGAGGCGGGGGCTGCTTAACAGTCATAGAACAGTTTAGGACAGGAAGTGAAGGAAGCAACAGGGAGCTTCACCCCGGAGGGCTCAAAGCCAGGACAGGACACCCCAAAGATACTGCCCCCTCCCCACCAGCCCAGCGCCCCCTAGCGCCCCACTGGGGCCAGCACTGCCTACTGGGGGAGAGCACCCCCCTGCTGGGGCCCTGCCCCGCCGCCCACCAGCCCAGCACCCCCTGGCCGGCAGCGCTGGCCCGGATGCCCCAGTGCCAGCCGGGGCCGCTGGGCTGCAGGGGAACATGGCAGCCGAGCCGAATTGGGGTGGGTCGTCTCTGCCCCGTGCCCCCAGTGGGACCCCGCGGGCATCCCGGCCCCTGCCACGGGGCCAGCGCAATGGGCCCATTAGACGTACCGAGGGAGACGGGAACACGGCTTGGCCGAGGGGGCATCAGGGTCGCTGGGGGTGGGAGCCCTTCCTCCCACTGGGCCCCGCTCCAGTGGGGGGCACAGAGCCAGGCCCCCACGACCCCCCTGCTTAGCCCCTAGGCTTAATGTTCCTGCTCCTCACCCCATGGGGGGGTGGGAGAGAATGCCTGGGACACCTACACCCCAGGGTGCTGGGCTCTGCCCCACAAGCAAGTTATGG
>JBAIAC010000475.1:0-71808 GCA_037349315.1 Chelydra serpentina
GGGGTGGCGGGGGCTCTTAAAGGGCCAGCGCCGTGAAGCGGGTGGGTGGGGGGGCAGTCCCGTGGCACCGCCATGCCGTGGTCTGCGAGCCGGGGCGGCTGGGCGGCTGGCCCGGGGCGTGACGGCCAGGCGGGCGGCCGTGGCCCTGGTGGTGGCGGCCTGGGCGCCCGGAAACTCTACCCCCTGCTGCGCCGGGCCGCCGTGGACTCCCGGCACGTGGCCCCGGGGCCCGTGGGCCCCTCGAGTGGCGCAGAGCCCGGGGCCGGCGGCGCGGAGCCCGGGGCCGGCGGCGCGGAGCCCGGGGCCGGCGGCGCGGAGCCCGGGGCCGCCGACGCGGAGCCCGGGGCCGACTCGGGCCACGGCCGGCCCGTGGCTCAGTGGCCGGCAGAAGACGCGGCGCCCGGCGTGAACCGGGCCTTCCTGCGGCGGCTGCTGCGGCTGCTGCGACTCCTCTTCCCCGGCCCGCTGTGCCCGGAGACGGGGCTGCTGGCCCTGCACTCGGCCGCCCTGGCCAGCCGCACCTTCCTCTCGCTCTACGTGGCCCGGCTGGACGGGCGCCTGGCCCGGGCCATCGTCCGCAAGAGCCCCCGGCGCTTCGCCCAGCTCCTGCTCCAGTGGCTGCTGCCGCCGTGCCGGCCACCTTCGTCAACAGCGCCCTGCGCTGCCTGGAGGGCCGGCTGGGCCTGGCCTTCCGCGGCCGGCTGGTGGCCCAGGCCTACGGGCGCTACTTCCGGGCCCAGACCTACTACCGGGTCAGCACCATGGACGGGCGGCTGCGGGCGCCGGACCAGTCGCTCACCGAGGACCTGGTGGCCTTCGCCGGCGCCGTGGCCCACCTGTACTCCAACCTGACCAAGCCGGTGCTGGACGTGGCCGTCACCACCTCCGCCCTGCTGGGGGCGGCCCGGGCCAAGGGGGCCGGCACGGCCTGGCCCGCGGCCATCGCCGGCCTGGTGGGTGGGGCTGACGGCCGCGGTGCTGCGGGGCTGCTCGCCCCGCTTCGGCGAGCTGGTGGCCGAGGACGCCCGGCGCAAGGGGGAGCTGCGCTACCTGCACGCGCGGGTGGTGGCCAACGCCGAGGAGATCGCCTTCTACGGCGGCCACCAGGTGCCGGGGCGCTGGGAGCCCGGGAACGCCTGGGTTCTCTGCTCGGGGAGGGGAGGGGGGGCTGGGAGCCCGGACGCCTGGGTTCTCTGCCCGGCTCGGGGAGGGGAGTGGGGGCTGGTGGTTAGAGCAGGGGGGGCTGGGGACCCCGGACGCCTGGGTTCTCTGCCCGGCTCTGGGAGGGGAGTGGGGGCTGGTGGTTAGAGCAGGGAGCGCTGGGAGCCCGGACGCCTGGGTTCTCTGCCCGGCTCGGGGAGGGGAGTGGGGGCTGGTGGTTAGAGCAGGGAGCACTGGGAGCCCGGACGCCTGGGTTCTCTCCCCGGCTCTGGGAGGGGTGTGGGGGCTGGTGGGTTAGAGCAGGAGGGGCTGGGAGCCAGGACGCCTGGGTTCTCTGCTCCGGGAGGGGAGTGGGGTCTGCTGGTTAGAGTGGTGGGGGGGGCTGGGAGCCCGGACGCCTGGGTTCTCTCCCCGGCTCTGGGAGGGCAGTGCGGGCTGGTGGGTTAGAGCAGGAGGGGCTGGGAGCCGGGACTCCTGGGTTCTCTCCCCGGCTCCGGGAGGGGAGTGGGGTCTGCTGGTTAGAGTGGTGGGGGCGGGCTGGGAGCCCGGATGCCTGGGTTCTCTCCCAGCTCGGGGAGCAGAAGGGGGTCTGGTGGGTTAGAGCGGAGGGGGGCGAGGATCCCGGACGCCTGGGTTCTCTCCCGGCTCCGGGAGGGAAGAAGGGGGGGGATTTAAAGGGCCAGCAGCCCCCGGGATCCCGGGCTCTGCAGCCGTTTCTCTCCGCCTTGTTTACGTCTCTCTCCCGCCCACTTCCTCGAATCCCCCCCCAGGCCGGGTGCGGGGGTGTTTGACCTGGGACTGACCCGGGACAGGGCCCTGCTCCCGGCTGGTCACTGGGGACTCAGCCCTCGGCACCGCCCTGCCCCTCTTCCTCATTCCTGCCGTGGGGGGCGGGGGGCTGGCAGCCCGGACGCCTGGGTTCTCACCTTGCTGCTCTCTTCCCTCAGTTTCCCTGTCTGGGGTAAAGCGCCCCCAAAGCGGGTCAGGAGTGAGGGCCACCGGCCGCCATTCGCACCCCAGAAGGCCACCCCTCCCCCACCCAGCACCCCCCAATTGCCCCCCTCCAGCCGGTTTAGTGCGGAATCCCCACCACTGGGGGTCCCGGATGGGTGGTCCCCCCCGAGTCCCTCACTCGCCCCACCATGGGCGGAGCCCCCCCCGACGCTCTCTGTCGCCCCCCCAGGGCGGGGCCCCCCCGACGCTCCCTGTCGCCCCCCCGACGCTCTCTGTCGCCCCCACCCCAGGCGGAGCCCCCCTCGACGCTCTCTGTCGCCCCCACCCCGGGCGGAGCCCCCCCCCCGACGCTCTCTGTCGCCCCCACCCCGGGCGGAGCCCCCTCGACGCTCTCTGTCGCCCCCACCCCGGGCGGAGCCCCCCCCGACGCTCTCTGTCACCCCCCAGGGCGGAGCCCCCCCGACGCTCTCTGTCGCCCCCACCCCAGGCGGAGCCCCCCCCCGACGCTCTCTGTCGCCCCCCCAGGGCGGAGCCCCCCCCCGACGCTCTCTGTCGCCCCCCCAGGGCGGAGCCCCCCCCCGACGCTCTCTGTCGCCCCCACCCCAGGCGGAGCCCCCTCGACGCTCTCTGTCGCCCCCACCCCAGGCGGAGCCCCCCCCGACGCTCTCTGTCGCCCCCACCCCAGGCGGAACCCCCCCGACGCTCTCTGTCGCCCCCCCAGGGCGGAGCCCCCCCGACGCTCCCTGTCGCCCCCCCTGACGCTCTCTGTCGCCCCCCCCCCGGTGGAGCCCCCCCGACGCTCTCTGTCGCCCCCCCAGGCGGAGCCCCCCCGACGCTCTCTGTCGCCCCCCCCAGGCGGAGCCCCCCCGGCGCTCTCTGTCGCTCCCCCCAGGCGGAGCCCCCCCCGGCGCTCTCTGTCGCCCCCCCCAGGCGGAGCCCCCCCCGGCGCTCTCTGTCGCCCCCCCCGACGCTCTCTGTCGCCCCCCCCGACGCTCTCTGTCGCCCCCCCCCCGGTCGGAGCCCCCCCCGACGCTCTCTGTCGCCCCCCCCAGGCGGAGCTGGCCCTGCTGCGGACGTGCTATGGGGCGCTGGCTGCTCACCTGGACCGGGGGCTGCTGCAGCGTCTCTGGTACGTGATGCTGGAGCAATTCCTCATGAAGTACGTGTGGAGCGCGGCCGGGCTGGTCATGGTGGCCGTGCCCATCGTCACGGCCCCCGGCTACTCGCCGAGCGGTGAGCGGGGGGGCCGGGGGCTGAGGGAACACTGGGGGGTTCTAGCGGGGCTGAGGGACACTGGGGGCTCCGGGGGACTGAGGGACACTGGGGGCTCCGGGGGGGCTGAGGGACACTGGGGGTTCCGGGGGGGGGGGGCTGAGGGACACTGGGGGGCTGAGGGACACTGGGGGGTTCTAGGGGGCTGAGGGACACTGGGGGCTCCGGGGGGGGCTGAGGGACACTGGGGGTATGACGAACTAGGACTGTTGTTAAGGTTTCCCTGAGTACTGTGTGGGTGCCTCGGTTTCCCCTGTGCAGTGCTGGAGTATCTAGGTGGTGGGACAAGGGGGCATGAGTGTTACCGAGGGGCCTGGACACAGAGACTGGCCGACACTCTGTATCCTAGCAACCGATGGCCCCGGCCCCTCCCCTGCAAAGGTGAGAGCTGAAGGTGTTGGAACAAAGGGATCAGGTGACCTCCTGGCCCGGGAAGCAGACAAAGGGGGAGGAGGGGCTGGAGAGTTTCAGTTTGGAGCTGGCCGGAGAAGAGGGGAGAGGGGCAGACAGGGTCTGGCCTCCCTGCCCCGTTTGGAGCTGTGGGGCGAAATGCAGGGAGCCCCCAGGCTGGGGTCTAAGCTCCCTGCCCCCCGGAAGGACCCGACTGAGGGGTCCTGGATGCACTGACAAGCTCTGGTTGGGCTGTGTTCCTGGCATCTCTAATAAACCTTCTGTTCTACTGGCTGGCTGAGACTCCCAGTGACTCCGGGAAGAGGGGTGCAGGGCCGGACTCCCCCACACTCCGTGACTGTCTCCCGGCAACTGCCCACACCTGCCTTCTAGGGCTCTGTAACACTCATGCACCCTTGTCCCACCACCTAGATACTCCAGCACTGCACAGGGGAAACCGAGGCACCCACATAGTACTCAGGGAAAACATTAACAACAGTCCTAGATCGTCACAGGGAGGCTCTGGGGAAGGCTGGCGGTGCCCGGGTGAGGACGGGGGGGCCAAGCCCCCGTCTCCAGCTTGCTCCCAGCCAGTCCCGCCCCGGCGCCCCCCTGGGTCCCTCTCGGACGTCGCTGGCAGTGGGCACCGGGGCGTGTTCCCGAGGGGCCACGGAGACGGGCGGGAGCCGGCGGCTGGATCGTCTCCCCGCCGGGCCCTGGGGAGAACCAGCCCCCGAGGGAGCCAAGCGCTGCCTCCCCCCCCCCCCCCCCGGCCTGGCCCCATGAGGTGAAATGGGGCCCCAACGCGCCCCCCCCCCCCTGCCACCTTCACCCCCTTCCTCCTCGCGGCCCTATCTCCACTTGCCCCATCCCGATTCTCCCCTCCCCGGGACACGCCTGCACAGCTCCGTCCTGCACCCTCGGGTCCCGTCCCCTCCCTGGCTGCGCCCGCCGGGGGTTCAACCCTCCCGCCCCCGGGCCCTGGGGGGGATCCGGGCAGGGCAGCGGGGATCCGATCACGCAAGGGGCCGCCCCGGTGCGGGGAGGGCGCTTGGGTAGCTGAGAGAGGCAGAGCGTTTGGGGGCGGCCCCGGGGTTTCCCCAGTGTGGGGGGGTTAGATCTGCCCCCCTGATTCCCGCCCCCCCCAGACTCGGAGCAGGTGAAGCGGGCCGCGCTGGAGATGAAGGAGGAGGAGCTGATCGGCGAGAGGACCGAGGCCTTTACCACGGCCAGGAACCTGCTGACCGCAGCTGCCGATGCCACCGAAAGAGTCATGGCTGCCTACAAGGAGGTGAGGGGGCGCCCGGACGCCTGGGTTCTCTCCCCGGCTTGTGGAGGGGCGAGCTGGGAGCCCGGACGCCTGGGTTCTCTCCCTGGCTTGGGGGTGGGGGGCGAGCTGGGAGCCAGGACTCCTGGGTTCTCTCCCCGGCTCTGGGAGGGGAGTGGGGGCTGGTGGGTTAGAGCAGGGGGGCTGGGAGCCCGGACTCCTGGGTTCTCTCCCCGGCTCAGTGGGGGGAGTGGGGGCTGGTGGGTTAGAGCAGGGGGGTCTGGGAGCCTGGACGCCTGGGTTCTCTCCCCAGCTCTGGGAGGGGAGTAGGGGGGGCCAGGAGCCCGGACGCCTGGGTTCTAACTTCCTCCCCCGCAGGTGACGGAGCTGGCCGGTTACACCGCCCGGGTCTATGAGATGTTCCATGTCTTTGAGGACGTTCAGTGCGGGCGTTTTTCCCGGCCCGGCGAGGCGGAGCAGGGCGGGGACCAGGCCACGGCCGTGATGAGACACGGGGTGCGTGTGGAGGGGGCCCCTCCGGATTCGCGGTGAGCCCCGGGGCGAAGCGTGGCAGCCATTTCTGTGGGTCCCACTAAAAATGGGTCTCCTCTGAAATGTGTCTGTGTCCCTGCGCCCCCCGCTGGAGGGGAGGGGCCCTGCCGTTACTGCTCTCTCTCTGCCCCCCCCAGGCCGGGTCGTGGATGTGGAAAGTGGAATCATCTGTGAAAACATCCCAATTATCACCCCCACCGGGGACGTGGTGGTGGCCAGCCTGACCCTCAGGGTAAAGGAAGCCCAGGGCCGGGCTAGCAGGGGCTGCGGGTCAGGAGTGAGGGGCACCGGCAGTGGGGTGGGGGGGGCAGGGCCAGGCTAGCAGGGGGCTGCGGGTCGGGAGTGAGGGGCACCGGCCGACCTGGGGGTGGGGTGCAGGGCTGGGCTGGCAGGGGGCTGCGGGTCGGGAGTGAGGGGCACCGGCAGGGCTGGGGGGCTGTGGGTTGGGAGTGAGGGGCCTCAGCAGGGTTGGGGGGCTGCAGGTCGGGAGTGAGGGGCACCAGCAGACCTGGGGGCGGGGTGCAGGGCCGGGCTAGCAGGGGCTGCGGGTCGGGAGTGAGGGGCACCGGGGGAGGCTGGGGATTGGGGGGAGGGTTTCCTCTCTCTGCCCCCCTGCAGGTCAGGGGGGAGGGCGGGTCTCACGTCTCTCTGGTTCCCCTGCAGGGTGACAGGGACATGCATCTTCTCATCACCGGCCCCAACGGCTGCGGGAAGAGCTCCCTCTTCCGGATCCTCGGGGGGCTCTGGCCAGCCTATGGGGGGGTTCTCTACAAACCGCCCCCCCACCGCATGTTCTACGTGCCCCAGAGGTGCAGGCAGCCCAGACGCCTGGGTTCTCTCCCGGGCTTGGAGGGAGGGGGGTCTGGTGGTTAGAGCAGGCGGGCTGGGAGCCCGGACTCCCTGGGTTCTCTCCCCAGCTCTGGGAAGGGAGTGGGGGCTGGTGGTTAGAGCAGGGGGGACTGAGAGCCCGGACTCCTGGGTTCTCTCCCTGGCTCTGGCAGGCCAGTGGGGGCCGGTGGGTCAGAGCAGGGGGGACTGAGAGCCCGGACTCCTGGGTTCTCTCCCTGGCTCTGGCAGGCCAGTGGGGGCCGGTGGGTCAGAGCAGGGGGGCCCAGGAGTTTGTTTACCCCCATGTTTACCGTAGGCCCTACATGTCGGTGGGCTCCCTGCGGGACCAGGTGATCTACCCCGACACCGCCCGGACATGGCGCGGAAGGGCTGACGGACGCCCACCTGGAGCGAATCCTCAGCATCGTCACTCTCAACTACATCGTCCAGCGGGAGGGAGGTGAGTGCGGGGGGCATGGGGATGATGGGGCAGAGTGGGGGGTGATGGGGAAGGGGGTCAGCAGGTGATGTGGGCAGAGTTAAGGTGATGGGGCAGGGGAGCCATGGGGAGATGGGGCAGAGTAGGGGTGGGGGACAGGGGGTGATGGGGAAGAGCTAACACCCACCCAAGCGAGTGACCAATGAGGCACCTCCTTTTCCCACGGGGGCGGGGCCAGGCTGGGAGGCCGTCAGCGATTGGAAGGACGTCCTGTCAGGGGGTGAGAAGCAGCGAATGGGATGGCCCGGATGTTCTATCACAGGTCAGTGACCCCCCCCCCCCGGACGCCCCTCCCCTGACACCTGGGGACCCCCCCGCTACCCCCCCTGCAGTTGAGTCCCCTGCCCCCGCCCCCAGAGCTGGGCCCTGGCAGATGGGGGTGATGGGGAGGGGAATGGGGGTGGCGGGGAGGATGGGGGGGTCAGAGGTGATGGGGGGGCGGCGTGGTAGCTGCTCCCTTGTTGCCAGGGGGAGGCGCTGTGGGGGTGGGGGGGGAGTTGGCTCAGGGGGGCTGCCCCCCAGCCTCACGTCTGCCCCCCAGGCCGCAATACGCCCTGCTGGACGAGTGCACCAGCGCCGTGAGCATCGATGTGGAGGGGCGCATCTTCCAAGCCGCAAAGGATGCTGGGATCTCGCTGCTCTCCATCACCCACAGGCCCCTCACTATGGTACGTCCCATTTCCCCCTCCCCCGCTATGCTACATTCCATTTCCCCCTCCCCTGCTATGGTACATCCCATTCCCAGCCCCAGAAAACTCCAATGGTATGCCCCATTCCCACCTGTGCTATGGTACATTCCATTCTCCTCCTCCCCCCCCCCCCCCCCGACACTTGCTATGCTATGTCCCATTTCTCCTCTTCCCCCCCCCCGCTATGGTATGCTCCATTTTTCCCTCCCCTGCTATGGTACGTCCCATTTCCCCCTCCCCTGCTATGGTACGTCCCATTCCCAGCCCCAGAAACTCCTATGGTATGTCCCACTTCCCACCCATGCTATGGTACATCCCATTCTCCTTCCCCCCCCCCACACTTGCTATGGTATGTCCCATTTCCCCTCCCCCACTATGGTACCATTTCCAGCCCCTCCTATGGTAGGTCCCATTCCACCCCATGCTATGGTACATTCCACACGCACACATCCCCCCGCCCCACTATGGTACATCCCACTCCCTGATCCTGACGCGACCTCTGACCTCAACGTGCCCAATCCCGCCCCCTGACCTATGACCCCAACCCCAGCTCTGATCTGACCTTTGACTCATAGACTCTCACCGGGAGGTTCTAGCCCCACCCCCGGCTCAGAGCAGGACCAACCCAACTAGATCAGCCCAGCCCGGGCTTGGTCCCGCCGGGCGTGAAACCCCTAAGGGGGGAGCCCATCCCCCGCCTCACCCCCGCCTAGGGACAGCGTGTCCCAATGTCCCCCCTAGACCTGCCCCTCGCTCCCCGTCCTGACACCTGCCACCACTGGGACAGCCCAGATCCAGCCCCGGGAACCCCCTGAGAGCGTCTCCCCCGTCCTGTCACCTGCCACCACTGGGACAGCCCAGATCCAGCCTCGGGAACCCCCTGAGAGCGTCGCTCCCCGTCCTGACACCTGCCGCCACTGGGACAGCCGAGATCCAGCCCCGGGAACCCCGTCCTGACACCTGCCGCCACTGGGACAGCCGAGATCCAGCCCCGGGAACCCCGTCCTGACACCTGCCACCACTGGGACAGCCCAGATCCAGCCCCGGGAACCCCCCGAGAGCGTCGCTCCCCGTCCTGTCACCTGCCGCCACTGGGACAGCCCAGATCCAGCCCCGGGAACCCCCTGAGAGCGTCGCTCCCCGTCCTGTCACCTGCCACCACTGGGACAGCCCGAGATCCAGCCCCGGGAACCCCCTGAGAGCGTCGCTCCCCGTCCTGTCACCTGCCGCCACTGGGACAGCCGAGATCCAGCCCCGGGAACCCCCTGAGAGCGTCGCTCCCCGTCCTGTCACCTGCCACCACTGGGACAGCCGAGATCCAGCCCCGGGAACCCCCTGAGAGCGTCGCTCCCCGTCCTGTCACCTGCCGCCACTGGGACAGCCCAGATCCAGCCCCGGGAACCCCCTGAGAGCGTCGCTCCCCGTCCTGTCACCTGCCGCCACTGGGACAGCCGAGATCCAGCCCCGGGAACCCCCTGAGAGCGTCGCTCCCCGTCCTGTCACCTGCCACCACTGGGACAGCCCAGATCCAGCCCCGGGAACCCCCTGAGAGCGTCGCTCCCCGTCCTGTCACCTGCCACCACTGGGACAGCCGAGATCCAGCCCCGGGAACCCCCTGAGAGCGTCGCTCCCCGTCCTGTCACCTGCCACCACTGGGACAGCCCAGATCCAGCCCCGGGAACCCCCTGAGAGCGTCGCTCCCCGTCCTGTCACCTGCCACCACTGGGACAGCCCAGATCCAGCCTCGGGAACCCCCTGAGAGCGTCGCTCCCCGTCCTGACACCTGCCACCACTGGGACAGCCGAGATCCAGCCCCGGGAACCCCCTGAGAGCGTCGCTCCCCGTCCTGTCACCTGCCACCACTGGGACAGCCGAGATCCAGCCCCGGGAACCCCCTGAGAGCGTCGCTCCCCGTCCTGACACCTGCCGCCACTGGGACAGCCCAGATCCAGCCCCGGGAACCCCCTGAGAGCGTCGCTCCCCGTCCTGTCACCTGCCACCACTGGGACAGCCCAGATCCAGCCCCGGGAACCCCCTGAGAGCGTCGCTCCCCGTCCTGTCACCTGCCACCACTGGGACAGCCCAGATCCAGCCCCGGGAACCCCCTGAGAGCGTCGCTCCCCGTCCTGTCACCTGCCACCACTGGGACAGCCCAGATCCAGCCCCGGGAACCCCTGAGAGCGTCGCTCCCCGTCCTGTCACCTGCCACCACTGGGACAGCCCAGATCCAGCCCCGGGAACCCCCTGAGAGCGTCGCTCCCCGTCCTGTCACCTGCCGCCACTGGGACAGCCCAGATCCAGCCCCGGGAACCCCTGAGAGCGTCGCTCCCCGTCCTGTCACCTGCCACCACTGGGACAGCCGAGATCCAGCCCCGGGAACCCCCTGAGAGCGTCGCTCCCCGTCCTGACACCTGCCACCACTGGGACAGCCCAGATCCAGCCCCGGGAACCCCCTGAGAGCGTCGCTCCCCGTCCTGTCACCTGCCACCACTGGGACAGCCCAGATCCAGCCCCGGGAACCCCCTGAGAGCGTCGCTCCCCGTCCTGACACCTGCCACCACTGGGACAGCCCAGATCCAGCCCCGGGAACCCCCTGAGAGCGTCGCTCCCCATCCTGACACCTGCCTCCACTGGGACAGCCGAGATCCAGCCCCGGGAACCCCCTGAGAGCGTCGCTCCCCGTCCTGTCACCTGCCACCACTGGGACAGCCCAGATCCAGCCCCGGGAACCCCCTGAGAGCGTCGCTCCCCGTCCTGTCACCTGCCACCACTGGGACAGCCGAGATCCAGCCCCGGGAACCCCTGAGAGCGTCGCTCCCCGTCCTGTCACCTGCCACCACTGGGACAGCCCAGATCCAGCCCCGGGAACCCCCTGAGAGCGTCGCTCCCCGTCCTGTCACCTGCCACCACTGGGACAGCCGAGATCCAGCCCCGGGAACCCCCTGAGAGCGTCGCTCCCCGTCCTGTCACCTGCCACCACTGGGACAGCCCAGATCCAGCCCCGGGAACCCCCTGAGAGCGTCTCTCCCCGTCCTGACACCTGCCACCACTGGGACAGCCCAGATCCAGCCCCGGGAACCCCCTGAGAGCGTCGCTCCCCGTCCTGTCACCTGCCGCCACTGGGACAGCCCAGATCCAGCCCCGGGAACCCCCTGAGAGCGTCGCTCCCCGTCCTGTCACCTGCCGCCACTGGGACAGCCCAGATCCAGCCTCGGGAACCCCCTGAGAGCGTCGCTCCCCGTCCTGACACCTGCCGCCACTGGGACAGCCCAGATCCAGCCTCGGGACCCCCTCAGAGCGTCGCTCCCCGTCCTGACACCTGCCACCACTGGGACAGCCCAGATCCAGCCCCGGGAACCCCCTGAGAGCGTCGCTCCCCGTCCTGTCACCTGCCGCCACTGGGACAGCCGAGATCCAGCCCCGGGAACCCCCTGAGAGCGTCGCTCCCCGTCCTGTCACCTGCCACCACTGGGACAGCCGAGATCCAGCCCCGGGAACCCCCTGAGAGCGTCGCTCCCCGTCCTGTCACCTGCCACCACTGGGACAGCCCAGATCCAGCCCCGGGAACCCCCTGAGAGCGTCGCTCCCCGTCCTGTCAACTGCCACCACTGGGACAGCCCAGATCCAGCCTCGGGAACCCCCTGAGAGCGTCGCTCCCCGTCCTGTCACCTGCCACCACTGGGACAGCCCAGATCCAGCCCCGGGAACCCCCTGAGAGCGTCGCTCCCCGTCCTGACACCTGCCACCACTGGGACAGCCCAGATCCAGCCCCGGGAACCCCCTGAGAGCGTCGCTCCCCGTCCTGTCACCTGCCACCACTGGGACAGCCCAGATCCAGCCCCGGGAACCCCCTGAGAGCGTCGCTCCCCGTCCTGTCACCTGCCACCACTGGGACAGCCGAGATCCAGCCTCGGGAACCCCCTGAGAGCGTCGCTCCCCGTCCTGTCACCTGCCACCACTGGGACAGCCCAGATCCAGCCCCGGGAACCCCCTGAGAGCGTCGCTCCCCGTCCTGTCACCTGCCGCCACTGGGACAGCCCAGATCCAGCCCCGGGAACCCCCTGAGAGCGTCGCTCCCCGTCCTGTCACCTGCCGCCACTGGGACAGCCCAGATCCAGCCCCGGGAACCCCCTGAGAGCGTCGCTCCCCGTCCTGACACCTGCCACCACTGGGACAGCCCAGATCCAGCCCCGGGAACCCCCTGAGAGCGTCGCTCCCCGTCCTGTCACCTGCCGCCACTGGGACAGCCGAGATCCAGCCCCGGGAACCCCCTGAGAGCGTCGCTCCCCGTCCTGACACCTGCCGCCACTGGGACAGCCCAGATCCAGCCCCGGGAACCCCCTGAGAGCGTCGCTCCCCGTCCTGTCACCTGCCGCCACTGGGACAGCCCAGATCCAGCCCCGGGAACCCCCTGAGAGCGTCGCTCCCCGTCCTGACACCTGCCACCACTGGGACAGCCGAGATCCAGCCCCGGGAACCCCCTGAGAGCGTCGCTCCCCGTCCTGTCACCTGCCGCCACTGGGACAGCCGAGATCCAGCCCCGGGAACCCCCTGAGAGCGTCGCTCCCCGTCCTGTCACCTGCCGCCACTGGGACAGCCCAGATCCAGCCCCGGGAACCCCCTGAGAGCGTCGCTCCCCGTCCTGTCACCTGCCGCCACTGGGACAGCCCAGATCCAGCCCCGGGAACCCCCTGAGAGCGTCGCTCCCCGTCCTGTCACCTGCCGCCACTGGGACAGCCCAGATCCAGCCCCGGGAACCCCCTCAGAGCGTCGCTCCCCGTCCTGTCACCTGCCGCCACTGGGACAGCCGAGATCCAGCCCCGGGAACCCCCTGAGAGCGTCGCTCCCCGTCCTGTCACCTGCCGCCACTGGGACAGCCCAGATCCAGCCCCGGGAACCCCCTGAGAGCGTCGCTCCCCGTCCTGTCACCTGCCACCACTGGGACAGCCCAGATCCAGCCCCGGGAACCCCCTGAGAGCGTCGCTCCCCGTCCTGTCACCTGCCGCCACTGGGACAGCCCAGATCCAGCCCCGGGAACCCCCTGAGAGCGTCGCTCCCCGTCCTGACACCTGCCGCCACTGGGACAGCCGAGATCCAGCCCCGGGAACCCCCTGAGAGCGTCGCTCCCCGTCCTGACACCTGCCACCACTGGGACAGCCCAGATCCAGCCCCGGGAACCTCCTGAGAGCGTCGCTCCCCGTCCTGACACCTGCCACCACTGGGACAGCCGAGATCCAGCCCCGGGAACCCCCTGAGAGCGTCGCTCCCCGTCCTGTCACCTGCCACCACTGGGACAGCCCAGATCCAGCCCCGGGAACCCCCTGAGAGCGTCGCTCCCCGTCCTGTCAACTGCCGCCACTGGGACAGCCCAGATCCAGCCTCGGGAACCCCCTGAGAGCGTCGCTCCCCGGCCTGTCACCTGCCACCACTGGGACAGCCCAGATCCAGCCCCGGGAACCCCCTGAGAGCGTCGCTCCCCGTCCTGTCACCTGCCTCCACTGGGACAGCCCAGATCCAGCCTCGGGAACCCCCTGAGAGCGTCGCTCCCCGTCCTGACACCTGCCACCACTGGGACAGCCCAGATCCAGCCTCGGGAACCCCCTGAGAGCGTTGCTCCCCGGCCTGTCACCTGCCACCACTGGGACAGCCCAGATCCAGCCCCGGGAACCCCCTGAGAGCGTCGCTCCCCGTCCTGTCACCTGCCTCCACTGGGAAAGCCGAGATCCAGCCCCGGGAACCCCCTGAGAGCGTCGCTCCCCGTCCTGTCACCTGCCACCACTGGGACAGCCGAGATCCAGCCTCGGGAACCCCCTGAGAGCGTCGCTCCCCGTCCTGTCACCTGCCACCACTGGGACAGCCCAGATCCAGCCCCGGGAACCCCCTGAGAGCGTCGCTCCCCGTCCTGACACCTGCCGCCACTGGGACAGCCCAGATCCAGCCCCGGGAACCCCCTGAGAGCGTCGCTCCCCGTCCTGTCACCTGCCACCACTGGGACAGCCCAGATCCAGCCCCGGGAACCCCCTGAGAGCGTCGCTCCCCGTCCTGACACCTGCCGCCACTGGGACAGCCCAGATCCAGCCCCGGGAACCCCCTCAGAGCGTCGCTCCCCCGTCCTGTCACCTGCCGCCACTGGGACAGCCGAGATCCAGCCCCGGGAACCCCCTGAGAGCGTCGCTCCCCGTCCTGTCACCTGCCGCCACTGGGACAGCCCAGATCCAGCCCCGGGAACCCCCTGAGAGCGTCGCTCCCCGTCCTGTCACCTGCCACCACTGGGACAGCCCAGATCCAGCCTCGGGAACCCCCTGAGAGCGTCGCTCCCCGTCCTGACACCTGCCGCCACTGGGACAGCCCAGATCCAGCCCCGGGAACCCCCTGAGAGCGTCGCTCCCCGTCCTGTCACCTGCCACCACTGGGACAGCCGAGATCCAGCCTCGGGAACCCCCTGAGAGCGTCGCTCCCCGTCCTGACACCTGCCACCACTGGGACAGCCCAGATCCAGCCCCGGGAACCCCCTGAGAGCGTCGCTCCCCGTCCTGTCACCTGCCACCACTGGGACAGCCCAGATCCAGCCTCGGGAACCCCCTGAGAGCGTCGCTCCCCGTCCTGACACCTGCCACCACTGGGACAGCCCAGATCCAGCCCCGGGAACCCCCTGAGAGCGTCGCTCCCCGTCCTGACACCTGCCACCACTGGGACAGCCGAGATCCAGCCCCGGGAACCCCCTGAGAGCGTCGCTCCCCGTCCTGTCACCTGCCACCACTGGGACAGCCCAGATCCAGCCCCGGGAACCCCCTGAGAGCGTCGCTCCCCGTCCTGTCACCTGCCACCACTGGGACAGCCCAGATCCAGCCCCGGGAACCCCCTGAGAGCGTCGCTCCCCGTCCTGACACCTGCCACCACTGGGACAGCCGAGATCCAGCCCCGGGAACCCCCTGAGAGCGTCGCTCCCCATCCTGTCACCTGCCGCCACTGGGACAGCCCAGATCCAGCCCCGGGAACCCCCTGAGAGCGTCGCTCCCCGTCCTGACACCTGCCACCACTGGGACAGCCCAGATCCAGCCCCGGGAACCCCCTGAGAGCGTCGCTCCCCGTCCTGTCACCTGCCGCCACTGGGACAGCCCAGATCCAGCCCCGGGAACCCCCCGAGAGCGTCGCTCCCCGTCCTGTCACCTGCCACCACTGGGACAGCCCAGATCCAGCCCCGGGAACCCCCTGAGAGCGTCGCTCCCCGTCCTGTCAACTGCCACCACTGGGACAGCCCAGATCCAGCCCCGGGAACCCCCTGAGAGCGTCGCTCCCCATCCTGTCACCTGCCACCACTGGGACAGCCCAGATCCAGCCCCGGGAACCCCCTGAGAGCGTCGCTCCCCGTCCTGTCACCTGCCGCCACTGGGACAGCCCAGATCCAGCCCCGGGAACCCCCTGAGAGCGTCGCTCCCCGTCCTGACACCTGCCGCCACTGGGACAGCCCAGATCCAGCCCCGGGAACCCCCTGAGAGCGTCGCTCCCCATCCTGACACCTGCCTCCACTGGGACAGCCCAGATCCAGCCCCGGGAACCTCCTGAGAGCGTCGCTCCCCGTCC
Organism: Chelydra serpentina; assembly: GCA_037349315.1. NCBI lineage: Eukaryota > Metazoa > Chordata > Testudines > Chelydridae > Chelydra > Chelydra serpentina. The sequence goes on from JBAIAC010000475.1 coordinate 15,197, forward strand.
TGACACCTGCCACCACTGGGACAGCCCAGATCCAGCCCCGGGAACCTCCTGAGAGCGTCGCTCCCCGTCCTGTCACCTGCCGCCACTGGGACAGCCCAGATCCAGCCCCGGGAACCCCCTGAGAGCGTCGCTCCCCGTCCTGTCACCTGCCACCACTGGGACAGCCCAGATCCAGCCCCGGGAACCCCCTGAGAGCGTCGCTCCCCGTCCTGACACCTGCCGCCACTGGGACAGCCCAGATCCAGCCCCGGGAACCCCCTGAGAGCGTCGCTCCCCGTCCTGACACCTGCCGCCACTGGGACAGCCCAGATCCAGCCCCGGGAACCTCCTGAGAGCGTCGCTCCCCGTCCTGTCACCTGCCGCCACTGGGACAGCCCAGATCCAGCCCCGGGAACCCCCTGAGAGCGTCGCTCCCCGTCCTGACACCTGCCACCACTGGGACAGCCGAGATCCAGCCCCGGGAACCCCCTGAGAGCGTCGCTCCCCGTCCTGACACCTGCCACCACTGGGACAGCCGAGATCCAGCCCCGGGAACCCCCTGAGAGCGTCGCTCCCCGTCCTGTCACCTGCCACCACTGGGACAGCCCAGATCCAGCCCCGGGAACCTCCTGAGAGCGTCGCTCCCCGTCCTGTCACCTGCCGCCACTGGGACAGCCCAGATCCAGCCCCGGGAACCCCCTGAGAGCGTCGCTCCCCGTCCTGACACCTGCCACCACTGGGACAGCCGAGATCCAGCCCCGGGAACCCCCTGAGAGCGTCGCTCCCCGTCCTGACACCTGCCACCACTGGGACAGCCGAGATCCAGCCCCGGGAACCCCCTGAGAGCGTCGCTCCCCGTCCTGTCACCTGCCGCCACTGGGACAGCCCAGATCCAGCCCCGGGAACCCCCTGAGAGCGTCGCTCCCCGTCCTGTCACCTGCCGCCACTGGGACAGCCCAGATCCAGCCCCGGGAACCCCCTGAGAGCGTCGCTCCCCGTCCTGACACCTGCCGCCACTGGGACAGCCCAGATCCAGCCCCGGGAACCCCCTGAGAGCGTCGCTCCCCGTCCTGACACCTGCCACCACTGGGACAGCCCAGATCCAGCCCCGGGAACCCCCTGAGAGCGTCGCTCCCCGTCCTGTCACCTGCCGCCACTGGGACAGCCCAGATCCAGCCCCGGGAACCCCCTGAGAGCGTCGCTCCCCGTCCTGTCACCTGCCGCCACTGGGACAGCCCAGATCCAGCCCCGGGAACCCCCTGAGAGCGTCGCTCCCCGTCCTGTCACCTGCCACCACTGGGACAGCCCAGATCCAGCCCCGGGAACCCCCCGAGAGCGTCGCTCCCCGTCCTGTCACCTGCCACCACTGGGACAGCCCAGATCCAGCCCCGGGAACCCCCTGAGAGCGTCGCTCCCCGTCCTGTCACCTGCCACCACTGGGACAGCCCAGATCCAGCCCCGGGAACCCCCTGAGAGCGTCGCTCCCCGTCCTGTCACCTGCCGCCACTGGGACAGCCCAGATCCAGCCCCGGGAACCCCCTGAGAGCGTCGCTCCCCGTCCTGTCACCTGCCGCCACTGGGACAGCCCAGATCCAGCCCCGGGAACCCCCTGAGAGCGTCGCTCCCCGTCCTGTCACCTGCCACCACTGGGACAGCCCAGATCCAGCCTCGGGAACCCCCTGAGAGCGTCGCTCCCCGTCCTGACACCTGCCACCACTGGGACAGCCCAGATCCAGCCCCGGGAACCCCCTGAGAGCGTCGCTCCCCGTCCTGTCACCTGCCACCACTGGGACAGCCGAGATCCAGCCCCGGGAACCCCCTGAGAGCGTCGGTCCCCGTCCTGTCACCTGCCACCACTGGGACAGCCGAGATCCAGCCCCGGGAACCCCCTGAGAGCGTCGCTCCCCGTCCTGTCACCTGCCACCACTGGGACAGCCCAGATCCAGCCCCGGGAACCCCCTGAGAGCGTCGCTCCCCGTCCTGACACCTGCCACCACTGGGACAGCCGAGATCCAGCCCCGGGAACCCCCTGAGAGCGTCGCTCCCCGTCCTGTCACCTGCCGCCACTGGGACAGCCCAGATCCAGCCCCGGGAACCCCCTGAGAGCGTCGCTCCCCATCCTGTCACCTGCCGCCACTGGGACAGCCCAGATCCAGCCTCGGGAACCCCCTGAGAGCGTCGCTCCCCGTCCTGTCACCTGCCGCCACTGGGACAGCCCAGATCCAGCCCCGGGAACCCCCTGAGAGCGTCGCTCCCCGTCCTGACACCTGCCGCCACTGGGACAGCCGAGATCCAGCCCCGGGAACCCCCTGAGAGCGTCGCTCCCCGTCCTGTCACCTGCCACCACTGGGACAGCCCAGATCCAGCCCCGGGAACCCCCTGAGAGCGTCGCTCCCCGTCCTGACACCTGCCGCCACTGGGACAGCCCAGATCCAGCCTCGGGAACCCCCTGAGAGCGTCGCTCCCCGTCCTGACACCTGCCACCACTGGGACAGCCCAGATCCAGCCCCGGGAACCCCCTGAGAGCGTCGCTCCCCGTCCTGTCACCTGCCACCACTGGGACAGCCGAGATCCAGCCCCGGGAACCCCCTGAGAGCGTCGCTCCCCGTCCTGACACCTGCCGCCACTGGGACAGCCCAGATCCAGCCCCGGGAACCCCCTGAGAGCGTCGCTCCCCGTCCTGACACCTGCCACCACTGGGACAGCCCAGATCCAGCCCCGGGAACCCCCTGAGAGCGTCGCTCCCCGTCCTGACACCTGCCGCCACTGGGACAGCCGAGATCCAGCCCCGGGAACCCCCTGAGAGCGTCGCTCCCCATCCTGTCACCTGCCACCACTGGGACAGCCCAGATCCAGCCCCGGGAACCCCCTGAGAGCGTCGCTCCCCGTCCTGACACCTGCCACCACTGGGACAGCCGAGATCCAGCCCCGGGAACCCCCTGAGAGCGTCGCTCCCCGTCCTGTCACCTGCCGCCACTGGGACAGCCCAGATCCAGCCCCGGGAACCCCCTGAGAGCGTCGCTCCCCGTCCTGTCACCTGCCGCCACTGGGACAGCCCAGATCCAGCCCCGGGAACCCCCTGAGAGCGTCGCTCCCCGTCCTGTCACCTGCCACCACTGGGACAGCCGAGATCCAGCCCCGGGAACCCCCTGAGAGCGTCGCTCCCCGTCCTGACACCTGCCGCCACTGGGACAGCCCAGATCCAGCCCCGGGAACCCCCTGAGAGCGTCGCTCCCCGTCCTGACACCTGCCGCCACTGGGACAGCCCAGATCCAGCCCCGGGAACCCCCTGAGAGCGTCGCTCCCCGTCCTGACACCTGCCACCACTGGGACAGCCCAGATCCAGCCCCGGGAACCCCCTGAGAGCGTCGCTCCCCGTCCTGTCACCTGCCGCCACTGGGACAGCCGAGATCCAGCCCCGGGAACCCCCTGAGAGCGTCGCTCCCCGTCCTGTCACCTGCCGCCACTGGGACAGCCCAGATCCAGCCCCGGGAACCCCCTGAGAGCGTCGCTCCCCGTCCTGTCACCTGCCGCCACTGGGACAGCCGAGATCCAGCCCCGGGAACCCCCTGAGAGCGTCGCTCCCCGTCCTGTCACCTGCCACCACTGGGACAGCCCAGATCCAGCCCCGGGAACCCCTGAGAGCGTCGCTCCCCGTCCTGACACCTGCCGCCACTGGGACAGCCCAGATCCAGCCCCGGGAACCCCCTGAGAGCGTCGCTCCCCGTCCTGTCACCTGCCACCACTGGGACAGCCCAGATCCAGCCCCGGGAACCCCCTGAGAGCGTCGCTCCCCGTCCTGTCACCTGCCACCACTGGGACAGCCCAGATCCAGCCCCGGGAACCCCCTGAGAGCGTCGCTCCCCGTCCTGTCACCTGCCACCACTGGGACAGCCCAGATCCAGCCCCGGGAACCCCCTGAGAGCGTCGCTCCCCGTCCTGTCACCTGCCACCACTGGGACAGCCCAGATCCAGCCCCGGGAACCTCCTGAGAGCGTCGCTCCCCGTCCTGACACCTGCCACCACTGGGACAGCCGAGATCCAGCCCCGGGAACCCCCTGAGAGCGTCGCTCCCCGTCCTGTCACCTGCCACCACTGGGACAGCCCAGATCCAGCCCCGGGAACCCCCTGAGAGCGTCGCTCCCCGTCCTGTCACCTGCCGCCACTGGGACAGCCCAGATCCAGCCTCGGGAACCCCCTGAGAGCGTCGCTCCCCGTCCTGACACCTGCCACCACTGGGACAGCCCAGATCCAGCCCCGGGAACCCCCTGAGAGCGTCGCTCCCCGTCCTGTCACCTGCCACCACTGGGACAGCCCAGATCCAGCCCCGGGAACCCCCTGAGAGCGTCGCTCCCCGTCCTGTCACCTGCCGCCACTGGGACAGCCCAGATCCAGCCCCGGGAACCCCCTGAGAGCGTCGCTCCCCGTCCTGTCACCTGCCACCACTGGGACAGCCCAGATCCAGCCTCGGGAACCCCCTGAGAGCGTCGCTCCCCGTCCTGTCACCTGCCACCACTGGGACAGCCCAGATCCAGCCCCGGGAACCCCCTGAGAGCGTCGCTCCCCGTCCTGTCACCTGCCACCACTGGGACAGCCCAGATCCAGCCCCGGGAACCCCCTGAGAGCGTCGCTCCCCGTCCTGTCACCTGCCGCCACTGGGACAGCCCAGATCCAGCCCCGGGAACCCCCTGAGAGCGTCGCTCCCCGTCCTGTCACCTGCCACCACTGGGACAGCCCAGATCCAGCCTCGGGAACCCCCTGAGAGCGTCGCTCCCCGTCCTGTCACCTGCCACCACTGGGACAGCCCAGATCCAGCCCCGGGAACCCCCTGAGAGCGTCGCTCCCCGTCCTGTCAACTGCCACCACTGGGACAGCCCAGATCCAGCCCCGGGAACCCCCTGAGAGCGTCGCTCCCCATCCTGTCACCTGCCACCACTGGGACAGCCCAGATCCAGCCCCGGGAACCCCCTGAGAGCGTCGCTCCCCGTCCTGTCACCTGCCGCCACTGGGACAGCCCAGATCCAGCCCCGGGAACCCCCTGAGAGCGTCGCTCCCCGTCCTGACACCTGCCGCCACTGGGACAGCCCAGATCCAGCCCCGGGAACCCCCTGAGAGCGTCGCTCCCCGTCCTGTCACCTGCCACCACTGGGACAGCCCAGATCCAGCCCCGGGAACCCCTGAGAGCGTCGCTCCCCGTCCTGTCACCTGCCACCACTGGGACAGCCGAGATCCAGCCCCGGGAACCCCCTGAGAGCGTCGCTCCCCGGCCTGTCACCTGCCGCCACTGGGACAGCCCAGATCCAGCCCCGGGAACCCCCTGAGAGCGTCGCTCCCCGTCCTGTCACCTGCCACCACTGGGACAGCCGAGATCCAGCCCCGGGAACCCCCTGAGAGCGTCGCTCCCCGTCCTGACACCTGCCACCACTGGGACAGCCCAGATCCAGCCCCGGGAACCCCCTGAGAGCGTCGCTCCCCGTCCTGTCACCTGCCACCACTGGGACAGCCCAGATCCAGCCTCGGGAACCCCCTGAGAGCGTCGCTCCCCGTCCTGTCACCTGCCGCCACTGGGACAGCCCAGATCCAGCCTCGGGAACCCCCTGAGAGCGTCGCTCCCCGTCCTGTCACCTGCCACCACTGGGACAGCCCAGATCCAGCCCCGGGAACCCCCTGAGAGCGTCGCTCCCCATCCTGTCACCTGCCACCACTGGGACAGCCCAGATCCAGCCCCGGGAACCCCCTGAGAGCGTCGCTCCCCGTCCTGTCACCTGCCGCCACTGGGACAGCCGAGATCCAGCCCCGGGAACCCCCTGAGAGCGTCGCTCCCCGTCCTGTCACCTGCCGCCACTGGGACAGCCGAGATCCAGCCCCGGGAACCCCCTGAGAGCGTCGCTCCCCGTCCTGTCACCTGCCACCACTGGGACAGCCCAGATCCAGCCCCGGGAACCCCCTGAGAGCGTCGCTCCCCGTCCTGACACCTGCCGCCACTGGGACAGCCCAGATCCAGCCTCGGGAACCCCCTGAGAGCGTCGCTCCCCGGCCTGTCACCTGCCGCCACTGGGACAGCCCAGATCCAGCCCCGGGAACCCCCTGAGAGCGTCGCTCCCCGGCCTGTCACCTGCCGCCACTGGGACAGCCCAGATCCAGCCCCGGGAACCCCCTGAGAGCGTCACTCCCCGTCCTGACACCTGCCACCACTGGGACAGCCCAGATCCAGCCCCGGGAACCCCCTGAGAGCGTCGCTCCCCGTCCTGTCACCTGCCGCCACTGGGACAGCCCAGATCCAGCCCCGGGAACCCCCTGAGAGCGTCGCTCCCCGTCCTGACACCTGCCACCACTGGGACAGCCGAGATCCAGCCCCGGGAACCCCCTGAGAGCGTCGCTCCCCGTCCTGACACCTGCCACCACTGGGACAGCCGAGATCCAGCCCCGGGAACCCCCTGAGAGCGTCGCTCCCCGTCCTGTCACCTGCCACCACTGGGACAGCCCAGATCCAGCCCCGGGAACCCCCTGAGAGCGTCGCTCCCCGTCCTGACACCTGCCGCCACTGGGACAGCCCAGATCCAGCCTCGGGAACCCCCTGAGAGCGTCGCTCCCCGTCCTGTCACCTGCCGCCACTGGGACAGCCCAGATCCAGCCCCGGGAACCCCCTGAGAGCGTCGCTCCCCGGCCTGTCACCTGCCGCCACTGGGACAGCCCAGATCCAGCCCCGGGAACCCCCTGAGAGCGTCGCTCCCCGTCCTGTCACCTGCCACCACTGGGACAGCCCAGATCCAGCCCCGGGAACCCCCTGAGAGCGTCGCTCCCCGTCCTGTCACCTGCCACCACTGGGACAGCCCAGATCCAGCCCCGGGAACCCCCTGAGAGCGTCGCTCCCCGTCCTGACACCTGCCACCACTGGGACAGCCGAGATCCAGCCCCGGGAACCCCCTGAGAGTGTCGCTCCCCGTCCTGTCACCTGCCGCCACTGGGACAGCCGAGATCCAGCCCCGGGAACCCCCTGAGAGCGTCGCTCCCCGTCCTGTCACCTGCCACCACTGGGACAGCCCAGATCCAGCCTCGGGAACCCCCTGAGAGCGTCGCTCCCCGTCCTGTCACCTGCCGCCACTGGGACAGCCCAGATCCAGCCCCGGGAACCCCCTGAGAGCGTCGCTCCCCGTCCTGTCACCTGCCGCCACTGGGACAGCCCAGATCCAGCCCCGGGAACCCCCTGAGAGCGTCGCTCCCCGTCCTGACACCTGCCACCACTGGGACAGCCCAGATCCAGCCCCGGGAACCCCCCGAGAGCGTCGCTCCCCGTCCTGTCACCTGCCACCACTGGGACAGCCGAGATCCAGCCCCGGGAACCCCCCGAGAGCGTCGCTCCCCGTCCTGACACCTGCCGCCACTGGGACAGCCCAGATCCAGCCCCGGGAACCCCCCGAGAGCGTCGCTCCCCGTCCTGTCACCTGCCACCACTGGGACAGCCCAGATCCAGCCCCGGGAACCCCCTGAGAGCGTCGCTCCCCGTCCTGTCACCTGCCGCCACTGGGACAGCCCAGATCCAGCCTCGGGAACCCCCTGAGAGCGTCGCTCCCCGTCCTGACACCTGCCACCACTGGGACAGCCCAGATCCAGCCCCGGGAACCCCCTGAGAGCGTCGCTCCCCGTCCTGTCACCTGCCACCACTGGGACAGCCCAGATCCAGCCCCGGGAACCCCCTGAGAGCGTCGCTCCCCGTCCTGTCACCTGCCACCACTGGGACAGCCCAGATCCAGCCCCGGGAACCCCCTGAGAGCGTCGCTCCCCGTCCTGTCACCTGCCACCACTGGGACAGCCCAGATCCAGCCCCGGGAACCCCCTGAGAGCGTCGCTCCCCGTCCTGTCACCTGCCACCACTGGGACAGCCCAGATCCAGCCCCGGGAACCCCCTGAGAGCGTCGCTCCCCGTCCTGACACCTGCCACCACTGGGACAGCCCAGATCCAGCCCCGGGAACCTCCTGAGAGCGTCGCTCCCCGTCCTGACACCTGCCACCACTGGGACAGCCGAGATCCAGCCCCGGGAACCCCCTGAGAGCGTCGCTCCCCGTCCTGTCACCTGCCACCACTGGGACAGCCCAGATCCAGCCCCGGGAACCCCCTGAGAGCGTCGCTCCCCGTCCTGTCAACTGCCGCCACTGGGACAGCCCAGATCCAGCCTCGGGAACCCCCTGAGAGCGTCGCTCCCCATCCTGTCACCTGCCACCACTGGGACAGCCCAGATCCAGCCCCGGGAACCCCCTGAGAGCGTCGCTCCCCGTCCTGTCACCTGCCGCCACTGGGACAGCCCAGATCCAGCCCCGGGAACCCCCTGAGAGCGTCGCTCCCCGGCCTGTCACCTGCCGCCACTGGGACAGCCGAGATCCAGCCCCGGGAACCCCCTGAGAGCGTCGCTCCCCGTCCTGTCACCTGCCACCACTGGGACAGCCCAGATCCAGCCCCGGGAACCCCCTGAGAGCGTCGCTCCCCGTCCTGTCACCTGCCGCCACTGGGACAGCCCAGATCCAGCCCCGGGAACCCCCTGAGAGCGTCGCTCCCCGGCCTGTCACCTGCCTCCACTGGGACAGCCCAGATCCAGCCTCGGGAACCCCCTGAGAGCGTCGCTCCCCGTCCTGACACCTGCCACCACTGGGACAGCCCAGATCCAGCCTCGGGAACCCCCTGAGAGCGTCGCTCCCCGGCCTGTCACCTGCCACCACTGGGACAGCCCAGATCCAGCCCCGGGAACCCCCTGAGAGCGTCGCTCCCCGTCCTGTCACCTGCCTCCACTGGGAAAGCCGAGATCCAGCCCCGGGAACCCCCTGAGAGCGTCGCTCCCCGTCCTGTCACCTGCCACCACTGGGACAGCCGAGATCCAGCCTCGGGAACCCCCTGAGAGCGTCGCTCCCCGTCCTGTCACCTGCCGCCACTGGGACAGCCCAGATCCAGCCCCGGGAACCCCCTGAGAGCGTCGCTCCCCGTCCTGTCACCTGCCACCACTGGGACAGCCCAGATCCAGCCCCGGGAACCCCCTGAGAGCGTCGCTCCCCGGCCTGTCACCTGCCTCCACTGGGACAGCCCAGATCCAGCCTCGGGAACCCCCTGAGAGCGTCGCTCCCCGTCCTGACACCTGCCACCACTGGGACAGCCCAGATCCAGCCTCGGGAACCCCCTGAGAGCGTCGCTCCCCGGCCTGTCACCTGCCACCACTGGGACAGCCCAGATCCAGCCCCGGGAACCCCCTGAGAGCGTCGCTCCCCGTCCTGTCACCTGCCACCACTGGGACAGCCGAGATCCAGCCTCGGGAACCCCCTGAGAGCGTCGCTCCCCGTCCTGTCACCTGCCGCCACTGGGACAGCCCAGATCCAGCCCCGGGAACCCCCTGAGAGCGTCGCTCCCCGTCCTGTCACCTGCCACCACTGGGACAGCCCAGATCCAGCCCCGGGAACCCCCTGAGAGCGTCGCTCCCCGTCCTGACACCTGCCGCCACTGGGACAGCCCAGATCCAGCCCCGGGAACCCCCTCAGAGCGTCGCTCCCCGTCCTGTCACCTGCCGCCACTGGGACAGCCGAGATCCAGCCCCGGGAACCCCCTGAGAGCGTCGCTCCCCGTCCTGTCACCTGCCGCCACTGGGACAGCCCAGATCCAGCCTCGGGAACCCCCTGAGAGCGTCGCTCCCCGTCCTGACACCTGCCACCACTGGGACAGCCCAGATCCAGCCCCGGGAACCCCCTGAGAGCGTCGCTCCCCATCCTGTCACCTGCCGCCACTGGGACAGCCCAGATCCAGCCCCGGGAACCCCCTGAGAGCGTCGCTCCCCGTCCTGACACCTGCCACCACTGGGACAGCCCAGATCCAGCCCCGGGAACCCCCTGAGAGCGTCGCTCCCCGTCCTGTCACCTGCCACCACTGGGACAGCCCAGATCCAGCCCCGGGAACCCCCTGAGAGCGTCGCTCCCCGTCCTGTCACCTGCCGCCACTGGGACAGCCCAGATCCAGCCCCGGGAACCCCCTGAGAGCGTCGCTCCCCATCCTGTCACCTGCCACCACTGGGACAGCCCAGATCCAGCCCCGGGAACCCCCTGAGAGCGTCGCTCCCCGTCCTGTCACCTGCCACCACTGGGACAGCCGAGATCCAGCCCCGGGAACCCCCTGAGAGCGTCGCTCCCCGTCCTGACACCTGCCACCACTGGGACAGCCCAGATCCAGCCCCGGGAACCCCCTGAGAGCGTCGCTCCCCGTCCTGTCACCTGCCACCACTGGGACAGCCCAGATCCAGCCCCGGGAACCCCCTCAGAGCGTCGCTCCCCGTCCTGACACCTGCCGCCACTGGGACAGCCCAGATCCAGCCTCGGGAACCCCCTGAGAGCGTCGCTCCCCGGCCTGTCACCTGCCGCCACTGGGACAGCCCAGATCCAGCCTCGGGAACCCCCTGAGAGCGTCGCTCCCCGGCCTGTCACCTGCCACCACTGGGACAGCCCAGATCCAGCCCCGGGAACCCCCTGAGAGCGTCGCTCCCCGGCCTGTCACCTGCCGCCACTGGGACAGCCCAGATCCAGCCCCGGGAACCCCCTGAGAGCGTCACTCCCCGTCCTGACACCTGCCACCACTGGGACAGCCCAGATCCAGCCCCGGGAACCTCCTGAGAGCGTCGCTCCCCGTCCTGTCACCTGCCGCCACTGGGACAGCCCAGATCCAGCCCCGGGAACCCCCTGAGAGCGTCGCTCCCCGTCCTGACACCTGCCGCCACTGGGACAGCCGAGATCCAGCCCCGGGAACCCCCTGAGAGCGTCGCTCCCCGTCCTGACACCTGCCACCACTGGGACAGCCCAGATCCAGCCCCGGGAACCCCCTGAGAGCGTCGCTCCCCGTCCTGTCACCTGCCACCACTGGGACAGCCCAGATCCAGCCCCGGGAACCCCCTGAGAGCGTCGCTCCCCGTCCTGTCACCTGCCACCACTGGGACAGCCCAGATCCAGCCCCGGGACCCCCCTGAGAGCGTCGCTCCCCGTCCTGTCACCTGCCTCCACTGGGACAGCCGAGATCCAGCCCCGGGAACCCCCTGAGAGCGTCGCTCCCCGTCCTGTCACCTGCCGCCACTGGGACAGCCCAGATCCAGCCCCGGGAACCCCCCGAGAGCGTCGCTCCCCGTCCTGACACCTGCCACCACTGGGACAGCCCAGATCCAGCCCCGGGAACCCCCTGAGAGCGTCGCTCCCCGTCCTGTCACCTGCCACCACTGGGACAGCCCAGATCCAGCCCCGGGAACCCCCTGAGAGCGTCGCTCCCCGTCCTGTCACCTGCCACCACTGGGACAGCCCAGATCCAGCCCCGGGAACCCCCTGAGAGCGTCGCTCCCCATCCTGTCACCTGCCCCCACTGGGACAGCCCAGATCCAGCCCCGGGAACCCCCTGAGAGCGTCGCTCCCCGTCCTGTCACCTGCCTCCACTGGGACAGCCCAGATCCAGCCCCGGGAACCCCCTGAGAGCGTCGCTCCCCATCCTGTCACCTACCACCACTGGGACAGCCGAGATCCAGCCCCGGGAACCCCCTGAGAGCGTCGCTCCCCATCCTGTCACCTGCCACCACTGGGACAGCCGAGATCCAGCCCCGGGAACCCCCTGAGAGCGTCGCTCCCCGTCCTGTCACCTGCCACCACTGGGACAGCCGAGATCCAGCCCCGGGAACCCCCTGAGAGCGTCGCTCCCTGTCCTGTCACCTGCCACCACTGGGACAGCCCAGATCCAGCCCCGGGAACCCCCTGAGAGCGTCGCTCCCCGTCCTGTCACCTGCCGCCACTGGGACAGCCCAGATCCAGCCCCGGGAACCCCCTGAGAGCGTCGCTCCCCGTCCTGTCACCTGCCACCACTGGGACAGCCCAGATCCAGCCCCGGGAACCCCCTGAGAGCGTCGCTCCCCGGCCTGTCACCTGCCACCACTGGGACAGCCCAGATCCAGCCCCGGGAACCCCCTGAGAGCGTCGCTCCCCGTCCTGTCACCTGCCTCCCACTGGGACAGCCGAGATCCAGCCCCGGGAACCCCCTGAGAGCGTCGCTCCCGTCCTGTCACCTGCCACCACTGGGACAGCCGAGATCCAGCCCCGGGAACCTCCTGAGAGCGTCGCTCCCCGTCCTGACACCTGCCACCACTGGGACAGCCGAGATCCAGCCCCGGGAACCCCCTGAGAGCGTCGCTCCCCGTCCTGTCACCTGCCACCACTGGGACAGCCCAGATCCAGCCCCGGGAACCCCCTGAGAGCGTCGCTCCCCGTCCTGACACCTGCCACCACTGGGACAGCCCAGATCCAGCCCCGGGAACCCCCTGAGAGCGTCGCTCCCCCGTCCTGACACCTGCCACCACTGGGACAGCCGAGATCCAGCCCCGGGAACCCCCTGAGAGCGTCGCTCCCCGTCCTGACACCTGCCACCACTGGGACAGCCGAGATCCAGCCCCGGGAACCCCCCGAGAGCGTCGCTCCCCGTCCTGACACCTGCCACCACTGGGACAGCCCAGATCCAGCCTCGGGAACCCCCTGAGAGCGTCGCTCCCCGTCCTGTCACCTGCCACCACTGGGACAGCCCAGATCCAGCCCCGGGAACCCCCTGAGAGCGTCGCTCCCCGTCCTGACACCTGCCACCACTGGGACAGCCCAGATCCAGCCCCGGGAACCCCTGAGAGCGTCGCTCCCCGTCCTGTCACCTGCCGCCACTGGACAGCCCAGATCCAGCCCCGGAACCCCCTGAGAGCGTCGCTCCCCGTCCTGTCACCTGCCGCCACTGGGACAGCCCAGATCCAGCCCCGGGAACCCCCTGAGAGCGTCGCTCCCCCGTCCTGACACCTGCCGCCACTGGGACAGCCCAGATCCAGCCCCGGGAACCCCCTGAGAGCGTCGCTCCCCGTCCTGTCACCTGCCACCACTGGACAGCCCAGATCCAGCCCCGGGAACCCCCTGAGAGCGTCGCTCCCCGTCCTGACACCAGCCACCACTGGGACAGCCCAGATCCAGCCCCGGGAACCCCCTGAGAGCGTCGCTCCCCGTCCTGTCACCTGCCACCACTGGGACAGCCGAGATCCAGCCTCGGAACCCCCTGAGAGCGTCGCTCCCCGTCCTGTCACCTGCCTCCACTGGGACAGCCGAGATCCAGCCCCGGGAACCCCCTGAGAGCGTCGCTCCCCGTCCTGTCACCTGTCACCACTGGGACAGCCCAGATCCAGCCCCGGGAACCCCCTGAGAGCGTCGCTCCCCGTCCTGACACCTGCCACCACTGGGACAGCCGAGATCCAGCCTCGGGAACCCCCTGAGAGCGTCGCTCCCCGTCCTGTCACCTGCCACCACTGGGACAGCCCAGATCCAGCCTCGGGAACCCCCTGAGAGCGTCGCTCCCCGTCCTGTCACCTGCCACCACTGGGACAGCCGAGATCCAGCCCCCGGGAACCCCCTGAGAGCGTCGCTCCCCGTCCTGACACCTGCCACCACTGGGACAGCCCAGATCCAGCCCCGGGAACCCCCTGAGAGCGTCGCTCCCCGTCCTGTCACCTGCCACCACTGGGACAGCCCAGATCCAGCCCCGGGAACCCCCTGAGAGCGTCGCTCCCCGTCCTGTCACCTGCCGCCACTGGGACAGCCCAGATCCAGCCCCGGGAACCCCCTGAGAGCGTCGCTCCCCGTCCTGTCACCTGCCACCACTGGGACAGCCCAGATCCAGCCCCGGGAACCCCTGAGAGCGTCGCTCCCCGTCCTGACACCTGCCACCACTGGGACAGCCGAGATCCAGCCCCGGGAACCCCCTGAGAGCGTCGCTCCCCGTCCTGTCACCTGCCGCCACTGGGACAGCCCAGATCCAGCCCCGGGAACCCCCTGAGAGCGTCGCTCCCCGTCCTGTCACCTGCCACCACTGGGACAGCCGAGATCCAGCCCCGGGAACCCCCTGAGAGCGTCGCTCCCCGTCCTGTCACCTGCCACCACTGGGACAGCCCAGATCCAGCCCCGGGAACCCCCTGAGAGCGTCGCTCCCCGTCCTGTCACCTGCCGCCACTGGGACAGCCCAGATCCAGCCCCGGGAACCCCCTGAGAGCGTCGCTCCCCGTCCTGTCACCTGCCGCCACTGGGACAGCCCAGATCCAGCCCCGGGAACCCCCTGAGAGCGTCGCTCCCCATCCTGACACCTGCCACCACTGGGACAGCCCAGATCCAGCCCCGGGAACCCCCTGAGAGCGTCGCTCCCCGTCCTGACACCTGCCACCACTGGGACAGCCGAGATCCAGCCCCGGGAACCCCCTGAGAGCGTCGCTCCCCGTCCTGTCACCTGCCACCACTGGGACAGCCCAGATCCAGCCCCGGGAACCCCCTGAGAGCGTCGCTCCCCGTCCTGACACCTGCCACCACTGGGACAGCCGAGATCCAGCCTCGGGAACCCCCTGAGAGCGTCGCTCCCCGTCCTGTCACCTGCCACCACTGGGACAGCCCAGATCCAGCCCCGGGAACCCCCTGAGAGCGTCGCTCCCCGTCCTGTCACCTGCCGCCACTGGGACAGCCCAGATCCAGCCTCGGGAACCCCCTGAGAGCGTCGCTCCCCGTCCTGTCACCTGCCACCACTGGGACAGCCGAGATCCAGCCCCGGGAACCCCCTGAGAGCGTCGCTCCCCGTCCTGTCACCTGCCGCCACTGGGACAGCCGAGATCCAGCCCCGGGAACCCCCTGAGAGCGTCGCTCCCCGTCCTGTCACCTGCCGCCACTGGGACAGCCCAGATCCAGCCCCGGGAACCCCCTGAGAGCGTCGCTCCCCGTCCTGTCACCTGCCGCCACTGGGACAGCCGAGATCCAGCCCCGGGAACCCCCTGAGAGCGTCGCTCCCCGTCCTGTCACCTGCCGCCACTGGGACAGCCCAGATCCAGCCCCGGGAACCCCCTGAGAGCGTCGCTCCCCGTCCTGACACCTGCCGCCACTGGGACAGCCCAGATCCAGCCTCGGGAACCCCCTGAGAGCGTCGCTCCCCGTCCTGTCACCTGCCGCCACTGGGACAGCCCAGATCCAGCCCCGGGAACCCCCTGAGAGCGTCGCTCCCCGGCCTGTCACCTGCCTCCACTGGGACAGCCCAGATCCAGCCCCGGGAACCCCCTGAGAGCGTCGCTCCCCGTCCTGTCACCTGCCACCACTGGCACAGCCCAGATCCAGCCCCGGGAACCCCTGAGAGCGTCGCTCCCCGTCCTGTCACCTGCCGCCACTGGGACAGCCCAGATCCAGCCCCGGGAACCCCCTGAGAGCGTCGCTCCCCGTCCTGTCACCTGCCACCACTGGCACAGCCCAGATCCAGCCCCGGGAACCCCTGAGAGCGTCGCTCCCCGTCCTGTCACCTGCCGCCACTGGGACAGCCGAGATCCAGCCTCGGGAACCCCCTGAGAGCGTCGCTCCCCGTCCTGACACCTGCCGCCACTGGGACAGCCGAGATCCAGCCTCGGGAACCCCCTGAGAGCGTCGCTCCCCGTCCTGTCACCTGCCGCCACTGGGACAGCCCAGATCCAGCCCCAGGAACCCCCTGAGAGCGTCGCTCCCCGTCCTGACACCTGCCACCACTGGGACAGCCGAGATCCAGCCCCGGGAACCCCCTGAGAGCGTCGCTCCCCGTCCTGACACCTGCCGCCACTGGGACAGCCCAGATCCAGCCCCGGGAACCCCCTGAGAGCGTCGCTCCCCGTCCTGACACCTGCCACCACTGGGACAGCCGAGATCCAGCCCCGGGAACCCCCTGAGAGCGTCGCTCCCCGTCCTGACACCTGCCACCACTGGGACAGCCGAGATCCAGCCCCGGGAACCCCCTGAGAGCGTCGCTCCCCGTCCTGACACCTGCCGCCACTGGGACAGCCGAGATCCAGCCCCGGGAACCCCCTGAGAGCGTCGCTCCCCGTCCTGACACCTGCCGCCACTGGGACAGCCGAGATCCAGCCCCGGGAACCCCCTGAGAGCGTCGCTCCCCGTCCTGTCACCTGCCGCCACTGGGACAGCCGAGATCCAGCCCCGGGAACCCCCTGAGAGCGTCGCTCCCCGTCCTGACACCTGCCGCCACTGGGACAGCCGAGATCCAGCCCCGGGAACCCCCTGAGAGCGTCGCTCCCTGTCCTGACACCTGCCACCACTGGGACAGCCCAGATCCAGCCCCGGGAACCCCCTGAGAGCGTCGCTCCCCGTCCTGACACCTGCCACCACTGGGACAGCCGAGATCCAGCCCCGGGAACCCCCTGAGAGCGTCGCTCCCCGTCCTGTCACCTGCCGCCACTGGGACAGCCCAGATCCAGCCCCGGGAACCCCCTGAGAGCGTCGCTCCCCGTCCTGTCACCTGCCACCACTGGGACAGCCCAGATCCAGCCCCGGGAACCCCCTGAGAGCGTCGCTCCCCGTCCTGTCACCTGCCACCACTGGGACAGCCCAGATCCAGCCCCGGGAACCCCCTGAGAGCGTCGCTCCCCGTCCTGTCACCTGCCACCACTGGCACAGCCCAGATCCAGCCCCGGGAACCCCCTGAGAGCGTCGCTCCCCGTCCTGTCACCTGCCACCACTGGGACAGCCCAGATCCAGCCTCGGGAACCCCCTGAGAGCGTCGCTCCCCGTCCTGTCACCTGCCACCACTGGGACAGCCCAGATCCAGCCCCGGGAACCCCCTGAGAGCGTCGCTCCCCGTCCTGTCACCTGCCACCACTGGGACAGCCCAGATCCAGCCCCGGGAACCCCCTGAGAGCGTCGCTCCCCATCCTGTCACCTGCCACCACTGGGACAGCCCAGATCCAGCCCCGGGAACCCCCCGAGAGCGTCGCTCCCCGTCCTGTCACCTGCCACCACTGGGACAGCCCAGATCCAGCCCCGGGAACCCCCTGAGAGCGTCGCTCCCCGTCCTGACACCTGCCACCACTGGGACAGCCCAGATCCAGCCCCGGGAACCCCCTGAGAGCGTCGGTCCCCGTCCTGTCACCTGCCACCACTGGGACAGCCCAGATCCAGCCCCGGGAACCCCCTGAGAGCGTCGCTCCCCGTCCTGTCACCTGCCACCACTGGGACAGCCGAGATCCAGCCTCGGGAACCCCCTGAGAGCGTCGCTCCCCGTCCTGTCACCTGCCACCACTGGGACAGCCCAGATCCAGCCCCGGGAACCCACTGAGAGCGTCGCTCCCCATCCTGACACCTGCCACCACTGGGACAGCCCAGATCCAGCCCCGGGAACCCCCTGAGAGCGTCGCTCCCCGTCCTGTCACCTGCCGCCACTGGGACAGCCCAGATCCAGCCCCGGGAACCCCCTGAGAGCGTCGCTCCCCGTCCTGTCACCTGCCGCCACTGGGACAGCCCAGATCCAGCCCCGGGAACCCCCTGAGAGCGTCGCTCCCCGTCCTGTCACCTGCCACCACTGGCACAGCCCAGATCCAGCCTCGGGAACCCCCTGAGAGCGTCGCTCCCCGTCCTGTCACCTGCCGCCACTGGGACAGCCGAGATCCAGCCTCGGGAACCCCCTGAGAGCGTCGCTCCCCGTCCTGTCACCTGCCACCACTGGGACAGCCCAGATCCAGCCCCGGGAACCCCTGAGAGCGTCGCTCCCCGTCCTGACACCTGCCACCACTGGGACAGCCCAGATCCAGCCCCGGGAACCCCCTGAGAGCGTCGCTCCCCGTCCTGACACCTGCCGCCACTGGGACAGCCCAGATCCAGCCTCGGGAACCCCCTGAGAGCGTCGCTCCCCGTCCTGTCACCTGCCGCCACTGGGACAGCCGAGATCCAGCCCCGGGAACCCCCTGAGAGCGTCGCTCCCCGTCCTGACACCTGCCGCCACTGGGACAGCCCAGATCCAGTCCCGGGAACCCCCTGAGAGCGTCGCTCCCCGTCCTGTCACCTGCCGCCACTGGGACAGCCCAGATCCAGCCCCGGGAACCCCCTGAGAGCGTCGCTCCCCGTCCTGTCACCTGCCACCACTGGGACAGCCCAGATCCAGCCCCGGGAACCCCCTGAGAGCGTCGCTCCCCGTCCTGACACCTGCCACCACTGGGACAGCCCAGATCCAGCCCCGGGAACCCCCTGAGAGCGTCGCTCCCCGTCCTGACACCTGCCGCCACTGGGACAGCCCAGATCCAGCCCCGGGAACCCCCTGAGAGCGTCGCTCCCCGTCCTGACACCTGCCACCACTGGGACAGCCCAGATCCAGCCCCGGGAACCCCCTGAGAGCGTCGCTCCCCGTCCTGTCACCTGCCACCACTGGGACAGCCCAGATCCAGCCCCGGGAACCCCCCGAGAGCGTCGCTCCCCGTCCTGACACCTGCCGCCACTGGGACAGCCGAGATCCAGCCTCGGGAACCCCCTGAGAGCGTCGCTCCCCATCCTGTCACCTGCCACCACTGGGACAGCCCAGATCCAGCCCCGGGAACCCCCTGAGAGCGTCGCTCCCCGTCCTGTCACCTGCCGCCACTGGGACAGCCGAGATCCAGCCCCGGGAACCCCCTGAGAGCGTCGCTCCCCGTCCTGTCACCTGCCGCCACTGGGACAGCCCAGATCCAGCCCCGGGAACCCCCTGAGAGCGTCGCTCCCCGTCCTGACACCTGCCCCCACTGGGGACAGCCCAGATCCAGCCCCGGGAACCCCCTGAGAGCGTCGCTCCCCGTCCTGTCACCTGCCGCCACTGGGACAGCCCAGATCCAGCCCCGGGAACCCCCTGAGAGCGTCACTCCCCATTCTGTCACCTGCCACCACTGGGACAGCCCAGATCCAGCCCCGGGAACCCCCTGAGAGCGTCGCTCCCCGTCCTGACACCTGCCGCCACTGGGACAGCCCAGATCCAGCCCCGGGAACCCCCTGAGAGCGTCGCTCCCCGTCCTGTCACCTGCCACCACTGGGACAGCCCAGATCCAGCCCCGGGAACCCCCTGAGAGCGTCGCTCCCTGTCCTGACACCTGCCACCACTGGGACAGCCCAGATCCAGCCCCGGGAACCCCCTGAGAGCGTCGCTCCCTGTCCTGACACCTGCCACCACTGGGACAGCCGAGATCCAGCCCCGGGAACCCCCTGAGAGCGTCGCTCCCCGGCCTGTCACCTGCCTCCACTGGGACAGCCCAGATCCAGCCCCGGGAACCCCCTGAGAGCGTCGCTCCCCGTCCTGTCACCTGCCACCACTGGGACAGCCCAGATCCAGCCCCGGGAACCCCCTGAGAGCGTCGCTCCCCGTCCTGACACCTGCCACCACTGGGACAGCCCAGATCCAGCCCCGGGAACCCCTGAGAGCGTCGCTCCCCGTCCTGTCACCTGCCCCCACTGGGACAGCCCAGATCCAGCCCCGGGAACCCCCTGAGAGCGTCGCTCCCCGTCCTGTCACCTGCCACCACTGGGACAGCCCAGATCCAGCCTCGGGAACCCCCTGAGAGCGTCGCTCCCCGTCCTGTCACCTGCCACCACTGGGACAGCCCAGATCCAGCCCCGGGAACCCCCTGAGAGCGTCGCTCCCCGTCCTGACACCTGCCACCACTGGGACAGCCCAGATCCAGCCCCGGGAACCCCCTGAGAGCGTCGCTCCCCGTCCTGTCACCTGCCGCCACTGGGACAGCCCAGATCCAGCCCCGGGAACCCCCTGAGAGCGTCGCTCCCCGTCCTGTCACCTGCCACCACTGGGACAGCCCAGATCCAGCCTCGGGAACCCCCTGAGAGCGTCGCTCCCCGTCCTGTCACCTGCCGCCACTGGGACAGCCCAGATCCAGCCTCGGGAACCCCCTGAGAGCGTCGCTCCCCGTCCTGACACCTGCCGCCACTGGGACAGCCCAGATCCAGCCTCGGGAACCCCCTGAGAGCGTCGCTCCCCGTCCTGTCACCTGCCGCCACTGGGACAGCCCAGATCCAGCCCCGGGAACCCCCTGAGAGCGTCGCTCCCCGTCCTGTCACCTGCCACCACTGGGACAGCCCAGATCCAGCCCCGGGAACCCCCTGAGAGCGTCGCTCCCCGTCCTGTCACCTGCCACCACTGGGACAGCCCAGATCCAGCCCCGGGAACCCCCTGAGAGCGTCGCTCCCCGTCCTGTCACCTGCCACCACTGGGACAGCCGAGATCCAGCCCCGGGAACCCCCTGAGAGCGTCGCTCCCCGTCCTGACACCTGCCACCACTGGGACAGCCCAGATCCAGCCCCGGGAACCCCCTGAGAGCGTCGCTCCCCGTCCTGACACCTGCCACCACTGGGACAGCCGAGATCCAGCCCCGGGAACCCCCTGAGAGCGTCGCTCCCCGTCCTGTCACCTGCCACCACTGGGACAGCCGAGATCCAGCCCCGGGAACCCCCTGAGAGCGTCGCTCCCCGTCCTGTCACCTGCCACCACTGGGACAGCCCAGATCCAGCCCCGGGAACCCCCTGAGAGCGTCGCTCCCCGTCCTGTCACCTGCCACCACTGGGACAGCCCAGATCCAG
This sequence comes from Chelydra serpentina, assembly GCA_037349315.1. NCBI lineage: Eukaryota > Metazoa > Chordata > Testudines > Chelydridae > Chelydra > Chelydra serpentina. Next base: position 35,594 of record JBAIAC010000475.1, read on the forward strand.
CCCCGGGAACCCCCTGAGAGCGTCGCTCCCCGTCCTGTCACCTGCCACCACTGGGACAGCCGAGATCCAGCCTCGGGAACCCCCTGAGAGCGTCGCTCCCCGTCCTGTCACCTGCCACCACTGGGACAGCCGAGATCCAGCCTCGGGAACCCCCTGAGAGCGTCGCTCCCCGTCCTGTCACCTGCCGCCACTGGGACAGCCCAGATCCAGCCCCGGGAACCCCCTGAGAGCGTCGCTCCCCGTCCTGACACCTGCCGCCACTGGGACAGCCCAGATCCAGCCTCGGGAACCCCCTGAGAGCGTCGCTCCCCGTCCTGACACCTGCCACCACTGGGACAGCCGAGATCCAGCCCCGGGAACCCCCTGAGAGCGTCGCTCCCCGTCCTGTCACCTGCCGCCACTGGGACAGCCGAGATCCAGCCCCGGGAACCCCCTGAGAGCGTCGCTCCCCGTCCTGTCACCTGCCACCACTGGGACAGCCCAGATCCAGCCCCGGGAACCCCCTGAGAGCGTCGCTCCCCGTCCTGTCACCTGCCACCACTGGGACAGCCCAGATCCAGCCCCGGGAACCCCCTGAGAGCGTCGCTCCCCGTCCTGTCACCTGCCACCACTGGGACAGCCGAGATCCAGCCCCGGGAACCCCCTGAGAGCGTCGCTCCCCGTCCTGACACCTGCCACCACTGGGACAGCCCAGATCCAGCCCCGGGAACCCCCTGAGAGCGTCGCTCCCCGTCCTGACACCTGCCACCACTGGGACAGCCGAGATCCAGCCCCGGGAACCCCCTGAGAGCGTCGCTCCCCGTCCTGTCACCTGCCACCACTGGGACAGCCGAGATCCAGCCCCGGGAACCCCCTGAGAGCGTCGCTCCCCGTCCTGTCACCTGCCACCACTGGGACAGCCCAGATCCAGCCCCGGGAACCCCCTGAGAGCGTCGCTCCCCGTCCTGTCACCTGCCACCACTGGGACAGCCCAGATCCAGCCCCGGGAACCCCCTGAGAGCGTCGCTCCCCGTCCTGTCACCTGCCACCACTGGGACAGCCGAGATCCAGCCTCGGGAACCCCCTGAGAGCGTCGCTCCCCGTCCTGTCACCTGCCACCACTGGGACAGCCGAGATCCAGCCTCGGGAACCCCCTGAGAGCGTCGCTCCCCGTCCTGTCACCTGCCGCCACTGGGACAGCCCAGATCCAGCCCCGGGAACCCCCTGAGAGCATCGCTCCCCGTCCTGACACCTGCCGCCACTGGGACAGCCCAGATCCAGCCTCGGGAACCCCCTGAGAGCGTCGCTCCCCGTCCTGACACCTGCCACCACTGGGACAGCCGAGATCCAGCCCCGGGAACCCCCTGAGAGCGTCGCTCCCCGTCCTGTCACCTGCCGCCACTGGGACAGCCGAGATCCAGCCCCGGGAACCCCCTGAGAGCGTCGCTCCCCGTCCTGTCACCTGCCACCACTGGGACAGCCGAGATCCAGCCCCGGGAACCCCCTGAGAGCGTCGCTCCCCGTCCTGTCACCTGCCACCACTGGGACAGCCCAGATCCAGCCCCGGGAACCCCCTGAGAGCGTCGCTCCCCGTCCTGTCACCTGCCACCACTGGGACAGCCCAGATCCAGCCCCGGGAACCCCCTGAGAGCGTCGCTCCCCGTCCTGTCACCTGCCACCACTGGGACAGCCCAGATCCAGCCCCGGGAACCCCCTGAGAGCGTCGCTCCCCGTCCTGTCACCTGCCACCACTGGGACAGCCGAGATCCAGCCCCGGGAACCCCCTGAGAGCGTCGCTCCCCGTCCTGTCACCTGCCGCCACTGGGACAGCCCAGATCCAGCCCCGGGAACCCCCTGAGAGCGTCGCTCCCCGTCCTGTCACCTGCCGCCACTGGGACAGCCCAGATCCAGCCCCGGGAACCCCCCGAGAGCGTCGCTCCCCGTCCTGACACCTGACACCACTGGGACAGCCCAGATCCAGCCCCGGGAACCCCCTGAGAGCGTCGCTCCCCGTCCTGTCACCTGCCACCACTGGGACAGCCCAGATCCAGCCCCGGGAACCCCCTGAGAGCGTCGCTCCCCGTCCTGTCACCTGCCACCACTGGGACAGCCGAGATCCAGCCCCGGGAACCCCCTGAGAGCGTCGCTCCCCGTCCTGTCACCTGCCGCCACTGGGACAGCCCAGATCCAGCCCCGGGAACCCCCCGAGAGCGTCGCTCCCCGTCCTGTCACCTGCCACCACTGGGACAGCCGAGATCCAGCCCCGGGAACCCCCCGAGAGCGTCGCTCCCCGTCCTGACACCTGCCACCACTGGGGACAGCCGAGATCCAGCCTCGGGAACCCCCTGAGAGCGTCGCTCCCCGTCCTGACACCTGCCACCACTGGGACAGCCCAGATCCAGCCCCGGGAACCCCCTGAGAGCGTCGCTCCCCGTCCTGACACCTGCCACCACTGGGACAGCCCCAGATCCAGCCCCGGGAACCCCCTGAGAGCGTCGCTCCCCGTCCTGTCACCTGCCACCACTGGGACAGCCCAGATCCAGCCCCGGGAACCCCCTGAGAGCGTCGCTCCCCGTCCTGACACCTGCCACCACTGGGACAGCCCAGATCCAGCCCCGGGAACCCCTGAGAGCGTCGCTCCCCGTCCTGACACCTGCCACCACTGGGACAGCCGAGATCCAGCCCCGGGAACCCCCTGAGAGCGTCGCTCCCCGTCCTGTCACCTGCCACCACTGGGACAGCCCAGATCCAGCCTCGGGAACCCCCTGAGAGCGTCGCTCCCGTCCTGTCACCTGACACCACTGGGACAGCCCAGATCCAGCCCCGGGAACCCCCTGAGAGCGTCGCTCCCCGTCCTGTCACCTGCCACCACTGGGACAGCCCAGATCCAGCCCCGGGAACCCCCTGAGAGCGTCGCTCCCCGTCCTGTCACCTGCCACCACTGGGACAGCCGAGATCCAGCCCCGGGAACCCCCTGAGAGCGTCGCTCCCCGTCCTGTCACCTGCCGCCACTGGGACAGCCCCAGATCCAGCCCCGGGACCCCCTGAGAGCGTCGCTCCCCGTCCTGTCACCTGCCACCACTGGGACAGCCGAGATCCAGCCCCGGGAACCCCCCGAGAGCGTCGCTCCCCGTCCTGACACCTGCCACCACTGGGACAGCCGAGATCCAGCCTCGGGAACCCCCTGAGAGCGTCGCTCCCCGTCCTGACACCTGCCACCACTGGGACAGCCCAGATCCAGCCCCGGGAACCCCCTGAGAGCGTCGCTCCCCGTCCTGACACCTGCCACCACTGGGACAGCCCAGATCCAGCCCCGGGAACCCCCTGAGAGCGTCGCTCCCCGTCCTGTCACCTGCCACCACTGGGACAGCCCAGATCCAGCCCCGGGAACCCCCTGAGAGCGTCGCTCCCCGTCCTGACACCTGCCACCACTGGGACAGCCCCAGATCCAGCCCCGGGAACCCCCTGAGAGCGTCGCTCCCCGTCCTGACACCTGCCACCACTGGGACAGCCGAGATCCAGCCCCGGGAACCCCCTGAGAGCGTCGCTCCCCGTCCTGTCACCTGCCACCACTGGGACAGCCCAGATCCAGCCTCGGGAACCCCCTGAGAGCGTCGCTCCCCGTCCTGACACCTGCCACCACTGGGACAGCCGAGATCCAGCCTCGGGAACCCCCGTCAGGCAGCTGAAAGCAGCCGTCAAATCCCCCCTCGTTCTCTGCTGCCGGCTGAACAATCCAGGTTCCCTCAGCCTCTCCTCATACGTCACGTGCTCCAGCCCCCGGATCATTTTTGTTGCCCTCCGCTGGACTCTCTCCAATTTATCCACATCCTTCTTGTAGTGTGGGGCCCAAAACTGGACACAGTACTCCAAATGAGGCCTCCCCAGTGCCGAATAGAGGGGAATGATCACGTCCCTCGATCTGCTGGAAATGCCCCGACTTATACAGCCCAAAATGCCGTTAGCCTTCTTGGCAACAAGGGCACACTGCTGACTCATATTCAGCTTTTCGTCCACTGTAACCCCTAGGTCCTTTTCTGCAGAACTGCTGCCCAGCCATTCGGTCCCTAGTCTGTAGCAGTGCATGGGATTCTTCCGTCCTAAGTGCAGGACTCTGCACTTGTCCTTGTTGAACCTCATCAGATTTCTTTTGGCCCAATCCTCTAATTTGTCTAGGTCCCTCTGGATCCTATCCCTACCCTCCAGCGTATCAACCACTCCTCCCACGTTTAGTGTCATCTGCAAACTTGCTAAGGGTGCAGTCCACACCATCCTCCAATCGTTCATGAAATTATTGAACAAAACCGGCCCCAGCACCGACCCTGACCCCGCCCCTGGAGCTTGACCCCGCCCTGACGGCAATGCAGGAGGGGGCGGAGCCAGTCTCAGGGCGGGAGGAGGGGCTAGCCAGGGCCCCCCCAGACCCCTCCGCACGTATCACCTCCCAGGCCCCCCGCATGTATCTGCCCCCGGGACCCCCTCCCTGCACATATCCCCCCCTCCCCATGCCGGCACCCCCCGATTCTCTGCTCACTTCTCCCCGACCCCCCCATGGTTCCCCCCCAAGGACCCTTCTGATTTCCCACCCCCCCCGTCCCTCTCCCAGCAGCCGCCCCGTCCCCCCTGGGAGCTGGCGTGGGCAGGGGGGGAGGGGCCACGGGTCGGGAGTGAGGGGCCCCGGCAGGGCGGGGGGGTCCCCGGGGTCCGCAGGTCGGGAGTGAGGGGCCCCGCGGGGGGGTCTGCGGGTCGGGAGTGAGGGGCCCCGGGGGCGGTCTGCGGGTCGGGAGTGAGGGGCCCCGGGGGGCGGTCCTGCGGGTCGGGAGTGAGGGGCCCCAGCAGGGCGGGGGGGTCCCCGGGGTCCGCAGGTCGGGAGTGAGGGGCCCCGGGGGGGGGGGGTCGGGAGTGAGGGGCCCCGGCAGGGCAGGGGGGTCCCCGGGGGCCGCGGGTCGGGAGTGAGGGGCCCGGCAGGGCGGGGGGGTCCCCGGGGGCTGCGGGTCGGGAGTGAGGGGCCCCGGGGGGGGGTCTGCGGGTCGGGAGTGAGGGGCCCCGGCAGGGCGGGGGGGGTCCCCGGGGGCCGCGGGTCGGGAGTGAGGGGCCCCGGGGGGGGGGGTCTGCGGGTCGGGAGTGAGGGGCCCCGGGGTGGGTCTGCGGGTCGGGAGTGAGGGGCCCCGGCAGGGCGGGGGGGTCCCCGGGGCTGCGGGTCGGGAGTGAGGGGCCCCGCGGGGGGTCTGCGGGTCGGGAGTGAGGGGCCCCGCGGGGGGGGTCTGCGGGTCGGGAGTGAGGGGCCCCGGCAGGGCGGGGGGTCCCCGGGGTCTGCGGGTCGGGAGTGAGGGGCCCCGGCAGGGCGGGGGGGTCCCCGGGGGCTGCGGGTCGGGAGTGAGGGGCCCCGGGGGGGTCTGCGGGTCGGGAGTGAGGGGCCCCGGCAGGGCGGGGGGGTCCCGGGGGCTGCGGGTCGGGAGTGAGGGGCCCCGGGGGCCGCGGGTCGGGAGTGAGGGGCCCCGGCAGGGCGGGGGGGTCCCCGGGGGCTGCGGGTCGGGAGTGAGGGGCCCCGCGGGGGGGGTCTGCGGGTCGGGAGTGAGGGGCCCCGGCAGGGCGGGGGGGTCCCCGGGGTCTGCGGGTCGGGAGTGAGGGGCCCCGGCAGGGCGGGGTGTCCCCGGGGGCTGCGGGTCGGGAGTGAGGGGCCCCGGGGGGGTCTGCGGGTCGGGAGTGAGGGGCCCGGCAGGGCGGGGGGGTCCCCGGGGGCTGCGGTCGGGAGTGAGGGGCTCCGGGGGCCGCGGGTCGGGAGTGAGGGGCCCGGCAGGGCGGGGGTGTCCCCGGGGGCCGTGGGTCGGGAGTGAGGGGCCCCGCGGGGGGGGCTGCGGGTCGGGAGTGAGGGGCCCCGGCAGGGCGGGGGGGTCCCCGGGGGCTACGGGTCGGGAGTGAGGGGCCCTGGGGGGGCTGCGGGTCGGGAGTGAGGGGCCCTGGCAGGGCGGGGGGGTCCCCGGGGGCTGCGGGTCGGGAGTGAGGGGCCCCGGCAGGGCGGGGGGGGTCCCCGGGGGCCGCGGGTCGGGAGTGAGGGGCCCCGGCAGGGCGGGGGGGTCCCCGGGGCCGTGGTCGGGAGTGAGGGGCCCCGCGGGGGGGGCTGCGGGTCGGGAGTGAGGGGCCCCGGCAGGGCGGGGGGGTCCCCGGGGGCTGCGGGTCGGGAGTGAGGGGCCCCGGGGGGGGGTCTGCGGGTCGGGAGTGAGGGGCCCCGGCAGGGCGGGGGGGGGCCGCGGGTCGGGAGTGAGGGGCCCCGGCAGGGCGGGGGGGTCCCCGGGGGCCCGGGTCGGGAGTGAGGGGCCCCGGCAGGGCGGGGGGGTCCCCGGGGGGGCTGCGGGTCGGGAGTGAGGGGCCCGGGGGGGGCTGGCGGGTCGGGAGTGAGGGGCCCCGCTGACCCTGCCCCCCCCAGGAAGTTCCCACACCCACGTGCTGCGTTTCGACGGGGAGGGCGGCTGGACCCTGGAGCGCCTGGACGCGGCCGCGCGGCTCTCGCTGGCCGACGAGAAGCGGCGTCTGGAGACCCGGCTGGCCGGGGTCCCCCGGGTGCAGCGGCGCCTGGCCGAGCTCTGCCAGATCCTGGGGGACGACGCCCCCCCCGGCCTGGCCGGGGCCCCCCCAGCTCGGCCTGACACGCTGGGGGGGGGCACCTCCTGTCGCCCCAATATGGCGTGGGGGGGGGGGCGTTAAGCCTCCCCTGGGAGCTGGGGTGACCCTGGCTGCTCCCCATCTGCCAGTGATGAAAGGAAGGGGCCCCTCCCCCCCAGCTCCCCAATCGCCCCCCCATCACTGAGCATTTCCGGGGGGCTTCTGCAGCACCCCCCAATTTTAGTGCACTTCATTCCTGGCTGCAATGGGAGGCGGCCGCACTGTGAAATGGGGGTTCATGTCCCCCCCAGCCCCTCAGTCCCTCGCCGCACCCCAAAGAATCCACTGTGCAAACTGCACCACTGCCAAGAGCCGCCCCGACAAGCCGGGCCCCCCAGGCCTCTCCCCAGCTTCACCCTGGGCCCCTCGACAGGCTGTGGGGCACAGGGGCAGTGGGGCGTGCTCACGGCTCCCCAGAACCCCTCCCCCATGGCAGGCCCCCCCAGGATTTTCAGGGGAGCTTGCTGATCCCAGCCCCCCACGGCCCCCCGGCAAGCCGCACCCCAGGCTGGGGAATGTAACTGCTGCGGGGGGCGGACGAGAAACGGAGAAATCCCTGTGTGGACGCTCTGACTTCGCTTTAAGAGCGAGTGAAACCGGTTTAGAGCCCCATGTGGCCGGGCTGAATTCACTTGAACAACTGGTTTGGTTAAACTGGTTTAAACCCCCATGTGGACGCTCTGAATTCAGTTGACAACCAGTTCGGTGCCTGGTTCTTCAGCTGGTGTGAACTTAAATCAGTTTAAATCCCCACCTGGATTTGAAGTGGTTTAAAATTTGCACCTGGGGTTTAAACTGGTTTAAAAAATAGCACCACGTCTACACGAGAGAGCTCACGGCACCTGTACCGATGTGTCTGCCCCCCCGGGGTCCCCCTCTGCCCCCCAGTCTCCTCTCTGCCCCCACGGGTCCGATCCCCTGCCCCCATGATACATCTTCACCCCCCTGTATCCACCCCCCCTTCCCTCCTAGCCCCTGGGGGTCTGGATCATTTGTCCCCATCTCCCCAGCCCCGGCGGGGGGCTCCACCAGCCCTGGGGGGTCGTTCCCCAGCCCCCCCCATTGTTAGGGCAGAGTCTGACTAGGCAATGCTTGTGCCCCCCCCTGCCCGCCGAGCCCGGCTGGTGCCTTATGAGCCGACAGAGGCCAGTAAAAGAAACCAAGAGACCCCCCCCCGTGTCTGGCGTGACTTATTGGGCTGGGGGGGTACTATGGGGTGGGGGGCTCAGCAATGAGTGGGGCAGGGGGGTGCTCCCCTGCAGTCCGGGCCCTGGGGGGGCTAGGGGGGATGGTGGGCGCTCTCCCCTGGCAGTCCGGGGGCTGGGGGGGCTCTCCCCTGGCAGTCCGGGCCCTGGGGGGGCTAGGAGGGATGGGGGGCGCTCTCCCCTGGCAGTCCGGGCCCTGGGGGGGGCTAGGGGGGATGGGGGGCGCTCTCCCCTGGCAGTCCGGGGGATGGAGGGCGCTCTCCCCTGGCAGTCCGGGGCTGGGGGGGGCTCTCCCCTGGCAGTCCGGGCCATGGGGGGGGCTAGGGGGGCTGGGGGGCGCTCTCCCTAGCAGTCCTGGGGCTGGGGGGGGCTCTCCCCTGGCAGTCCGGGCCATGGGGGGGGCTAGGAGGGATGGGGGGCGCTCTCCCCTAGCAGTCCTGGGGCTGGGGGGGCTCTCCCCTGGCAGTCCGGGCCATGGGGGGGCTAGGGGGGATGGAGGGCGCTCTCCCCAGGCAGTCCGAGCCCTGGGGGGTGCTCTCCTCTGGCAGTCCGGGGGCTGGGGGGATTAGGGGGGGCCGGGGGGGCGCTCTCCCCTGGCAGTCCGGGCTCTGGGGGGCGGGGCGGTGAGTGCTTGGCGGAGGGAACCCAGGCGTCCGGGGACGGGGCTGAGTTTCCCAGCAGGGGGCGCCAGTGGCCCGGCGGAGCCGGCCCCGCTGGGGCGGGGTGTGGGGCGGGCTGGGGGGCCGGCTGGCCGCGGTGCATTGTGGGGAAGCCTAGTGCAGCCCCTTAGCTCAGTTCTGCTCCGAGCCGGGACCGGCCGCGCCGTAGCCGGGTAGGGGGGGACCGGGGGGGCGGGGCGTGCAGGGGAACTGGGGGGAGCGGGTGCCCCCCCCAAGCCACCCCCGGCTGCCGCCCGCGCTGCCTCAGTTTCCCCCAGTCCCGCGGGGGGGGGGGATTTGCTCTCTCCTTAGGGCGCGAATCCGCCCCCTTTAATCTGGGGCGGGGGGGTGACGCGGAGTGGGGGGGCAGCTGCTTCCCTCCCCCCCCCGAATTGGGGTGTCTGCGAATGTCTTAGGGAGACCGCAAATCTCCCCCTTCAGTATCCAACGTCACCCCAAAACTCTGGCTGCACCCCCGGCCCCCAACCGGATCGCCCGCCCCCCAGAGACCTGCCCCCGGCCCCCCAACCAGTTCCCCCACCCCACTGAGACCCCCCTGGCCCCCGAACCGGATCCCCGCCCCTCTGAGAGCCCCCCACTCCCGTCCTCCCCGGAGCCAGGGAACCCCCATTTCCTGAGCACCCGGCAGCGTGCCCCCCCCCATAATCCTCCCCCCTTTGGGCGCTCCGCCCCCGCCCGGGGGTCTCGCCCCACCCAGCGTCCGTCCCCATGCCCGACTCTGCCCCAAATCCGGTAGCCCAAGGGGGGAACTTGCTCGCCCCCCCCCCCCCGGCAGCTGGCGCCCCCAGAGGAGGACAGGCCCCGCCCCTCTCGGGTTAATTCGTTGCCGGACTCTAAGGCCGGCGGCTCCAATCCCCGGGCTGGGGGGGGTCAGTGTCCCTGCCCCCCCCCGCTGCAAATCCCTTAGAGCTGCCCCGGCTTAGCCGCCAAACAGAGCGATTATCCCCCCCGCCGCACCCCCCCCCGCCGGTGCCCCTCACTCCCGACCGGCAGCCCCCAGCCCCCGCCGGTGCCCCTCACTCCCGACCTGCAGCCCCCCTGGGGCCCTCACTCCCCGACCCGCAGCCCCCGGCCCCGCCGGTGCCCCTCACTCCCGACCCGCAGCCCCCCGCCCCGCCGGTGCCCCTCACTCCCGACCCGCAGCCCCCCCGCCCTGCCGGTGCCCCTCACTCCCCGACCCGCAGCCCCCAGCCCCGCCGGTGCCCCTCACTCCCGACCTGCAGCCCCCCCGCCCTGCCGGTGCCCCTCACTCCCGACCTGCAGCCCCCCGCGCCCTGCCGGTGCCCCTCACTCCCGACCCGCAGCCCCCCAGCCCCGCCGGTGCCCCTCACTCCCTGACCGCAGCCCCCCCAGCCCCGCCGGTGCCCCTCACTCCCGACCTGCAGCCCCCCAGCCCCGCCGGTGCCCCCTCACTCCCGACCTGCAGCCCCCCAGCCCCGCCGGTGCCCCTCACTCCCGACCTGCAGCCCCCTCGCCCTGCCGGTGCCCCTCACTCCCGACCCGCAGCCCCCCAGCCCCGCCGGTGCCCCTCACTCCTGACCCGCAGCCCCCCAGCCCCGCCGGTGCCCCTCACTCCCGACCTGCAGCCCCCCCGCCCTGCCGGTGCCCCTCAGCCCGACCCGCAGCCCCCCAGCCCTGCCGGTGCCCCTCACTCCCGACTCGCAGCCCCCCAGCCCTGCCAGTGCCCCTCACTCCCGACCCGCAGCCCCCAGCCCCGCCGGTGCCCCTCACTCCCGACCCGCAGCCCCCAGCCCCGTCGGTGCCCCTCACTCCCAACCCGCAGCCCCCAGCCCTGCCGGTGCCCCTCACTCCTGACCCGCAGCCCCCCAGCCCTGCCGGTGCCCCTCACTCCTGACCCGCAGCCCCCCAGCTCTGCCGGTGCCCCTCACTCCCGACCCGCAGCCCCCGGCCCCGCCGGTGCCCCTCACTCCCAACCCGCAGCCCCCAGCCCTGCCGGTGCCCCTCACTCCTGACCCGCAGCCCCCCAGCCCTGCCGGTGCCCCTCACTCCTGACCCGCAGCCCCCCAGCTCTGCCGGTGCCCCTCACTCCCGACCCGCAGCCCCCGGCCCCGCCGGTGCCCCTCACTCCCAACCCGCAGCCCCCAGCCCTGCCGGTGCCCCTCACTCCCGACCCGCAGCCCCCAGCTCTGCCCTGTCCAGGTGCCAGCCTGGCTCCCCCATTTTCACACCCCCCCCCCGCGTTTAATTCCTCTCTGCTCCGATCTCAGCTGCATGAGGATTAAATGGACCCGCCCCCAACTCGCCCCACCCCCGCCCCCAGCTGCTCTGCCCCCCCCCCCCGCCCCCAGCCACCAGGGACAGGCTGGCACAACCGGGCGTGCGGGAAACTGCCCCACGGCACCAGCGCAACCAGGGCACACAGGTGTGTGCGGGGAGCCAGGGCTGCGGGTCGGGAGTGAGGGGCACCGGCGGGGCTGGGGGCTGCGGGTCGGGAGTGAGGGGCACCGGCAGAGCTGGGGGCTGCGGGTCGGGAGTGAGGGGCACCGGCGGGGCTGGGGGCTGCGGGTCGGGAGTGAGGGGCACCGGCAGGGCCGGGGGCTGCGGGTCGGGAGTGAGGGGCACCGGCAGCGCTGGGGGGGCAGGGCTGGGCTGGCAGGGGCTGCGGGTCGGGAGTGAGGGGCGCTGGTGTGATCATGGAGCCGGGGGAGGGGGCGAGGTCAGAACCTGCCTCCCCTCCGCTGGCCCCGGGCCCCTCACGTCCCCTCCCGCCCGTCACGCTCTGAGTGGGGCTGACGTCTCCCTTTGTGGCCCCGAGTGTTTCTGGGCCCCCGTCCCAGTCCACGAGCAGCGCTGAAAACCCCATTGTCCCCGGCCCTGCCCCCAGCTCCAGAGTGGGGGGCAGCGGCGGGGCTGGGGGGGCTGCGGGTCGGGAGTGAGGGGCAGCGGCGGGGCTGGGGAGCTGCGGGTCGGGAGTGAGGGGCACCGGCGGAGCTGGGGGGCTGCGGGTCGGGAGTGAGGGGCACCGGCGGAGCTGGGGGGCTGCGGGTCGGGAGTGAGGGGCAGCGGCGGGGCTGGGGGCTGCGGGTCGGGAGTGAGGGGCAGCGGCGGGGCTGGGGGCTGCGGGTCGGGAGTGAGGGGCACCGGCAAGGCTGGGGGGCTGCGGGTCGGGAGTGAGGGGCACCGGCAGAGCTGGGGGCTGCGGGTCGGGAGTTAGGGGCAGCGGCGGGGCCGGGGGCTGCGGGTCGGGAGTGAGGGGCACCGGCAGGGCTGGGGGGCTGCGGGTCGGGAGTGAGGGGCACCGGCGGAGCTGGGGGGCTGCGGGTCGGGAGTGAGGGGGCACCGGCGGAGCTGGGGGGCTGCGGGTCGGGAGTGAGGGGCACCGGCAGGGCTGGGGGGCTGCGGGTCGGGAGTGAGGGGCACCGGCAGGGCTGGGGGGCTGCGGGTCGGGAGTGAGGGGCACCGGCAGGGCTGGGGGGCTGCGGGGTCGGGAGTGAGGGGCAGCGGCGGGGCTGGGGGGCTGCGGGTCGGGAGTGAGGGGCACCGGCGGGGCTGGGGGGCTGCGGGTCGGGAGTGAGGGGCACCGGCAGGCCTGGGGGGGGGCAGGGCTGGGCTGGCAGGGGCTGCGGGTCGGGAGTGAGGGGCACCGGTGGGGCTGGGGGCTGCGGGTTGGGAGTGAGGGGCACCTGCGGAGCTGGGGGGCAGGGCTGGGCTGGCAGGGGCTGCTTTTGGCCCCCATGGGGTTAACTCCGGGACGGGGGGCATGCTCCCCCCAAAAGCCCCGGCAGCCAGAGACTCCCTTTGTTCCCGGCCTGTTATCAGGCCCAGCCTGTGCCCCCCTCCCCCACCCGCCCCCGTGGCCGGGACAAAGCCGGGCATTCAGTGGGCACCGCGCCCCCCCCACACTGTGGGGGCGGCTGGGCCAGGGGCCAGGGCCCTGGTGCTGCAGAACCCAGCCCAGCCCCGGTCTGTCCCCGCAGGGGGCTCTGTGGGGCCGGGGGGGGGGGAGAGCCCCAGCAGGGGGGGCCGCAGGGAACCCAGGCATCCGGCTCTGGGCTCCCCACATCTCGGCGGCCGGCTGGGGCGACGCCCATCTAGCAGCCCCCCACTCCCCCCATAGCCGGCCCCGATGGGCATCGGCTCGTCCGGCACCCGGGAAACCCGTGGGGGGGCAGGGGCTGCGGGTCGGGAGTGAGGGGCACCCTGTGCTGGGCACTCTGGCCTGACCCCACCTGCCTGGGGGGCAACTAGCCCCCAGCCCCACAGCCCCTAGCCCGGCCGGTGCCCCTCACTCCCGACCCGCAGCCCCCCAGCCCTGCCTGTGCCCCTCACTCCCGACCCGCAGCCCCCCAGCCCGGCCGGTGCCCCTCACTCCCGACCCGCAGCCCCCAGCCCTGGCGGTACCCCTCACTCCCAACTCGCAGCCCCCCAGCCCTGCCGGTGCCCCTCACTCCCGACTCACAGCCCCGAGCCCCACCGGTGCCCCTCACTCCCGACCCGCAGCCCCCCAGCCCGGCCGGTGCCCCTCACTCCCGACTCACAGCCCCCCAGCCCTGCCGGTGCCCCTCACTCCCGACTCACAGCCCCCCCAGCCCCACCGGTGCCCCTCACTCCTGACCCGCAGCCCCCCAGCCCTGCCGGTGCCCCTCACTCCCGACCCGCAGCCCCTAGCCCTGCCGGTGCCCCTCACTCCTGACCCGCAGCCCCCCAGCCCTGCCGGTGCCCCCACTCCCGACTCACAGCCCCCCAGCCCCACCGGTGCCCCTCACTCCCGACTCACAGCCCCCCAGCCCCACCGGTGCCCCTCACTCCTGACCCGCAGCCCCCCAGCCCTGCCGGTGCCCCTCACTCCCGACTCACAGCCCCCCAGCCCCACCGGTGCCCCTCACTCCCGACTCACAGCCCCCCAGCCCCACCGGTGCCCCTCACTCCTGACCCGCAGCCCCCCAGCCCTGCCGGTGCCCCTCACTCCCAACCCGCAGCCCCTGTGTATGGGGGTCAGGGGCCGCGTGCCAGGCCGGCCAATTGTCCATGGGGATAATGGGTCCCTGTGGCGCTGGGTGCCGGGCGCGGCTGGCACGGGGGAGGACAGAGGGGCTCATTGACGGAGCCTTGAATCCCCCCAATAACCCCCCCCCCCCCGGCAGGAGAATGAGACGGACCCGAATCCCGGAGCCCAGCGCTGAGAGTTGAGACACCCTCGCTGCTGATTGGTGAGTGGGGCTGGGAGCCCGGACGCCGGGGTTCTCTCCCCAGCTCTGGGAGGGGAGGGGATCTGGTGGGTTAGCGCAGGGGGGGCTGGGAGCCAGGACTCCTGGGTTCTCTCCCCGGCTCTGGGAGGGGAGTGGGGTCTAGTGGGTTAGCGCAGGGGGGGCTGGGAGCCAGGACTCCTGGGTTCTCTCCCCAGCTCTGGGAGGGGAGGGGATCTGGTGGGTTAGAGCAGGGGGGGCTGGGAGCCAGGACTCCTGGGTTCGCTTCCTGTGGGGAGGGGCGGGAGCTTGGTGCCTTTCCCTGGGGTTCCTTTGTCTTCCATGCCTGCCCCACCCCGCCTATTGTCTGGTTCTCCCTTCCCCCACCTCCCGAGGGGCAGGCGGGGTGGGGTGGTGGGGGAGACATGTTGGGGCTTGCGGGACAAATGTGATTCCCAGCCTGCCCCCCCTCCCCCGACTGGGAGGGAGGTGGGGCTTGGGGCTACCATTGCAAAACCCCCCCCCCACACCCCCCCCCCCGCCCCATAGCTCCACAGGTCAGGGCAGGGCCCGGACTCCTGGGTTCTCTCCCCGGCTCTGGGAGGGGAGTGGGGGCTGGGGGGGTTAGAGCAGGGGGTGCTGAGAGCCAGGACTCCTGGGTTCTCTCCCCGGCTCTGGGAGGGGAGTGGGGGCTACTGGTTAGAGCAGGGGGGCTGGGAGCCCGGACTCCTGGGTTCTCTCCCGGCTCTGGGAGGGGAGTGGGGGCTGCTGGTTAGAGCAGGGGGGCTGGGAGCCCGGACTCCTGGGTTCTCTCCCCGGCTCTGGGAGGGGAGTGGGGGCTGCTGGTTAGAGCAGGGGGGGCTGGGGAGCCAGGACTCCTGGGTTCTCTCCCCGGCTCTGGGAGGGGAGTGGGGGCTGGTGGTTAGAGCAGGGAGTGGCTGGGAGCCAGGACTCCTGGGTTCTCTCCCCAGCCCTGGGAGGGGAGTGGGGGCTGGTGGTTAGAGCAGGGAGTGGCTGGGAGCCAGGACGCCTGGGTTCTCTCCCCGCCAGCTGGGTTTCCAGACGGCCCCATCTGGCGGGTGTCTGTGCGGGGGGGGGGGGACGGGGGACGGGACTCAGTGGCTGGATTTCGCTCCCTGGCAGCCCCCCAGGGATGGGGGGGCGGGGGGGAGCAGCCTGTCCCAGCTGCATTGAGCCTGTAGGTGGGGGTGGGAGTGGACTTCCCCACGTGGTTAGGGGGCGGGCGGGCGGATTAACGGGGTGGGGGCAGAGATAAATCTGCATCCTAAATCCTCCTGCAGCTAGGGGGGAGGGGCTGGGGACCAGGACTCCTGGGTTCTCTCCTTGGCTCTGGGGGGCGAGGGATTAGAGCAGGGGGGGCTGGGAGCCAGGACTCCTGGGTTCTCTCCCTGGCTCAGGGAGGGGAGTGGGGGCTGGTGGGTTAGAGCAGGGGGGCTGGGAGCCAGGACTCCTGGGTTCTCTCCCTGGCACTGGGGGGAGAGTGATTAGAGCAGGGGGGCTGGGAGCCAGGACTCCTGGGTTCTCTCCCTGGTTCTGGGGGACGGGGGATTAGAGCAGGGCGGGCTGGGAGCCAGGACTCCTGGGTTCTCTGCCTGGAGGCTGTAGAGGGTCCATCTCCCGGGTCCCCGTAACCCTGTCCCCCTTTTCTCTCTCTCTCAGGCCTCAGCGATGCCCCCCATCCTCGCCCCCTTCATCCTCCTCCTCCTCCTCGCCCCTCGCTGCCCCTCCCGCCCCTACCCCTCCTTCTCCGCCCCCAACGCCACCTTCAATCACCTGGCGCGCGCCGGCGGCTCAGGGGCCCTGTACGTGGGGGCAGTGAACGCCCTGTACCAGCTGACGCCGGAGCTGGGGCTGGCGGGCCGGGCGCGCACCGGGCCGGAGCTGGACAGCCCCGAGTGCCTCCCCTTCCGCGACCCCCGGGACTGCCCCCAGGCCCGCCCCACGGACAACGCCAACAAGCTGCTGCTGCCCCACGAGGGGGCCGGGGAGCTGGTGGTGTGCGGGCAGGTGGCGCAGGGGTTGTGCGAGAAGCGGGCGCTGGCCGACGTGCGCCGGGTGCTGTACCGGGCCGAGGAGCCGGGCGACAGCCAGTTCGTGGCGGCCAACGCGCCGCGGGTCTCCACGGTGGGGGTGCTGGGGGGCCCGGCCGGGCACGAGCTGCTCTTCGTGGGGCGCGGGCTGACGGCCACGCTGTCGGCCGGGGTCCCCCCCGTCACCGTGCGGCCCCTGGCTGGGCCCGGCGCCTTCTCCAGCGAGGGGCTGGGCCGGCTGGTGGTGGCCGACGTCTCCGACTACAACAACAGCTACGCCGGCGCCTTCGCGGCCGGCGCCCACGTCTACCTGCTCTTCGCCCGCCGGGGCGGGCGCCCGGGCCCGCGACTACGGCCCCTACCTGGCCCGGCTCTGCGCCGGCGACGGGCAGCTCTACTCCTACGCCGAGGTGCCGCTGGCCTGCCGGGACCCCCGCGGGCTCCGCTACAACCTGCCCCGGGCCGGCCAGCTGGCCCGGCTCCCGCCCCCCCGGGGCGACGTGCTCTTCCTGCTGGCGGCCGTGGGGCAGGGAGCCACGGCCGCCCCGGCCCCCAGACCGCCCTGTGCGCCTTCCCGCTGGCCCAGCTGGACGCCGCCGTGGAGAGGACGCGCCGGGCCTGTACACCGCGGGGGGCCGGGGGCCGGGGGGCCGGGAGGAGGCGGCCATCGAGTATGGGGTGACGTCCCGCTGCGCTGAGCTGCCCAAGGTCCGTGGGGGGTGGCGCCGGGCGAGGGGTCCCCGAGTAACCAGCCCCTGCCCCCTCCTGGAGGGGTCCCCAGATAACCAGCCCTGACCCCACCCCAGAGGGGTCCCCGAGTAACCAGCCCCCTGCCCCCTCCTGGAGGGGTCCCCAGATAACCAGCCCCTGACCCCACCCCAGAGGGGTCCCCGAGTAACCAGCCCCCTGCCCCCTCCTGGAGGGGTCCCCAGATAACCAGCCCCTGACCCCGCCCCAGAGGGGTCCCCGAGTAACCAGCCCCCTGTCCCCTCCTGGAGGGGTCCCCATATAACCAGCCCCTGACCCCACCCCAGAGGGGTCCCCGGGTAACTGGCCCTGGAAGGGTCCCCAGATAACCTGCCCTGCCCCAGAGGGGTCCCTGGATAACCAGCCCCCTTCCCCTGAGGGATCCCCGGGTAACCAGCCCCCCACCCCCAAGGGGTCCCCCGAGACCCGGGCCCATTGCTCACGCCTGCATCTCGCCCCAGGAGTCGCCGGACGTGTACCCCTGCGGAGACGAGCACACCCCCAGCCCCATCGCCGGCCGCGTGGCCGTGGAGGCCAGCGCCCTGGTGACCGGGCTGCCGGCGCTCACGGCCGTGGCGGCGATGGCGGAAGCCGGACACACCATCGCCTTCCTCGGAGACGAGCAGGGGCAGCTGCACAAGGTGGGGGTGGGAGGGGGGGGCTCCCACCCCAGAGCCGGCTGCATCTCAGCAGGGCCCGGGGGGCAGGGTGAGGCCGCTGGACAGGTGGCTCCGCCCCAGCGGTGGCCACGCCCCTCTCGTGCCTAACACCCTCCCCCCCATGCAGGTGTATCTGAACTCCACTGTGGGCAAGTGTACAGCACCGTGCGCCTCGGCCAGCGCTCGCCCGTCAACCCCGATCTCCTCCTGGACGGCAGCGGGACCCACCTGTACGCCATGACGGAGTCCCAGGTGCGCCCCCCAGCCCCCGCGTCTCAGCGGGGCCGGGTGGGTGGGGTGAGGCCGCTCTGCCCCAGAGGTGGCTGGGTTTTGGGGGGGCTGGGTGGACGGGGTGAGGCCGCTCTGCCCCAGAAGTGGCTGGGTTTCGGGGGGGCCGGGTGGACGGGGTGAGGCCGCTCTGCCCCAGAAGTGGCCGGGTTTCGGGGGGGCCGGGTGGACGGGGTGAGGCCGCTCTGCCCCAGAAGTGGCTGGGTTTCGGGGGGGCCGGGTGGACGGGGTGAGGCCGCTCTGCCCCAGAAGTGGCCGGGTTTCGGGGGGGCCGGGTGGACGGGGTGAGGCCGCTCTGCCCCAGAAGTGGCTGGGTTTCGGGGGGGCCAGGTGGACGGGGTGAGGCCGCTCTGCCCCAGAGGTGGCCAGGTTTCGGGGGGGCCAGGTATTAGTGGGGCCAGTTGCATGGGGTCAGGCCGCTCCGCCCCAGAGGTGGCCACGTTTTGGGTGGGCTGGGGTGGGGTCGCTCTGCCCCAGAGGTGGCCGGGTTTCGGGGGGGCCAGGTGGACGGGGTGAGGCCGCTCTGCCCCAGAGGTGGCCGGGTTTCGGGGGGGCCGGGTGGACGGGGTGAGGCCGCTCTGCCCCAGAAGTGGCCGGGTTTCGGGGGGGCCGGGTGGACGGGGTGGGGCCGCTCTGCCCCAGAGGTGGCTGGGTTTCGGGGGGGCCAGGTGGACGGGGTGAGGCCGCTCTGCCCCAGAAGTGGCCGGGTTTCGGGGGGGCCGGGTGGACGGGGTGAGGCCGCTCTGCCCCAGAAGTGGCTGGGTTTCGGGGGGGCCAGGTGGACGGGGTGAGGCCGCTCTGCCCCAGAAGTGGCCGGGTTTCGGTGGGGCCGGATATTAGGGGGGCCGGGTGGGCGGGGTGGGGCCGCTCCGCCCCAGAAGTGGCCGGGTTTCGGGGGGGCCGGGTGGACGGGGTGAGGCCGCTCTGCCCCAGAAGTGGCCGGGTTTCGGGGGGGCCAGGTGGACGGGGTGAGGCCGCTCTGCCCCAGAAGTGGCTGGGTTTCGGGGGGGCCGGGTGGACGGGGTGAGGCCGCTCTGCCCCAGAAGTGGCCGGGTTTCGGGGGGGCTGGGTGGACGGGGTGAGGCCGCTCTGCCCCAGAAGTGGCTGGGTTTCGGGGGGCCGGGTGGACGGGGTGAGGCCGCTCTGCCCCAGAGGTGGCTGGGTTTTGGGGGGGCTGGGTGGACGGGGTGGGGCCGCTCTGCCCCAGAGGTGGCCGGGTTTCGGTGGGGCCGGATATTAGGGGGGCCGGGTGGGCGGGGTGGGGCCGCTCCGCCCCAGAGGTGGCCGCGTCTCGGGGGGGCCAGGTATTAGTGGGGCCAGTTGCGTGGGGTCAGGCCGCTCCGCCCCAGAGGTGGCCACGTTTTGGGTGGGCTGGGGTGGGGTCGCTCTGCCCCAGAGGTGGCCGGGTTTCGGGGGGGCCGGGTGGACGGGTGAGGCCGCTCTGCCCCAGAAGTGGCCGGGTTTCGGGGGGGCCGGGTGGACGGGGTGAGGCCGCTCTGCCCCAGAAGTGGCTGGGTTTCGGGGGGGCCAGGTGGACGGGGGTGAGGCCGCTCTGCCCCAGAAGTGGCCGGGTTTCGGGGGGGCCAGGTGGACGGGGTGAGGCCGCTCTGCCCCAGAAGTGGCCGGGTTTCGGGGGGGCCAGGTGGATGGGGTGGGGCCGCTCTGCCCCAGAAGTGGCCGGGTTTCGGGGGGGCCAGGTGGATGGGGGGGCCGTTCTGCCCCAGAAGTGGCCGGGTTTCAGGGGGGCCAGGTGGACGGGGTGGGGTCGCTCTGCCCCAGAAGTGGCCGGGTTTCGGGGGGCCAGGTGGACGGGGTGGGGTCGCTCTGCCCCAGAAGTGGCCGGGTGTTCGGGGGGGCTGGGTGGATGGGGTGGGGCCGCTCTGCCCCAGAGGTGGCCGGGTTTCGGGGGGGCCGGGTGGACGGGGTGGGGCCGCTCTGCCCCAGAGGTGGCCGGGTTTCGGGGGGGCCAGGTGGACGGGGTGAGGCCGCTCTGCCCCAAAAGTGGCCGGGTTTCGGGGGGGCCAGGTGGACGGGGTGAGGCCGCTCTGCCCAGAAGTGGCCGGGTTTCGGGGGGGCCAGGTGGACGGGGTGAGGCCGCTCTGCCCCAGAAGTGGCCGGGTTTGGGGGGGCCGGGTGGACGGGGTGAGGCCGCTCTGCCCCAGAAGTGGCCGGGTTTCGGGGGGGCTGGGTGGACGGGGTGGGGCCGCTCTGCCTCAGAGGTGGCCAGGTTTCGGGGGGGCCAGGGAATTAGGGGGGCGGGTGGGGCCGCTCCGCCCCAGAGGTGGCCGGGTTTCAGGGGGGCCGGGTGGACGGGGTGGGGCCGCTCTGCCCCAGAGGTGGCCGGGTTTGGGGGGGGCCAGGGAATTAGGGGGTGGGGTGGGGCCGCTCTGTCCCAGAGGTGGCCGGGTTTTGGGGGGGCCAGGGAATTAGGGGGGCAGGGTGGGGCCGCTCTGCCCCAGAAGTGGCCAGGTTTGGGGGGGCTGGGTGGACGGGGGTGGACGGGTTTCGGGGGGGCCAGGGAATTAGGGGGGCGGGTGGGGCCGCTCCGCCCCAGAGGTGGCCGCGTCTCAGGGGGGCCGGGTCTCTGCCCCCCCCTCACTCTCCGCCCCCCCCAGGTCACCCGGGTCCCGCTCTCCGAGTGCCCCCCCTGCCAGGGCTGCGCCGCCTGCCTCGGTGCCCGGGACCCGTTCTGCGGCTGGTGCGTCCTGCAGGGCCGGTGAGTCTGCTGGGCCCCCCACGAAACCGGGCGGGGGGCGGGGCCATGGGGAGTGGGCGGGGCCATGGGGTGGTAGGCGGGGCTGCCAGCCTGTGGTGAAAGGTGACGGACCATCCGCCCGGCCAATCGGCTGCCCTCGCCCCCCCGCCGTCCCCTCCCCTCACCTTATTGGCCGGCCAGCAGGTGCACCCGCAAGCTGGAGTGCCAGCGCTTTGCGGCCGCCGACCAATGGCTGTGGAGCTACGGGGCCAGCAGCCAATGCCTGCGCGTCGAGAGGGTGACGCCGGCCAATCAGAGCCGCGAGGAGCAGAGGGAGGTGAGCGGCTGGGGGAGGAGCCTGTGGGAGGGGGCGGGACAAAGGGGCTGGGAGTTGGGAGGGAGGCTTGGAGGAGGGGGGGCAGGTCATGGGCGGGCCTGGGTTGTGGGCGGGCTTGGAGGGGCGGGGCGTGAGTTGTGGGCGGGGCTGGTAGGTGGGGACAGGGTTGGGGCGGGCCAGGATGGGTGGGGCTGGGAATAGTGGGCGTGGCATGGAGTTGGGGGAGGGGCAGAAGGAGGAGCATTTTGGGACCCTCACCCCATTGGATCCGTGACCCCCCCATGTCTCCCCCTCCCCAGGTCTCGCTGTGGGTGCCCCGGCTGCCCCCCCTGGCTGAGGGTGAGAGCTACCACTGCGCCTTCGGGGAGCAGGACAGCCCCGCCCTGGTGCAGGACTCCTGGGTCCGCTGCCTCTCGCCTCCCAGCCCCCAGGTGCCGCCCAGCCAGGAGGGCAAAGGTCAGCAAGGAGGGGGGCTGTGAGTGGGGGGCTGCCCCTTTAGGAACACGGGGGGTGGGATAGAGGAAGGGTCTGGACCTCCCCCTCCATCACCAGCATGCCCTGGGATTGGGAGTGGAACAAAGGGTTCTGGGTAGGGGAGAGATGCTCATTGCAAAGGATTCTGGGTAGGGGAGAGATGCTCATTGCAAAGGATTCTGGGTAGGGGAGAGCTGCTCTTTGCAGAGGATTCTGGGTAGGGGAGAGATGCTCATTGCAAAGGATTCTGGGTAGGGGAGAGCTGCTCTTTGCAGAGGATTCTGGGTAGGGGAGAGATGCTCATTGCAAAGGATTCTGGGTAGGGGGAGAGCTGCTCTTTGCAAAGGGTTCTGGGTAGGGGAGAGATGCTCTTTGCAAAGGATTCTGGGTAGGGGAGAGATGCTCTTTGCAAAGGATTCTGGGTAGGGGAGAGACGCCAATGGGGGGAGGAGAGCTGCTCTTTGCAAAGGATTCTGGGTAGGGGAGAGACGCCAATGGGGGGAGGGGAGAGCTGCTCTTTGCAGAGGATTCTGGGGGGGGGCGGGAGGCGGATGGGGGTATGGGCAGTAAGTCTCATGGCCCCCCCAGATCACGTGACCCTGGCGCTGTCGCTGATGTTCGAGGACGTGGTGGTGGCGGCGACGGAATTCGTCTTCTACGACTGCAGCGCGGTGACGTGGCTGGCACGGCCCTTCCCGTGAGCCGCCCGCGGAAGTGGGGGCGCCGGGGGGGGCTGCGGGTCGGGAGTGAGGGGCGCCGGTGGGGGCTGCAGGTCGGGAGTGAGGGGCACCGGCGGAGGGGGCTGCGGGTCGGGAGTGAGGGGCGCCGGGGGGGGCTGCGGGTCGGGAGTGAGGGGCACCGGCGGAGGGGGCTGCGGGTCGGGAGTGAGGGGCACTGGTGGGGGCTGCAGGTCGGGAGTGAGGGGCACCGGCGGAGGGGGCTGCGGGTCGGGAGTGAGGGGCGCCGGGGGGGCTGCGGGTCGGGAGTGAGGGGCGCTGGGGGGGCTGCGGGTCGGGAGTGGGGGGGGCTGGGGGGGGCTGCGGGTCGGGAGTGAGGGGCGCCGGGGGGGCTGGGGGGGGGGCTGTGGGTCGGGAGTGAGGGTGCCGGCGGCGCTGGGGGGGCTGCGGGTCGGGAGTGAGGGGCGCTGGGGGGGGCTGCGGGTCGGGAGTGAGGGGCGCCGGGGGGCTGCGGGTCGGGAGTGAGGGGCGCTGGGGGGGGCTGCGGGTCGGGAGTGAGGGGCGCTGGGGGGGCTGCGGGTCGGGAGTGAGGGGCGCTGGGGGGGGCTGCGGTCGGGAGTGAGGGGCGCCGGCGGCGCCGGGGGGGCTGCAGGTCGGGAGTGAGGGGCGCTGGCGGCGCTGGGGGGGCTGCGGGTCGGGAGTGAGGGGCGCTGGGGGGGCTGCGGGTCGGGGGTGAGGGGCGCTGGGGGGGGGCTGCGGGTCGGGGTGAGGGGCGCTGGGGGGCTGCGGGTCGGGAGTGAGGGGCGCTGGGGGGGGCTGCGGGTCGGGAGTGAGGGGCGCCGGGGGGGCTGCGGGTCGGGAGTGAGGGGCGCTGGGGGGGCTGCGGGTCGGGAGTGAGGGGCGCCGGGGGGGCTGCGGGTCGGGAGTGAGGGGCGCTGGGGGGGGCTGCGGGTCGGGAGTGAGGGGCGCTGGGGGGGCTGCGGATCGGGAGTGAGGGCGCTGGGGGGGGCTGCGGGTCGGAAGTGAGGGGCGCTGGGGGGGGCTGCGGGTCGGGAGTGAGGGGCGCTGGGGGGGGCTGCGGGTCGGAAGTGAGGGGCGCTGGGGGGGGCTGCGGGTCGGAAGTGAGGGGCGCTGGGGGGGGGCTGCGGATCGGGAGTGAGGGGCGCTGGGGGGGGCTGCGGGTCGGGAGTGAGGGGCGCTGGGGGGGCTGCGGATCGGGAGTGAGGGGCGTTGGGGGGGGCTGCGGGTCGGGAGTGAGGGGCGCTGGCGGCGCTGGGGGGGGCTGCGGGTCGGGAGTGAGGGGCGCCGGGGGGGCTGCGGGTCGGGAGTGAGGGGCGCCGGAGGGGCTGCGGGTCGGGAGTGAGGGGCGCCGGGGGGGCTGCGGGTCGGGAGTGAGGGGCGCTGCCGGCGCTGGGGGGCTGCGGGTCGGGAGTGAGGGGCGCTGCCGGCGCTGGGGGGGCTGCGGGTCGGGAGTGAGGGGCGCCGGGGGGGCTGCGGGTCGGGAGTGAGGGGCGCCGGGGGGGCTGCGGGTCGGGAGTCAGGGGCGCTGCCGGCGCCGGGGGGGCTGCGGGTCGGGAGTGAGGGGCGCCGGGGGGGCTGCGGGTCGGGAGTGAGGGGCGCCGGGGGGGCTGCGGGTCGGGAGTGAGGGGCGCTGCCGGCGCTGGGGGGGCCTGGCCCTGACCCACGTCGTCCCCCTGCCCCCAGGTGTGGCGGGTGCGTCAGCAGCCCCTGGCCCTGCCACTGGTGCCCGCGGAGTCAGGGCTGCGTCCCGGGCGCCTCCTGCCCCCACGGCGAAGGGACCATCTACAACCAGCACGTGAGGGACTCGCCCCTGAGACGGGCAAGGGGACCCAGGCGTCCGGGACGGCATCTCGGGGGGTGGGGGCGGGGAAGGGGACCCAGGCGTCCGGGACGGCATCTCGGGGGGTGGGGGCGGGGAAGGGGACCCAGGCGTCCGGGACGGCATCTCGGGGGGGTGGGGGCGGGCAAGGGGATCCAGGCGTCCGGGACGGCATCTCGGGGGGTGGGGGCGGGGAAGGGGACCCAGGCGTCCGGGACGGCATCTCGGGGGGTGGGGGCGGGGAAGGGGACCCAGGCGTCCGGGACGGCATCTCGGGGGGTGGGGGCGGGCAAGGGGACCCAGGCGTCCGGGAAGGCATCTCGGGGGGTGGGGGCGGGGAAGGGCACCCAGGCGTCCGGGAAGGCATCTCGGGGGGTGGGGGCAGGGAAGGGCACCCAGGCGTCCGGGACGGCATCTCGGGGGGGGGGGCGGGGAAGGGCACCCAGGCGTCTGGGACGGCATCTCGGGGGGGGGGGCGGGGAAGGGCACCCAGGCGTCTGGGAAGGCATCTCGGGGGGGGCGGGACCCAGGTGTCCTGTACGGCAACTCAGGGGGCGGGGAAGGGGGCGGCGGGGAAGGGGACCCAGGTGTCCGGGATGGCCCCCCAACGCTTCCCTCCACTTTGCCCCCCCCCCAGTCTAACCCCCTCTGCCCTCAGGTTCGGGAGGGGGGCCCCTGGGGCCCGGAGGCCTGCCCCAGCCTGGGGGGCATCGAGGGGTCCCCCCTGGTGCCCGTGGGGGTGGCCGTGCCCCTGAGCCTGGCGGCCCACAACCTGCAGCTGCTGGGGTGAGTGGGGGGGCAGGGGGATGTCGGGGGTGGGGGCAGGGGGCGGAGTCCGGGGGGCAGGCTGGTCTCAGGCTCTCCCCTCCGCAGGCCCCCGTTGCCACGGTTACGCTGCGTGGTGGAGGTGGGCGGGGCTCTCGTGTCGGTGGAGGCGTCGCTGGACGAGGAGGGGGGGGCCCAGCGGGTCCGGTGCCGCCCCCACACGTACAGCTACTCCCTGCCCCCCCCTCAGCTCGCAGCCCCCCTCTATGTCACCGTGGGGGGCGCGGGGCGCCTGGACAACCGGGGGGACCTGCACCGTGAGTGACCGGCGTGGCGAGCTTCCCCGCGGCAGTGCCCTGGGAGGGCGGGGAGGGGGTGCTGCGAGCTTCCCCGCGACAGTGCCCTGGGGGGTGGGGAGAGGGCACTGCGAGCTTCCACACGACAGTGCTCTGGGGGGTGGGGAGGGGACGCTGCGAGCTTCCCCGCGGCAGTGCCCTGGGAGGGCGGGAGGGGGTGCTGCGAGCTTCCCCACGACAGTGCTCTGGGGGGTGGGGAGGGGACGCTGCGAGCTTCCCCGTGGCAGTGCCCTGGGGGGCGGGGAGGGAGCGCCGCGAGCTCCCCGTGGCAGTGCCCTGGGGGGGCGGGGAGGGGGCGCCGCGAGCTTCCCCGTGGCAGTGCCCTGGGGGGGCGGGGAGGGGGCGCCGCGAGCTTCCCCGTGGCAGTGCCCTGGGGGGGGCGGGGGCGGGAGGGGCGTTGCGAGCTTCCCCCGTGGCAGTGCCCTGGGGGGCGGGGAGGGGGCGTCGCGAGCTTCCCCGTGGCAGTGCCCTGGGGGGGCGGGGAGGGGGCGCCGCGAGCTTCCCCGTGGCAGTGCCCTGGGGGGGGCGGGGAGGGGGCGCCGCGAGCTTCCCCGTGGCAGTGCCCTGGGGGGCGGGGGGGGGCTAGAAGGGGGCGGGGTGGGGGCGGGGCCACGGCTGATCTCCGTCTGCCCCCCCAGTGACCCTCTACAACTGCTCCGTGGGGCGGGCCGACTGCAGTCGCTGCCTGGCTGCCCCCCCGGAGCTGGGCTGTGTCTGGTGCCCGGCCGGGTGGGGCCCGGCTGCCGCTACCGGGACCTCTGCCCCCCCGGCGCCGCCGAGCCCCTCTGCCCCACCCCCATCATCCAGGCGGTGAGACGGGGACACGGGCGGGGGGGGGATATGGGGGCAGCACGGACGCTGGAGGGGGGAGGCCGGGCTGGGAGGGGCGGGCGGGGGAGGCAGGCAAGGGGGGCGGGTGTGTGTGGGGGTGCCAGGCTGGGGGGTGTGGGTGGGGGGACGCCGGGCAGGGGGCGCGGGCGGGGGGGGGGGTGCGGGCAGCAGGGAGGGCCAGGCTGGGGGGGATGGGGGGGGAGGCCGGGCTGGGGGTAACTTTGCCTCCCCCCAGATCCAGCCCCACAGCAGCCCCCTGGAGGGGGGCGTGGGTCTCACCATCACGGGCTCGGAGCTGGGCCGGCGCCTGGCGGACGTGTCGGTGCGGGTGGCCGGCCGGCCCTGCGCCCCCGACCCCGCCCTCTACCGCGTCTCCACACGGTAAGGGGGTTCCCCACGCTGCGAGCTTCCCCCAGCGGTGCCCCTGCCCCACGCTGCGAGCTTCCCCCAGCAGTGCCCCCACCCCAGCGCTGTGAGCTTCCCCCAGGGGTGCCCCCGCCCCACTGCCCGCTCCCATGCTGTGAGCTTCCCCCAGCGATGCCCCCACCCCAGCGCTGCGAGCTTCCCCCAGCAGTGCCCCCGCCCCAGCGCTGCGAGCTTCCCCCCAGCAGTGCCCCCAGCTGGCTCTGTCCCAGCGCTGCGAGCTTCCCCCAGCAGTGCCCCCACCCCAGCGCTGCGAGCTTCCCCCAGCAGTGCCCCCGCCCCACTGCCCGCTCCCATGCTGTGAGCTTCCCCCAGCGATGCCCCCACCCCAGCGCTGCGAGCTTACCCCAGCGGTGCCCCTGCCCCACGCTGCGAGCTTCCCCCAGCAGTGCCCCCACCCCAGCGCTGTGAGCTTCCCCCAGGGGTGCCCCCGCCCCACTGCCCGCTCCCATGCTGTGAGCTTCCCCCAGCAATGCCCCCACCCCAGCGCTGCGAGCTTCCCCCAGCAGTGCCCCCACCCCAGCGCTGCGAGCTTCCCCCAGCAGTGCCCCCGCCCCAGCGCTGCGAGCTTCCCCCAGCAGTGCCCCCGCCCCAGCGCTGCGAGGCTTCCCCCCCAGCAGTGCCCCCAGCTGGCTCTGTCCCAGCGCTGCGAGCTTCCCCCAGCAGTGCCCCCACCCCAGCGCTGCGAGCTTCCCCCAGCAGTGCCCCTTCTCCCCCTCACAGGATTGTGTGCCAGGTCGCTCCGGGGCAGAGGGGTGTCTCTGGCCCCGTTGAGGTCACCGTGGGGGACCGGCCCCTGGCGTCTCTGCCGACCACTTCACCTACCAGGTCAGCACGGGCTGGGACTGGGGGGGGCTGGACTCATGTCGTGGGGGGTGGGCAGACCTGGGGGGGGGGCAGGAGCCCGCTCTCTGCTGCTGCTGCGAGCTTCCCCCCAGCAGTGCCCCAGCCGGGTCTGTGCCAGCGCTGCGAGCTTCCCCCAGCAGTGCCCCCGCCGGGTCTGTGCCAGCGCTGTGAGCTTCCTCCAGCAGTGCCCCAACCGGGTCTGTGCCAGCGCTGTGAGCTTCCCCCCAGCAGTGCCCCAACCGGGTCTGTGCCAGCGCTGTGAGCTTCCCCCCAGCAGTGCCCCAGCCGGGTCTGTGCCAGCGCTGTGAGCTTCCCCCAGCAGTGCCCCAGCCGGGTCTGTGCCAGCGCTGTGAGCTTCCCCCCAGCAGTGCCCCAGCCGGGTCTGTGCCAGCGCTGTGAGCTTCCCCCCAGCAGTGCCCTTTCTCCTGTAACGGGTCCCATAATCGAGGCCCAACTTAAATGTTTACCCCAAATTAAAAACCAAAGTCAAAGAACTAAAGGGCCACGGCGGCTTAACCGCCATGGGAAAGAAGCCGTGAGAGAGAAAACGGCGTCTTTGAAAAAGTGGACGTCAAATCCTAGTGCGGTGACTAGAGAGGAGCATAAACGCTGCGAAAGTAAGTGTGAAATGTACTAAGAGAAGCCAAAGTGGAGTCTGAAGAGCAGCCAGCCACAAACTCAGACGCTGATAACAAAACCTTGTTTAAATACGTCAGGAGCAGGAAGCTGCTAACCAACCAGTGGGGCCCCCGGGCGATGGAGATACACAAGGACTGAAAGTCATTGCGGAGAAACTAAACGAATTCTTTGCTTCGCTCTTCACGGCTGAGGATGTTAGGGAGATTCCCCAACCTGAGCTGACTTTTGTAGGTGACAGATCTGAGGAATTGTCCCAGATTGAAGTGTCACTAGAGGAGGGTTTGGAACTAATCGATAAACGTACCAGTAACAAGTCACCGGGCCCGGATGGCATTCACCCAAGAGTTCGGAAAGAACTCACATGTGAGATTGAGGAACTATTAACTAGGGTTTGTAACCTGTCCTTTAAATCAGCTTCTGTACCCAATGACGGGAAGATAACTAATGTAACGCCAGTATTTAAAAAGGGCTCTAGAGGTGATCCCGGCAATTACAGACCAGTAAGTCTAACGTCAGTACCGGGTGTCACGGAGTGTGGGGGAGTCCGGCCCTGCACCCCCCTTCCCGGGATTCACTGGGACTCTCAGCCAGCCAGTAGAACAGAAGGTTTATTTTGGGTTGTCAGGAAAGAGTCCAAACAGAACTTGTCAGTATGACCAGGACCCCTCAGCTGGGCCCTTCTGGGGGGCAGGGAGCTTAGACCCCGGCTCTGGGGCTCCCTGCGTTTCACCACCTTCATAAAGGTTTTCAGCATCATCTTTAGCGTCCCATTGAACCTCTCCACCAGCCCATTGGACTGGGGGTGATATGCTGAGGCCCAGCTGTGCCGGACCCCACATTTCTCCCACAAGCACCGGAGCAGGGCCGACATGAAGTTGGACCCTTGGTCTGTCAGGACTTCCTTGGGGAACCCCATTCGGCTGAAAATGGTCAGCAGCGCATCCGCCACGGTGTCTGCTTCAATGGAGGATAAGGGCACCGCCTCGGGGTAACGGGTGGCGAAATCTACCACCACCAGAATGTATTTCTTCCCCGACCGGGTTGTCTTGCTGAGAGGCCCCACTATGTCCATGGCCACCTTCTGGAAAGGGCTCCTCTATGATGGGCAAAGGCCTCAAAGCCGCTTTCCGCTTGTCCCGGACCTTCCCCACCCGCTGACAGGGGTCACAGGACCGGCAGTACTGATGGACAGTTGTAAAGACCCAGGCCAGTAAAAGTTCTGTAGCAGCCTCTGCCTGGTGCGCCGGATCCCCTGGTGCCCTGCGAGAGGGATGTCATGGGCCAGGTACAGTAGCTTGCGGCGATACTTCTGGGGGACCACCAGCTGCCTCCTGATCCCCCACGTCTCCATCTCACCGGGGGGAGCCCATTCCCGGTACAGGAACCCCTTCTCCCACAGGAACCTCTCCTGGCAACCTCTCCACATGGTCCGCACCTCCCTGCGGTCGGCCAGGTCCTGAGCTTCCGCAAGGAGGGATCTCTCTGTAGCTCGGCCTGGAACTCAGCCGCTGGGGAAGGAATGGGAACCTGTTCCCTCGTGCTGTCTGTGTCTGAGGTCGCAGCCTCTCTGCGCCTGGTCCTGGGGTACTCCCTCCCCACTGGGGCAGGGTCTTGCGCCCCGTGCAAGGCAACCTCTCCGAGGCCCGGGCATAGCGCCCCTTGCCGGCTCTGGCTACGGGTCACGACCAGGGTGTCCCCGGGATTCACTGGGCCAGTCTTCTAGGTCCCCCCGCATCAGTACCTCAGTGGGCAAATGCTGGTGCACCCCAATGTCCTTGGGGCCCTCCTTGGCCCCCCATTTCAGGTGTACCCTCGCCACAGGTACCTTGAACGGGGTCCCGCCCACCCCTGTTAGGGTCAGGTAGGTGTTGGGTACCACCTGATCTGGGGCCACCACCTCGGGGTGGGCCAGCGTCACCTCCGCGCCCGTATCCCAGTATCCAGTGACCTTCCTCCCATCTATCTCCAGGGGAACAAGGCACTCTCTCCGAAGGGACAGCCCCGCGGCCACCCTATAAACCGAGAACCCTGAGTCCGGGGCATCCAGCCCCCCCGAGGAGCTGGTCTGGGGCCTTCCTCCCTCCGGAGCCGTTGATAAGCTGCCAGCCCCCCTCTTCTGGGCTGTCGGCCCCTCGTCCGGCTGGGTCCCTACCCAGTTAACCCGGTGTGGGTTTGGTCTGCTCAGTCTGTCTCTGATCTTGGGGCATTGGGACTGTAAGTGGCCCCTCTGGCCGCAGTGATAGCAGCTCATGTCCCGTTGGTCCCCTCGAGCAGGTCGGTTGGTTCTGGTGTCGGAGGTTCCCCTCGGGAGGGGGTTCTCCCTATTGCCCCTTTGGGGGGTCCCGTGGTGACTCTCTGCTGCCTCAGGGTGGGCCTGCTCCTTTGGGATTCCTCCCTGCCACCCCTTGACCGACTGTTCATGAACTCGTCGGCCAGCCGCCCTGCGTGCTGCGGGCTCCCTGGATTTTTGTCCATCAACCATACCTTCAGGTCTGATGGGCACAGTTCATACAGTTGTTCCAGTACGAATAGTTCGAGCAGGTCCTCCATAGTTTGGGCCCCAGCGGTCCACTTGCGGGCGTATCCATGTATCCGGTTGGCCAGTTGTAGGTACGTGATCTCAGGGGTTTTTCGCTGATCCCGGAACCTTTGACGGTACATCTCGGGAGTCAGCCCAAGCTCGCAGAGCAGGGCCTTTTTGAACAGTTCATAGTCCCCAGTCTCCGTCTCTTTCATTCGGCCGTACACGTCCAGGCCTGCAGGGTCTAGTAAGGGGGTGAGATACTGGATCTTGTCTGCAGGGTCAACCTTGTGCAACCTGCAGGCATTCTCAAAGGCCGCCAGGAAGCTGTCTATGACTTCCCCTTCCTTACGCCGGGCCAGGAAGTTACGATCAAACTTCCCTGTAGTCTTGGGTCCCCCTCACTCACCGCAGCCGGGGCCTCACTGCTCCTCAGTCTGGCCAGCTCCAGCTCATGCTGGCGTTGTTTCTCCTTCTCCTCCAGCTCACGCTGGCGTTGTTTCTCCTCGTGCTGACGTTGTTTCTCCTTCTCCTCCAGCTCATGCTGACGTTGTTTTTCCCGTTCTTCCCGCTCCTCCTTCAGTTCCTGCTGTCTCAACTCGAGCTCTTTCAGTTTTATCTCCCTCTCCCAATCCAGCCGCCTCCACTGCTGGGATGGGGAGCTCCTCCGGGAAGATCCCCTGCTGGCCGCCGGGGTCAAGGTGCCCTCGGTATTTGCTGGGCTTTCCCCAACCTCTCCCCTGTGCAGAGGCGAGAGGGGTCTTGGGATGTCCTCGGCAGCAGTCTGACCCCTCCCAGCCAGGTCAGGCCCTGGGGCCCATGCTGCGTCTGTCGGGCGGCTTCCCCCAGGGACAGGGATCGGGTCGTCCAAGCGATCCTTCTCCTCCAGCTGCGCAATCAGCTGGTCTTTGGTGGACTTCCCAACGCGCAGCCCCCTCTGCCTGCACAGCTCCACCAGGTCGTTCTTACGGCGCTTAGCATACATCTTCCTGCTGGCCACTCTCAGGCCTGTGCGGTCTTGGCTCCCACGGCTTCCAGGGGGAACCCCTAGTGTGCCAGCCCTTCTCACTGGTCAGACCCCTCAGGGTTAAGCGTAAGTCCTCCGCCCCCCGAAACCGCTTCTCTCTGCCTCTTCAGCAACCGGCTCCCCGTCAATCCCCCTTCGTTGTACTGCTCTCCAGTCACTTACTGCAGGAAGTGCCGTTCTTGGGGTGAAGAAGATCCCACCGCTGCCACCAGTTGTCACGGAGTGTGGGGGAGTCAGGCCCTGCACCCCTCTTCCCAGTATTCAATGTGACTCTCAGCCAGCCAGTAGAACAGAAGGTTTATTAGGGTTGCCAGGAAAGAGTCCAAACAGAGCTTGTAAGTATGACCAGGACCCTCAGCTGGGGCCTTCTGGGGGGCAGGGAGCTTAGACCCCGGCTCTGGGGCTCCCTGCGTTTCACCACCCAGCTCCAAACTGAAACCACCCAGCCAAACCTCCAGCCGGCTCTTCCCCTCCCCCGGGGCCCCTCCTCTCGCCTGTCCATTCTCCCAGCCAAAGGTGTCACCTCCCCACCCCCGTCCTGGCTCATGTCACAGCCCCAGGTAAAGTCTCGCATTCCCGATGCAGCCTCCCAGGTCAGATCCATCTCGCTCTCTACTCCGTCACACCGGGCAAATTAGTTGAAACAATCGTAAAGAATAAAATTGTCAGGCATATGGAAGAACATACATTGTTGGGCAAAAGTCAACATGGTTTCTGTAAAGGAAATCTGCCTTACTAATCTATTAGAGTTCTTTGAAGGGGTCAACAAACATGTGGACAAGGGGGATCCAGTGGACATAGTGTACTTAGATTTCCAGAAAGCCTTTGACAAAGTCCCTCACCAAAGGCTCTTGCGTAAATTAAGTTGCCATGGGATAAGAGGGAAGATCCTTTCATGGATTGAGACCTGGTTAAAAGACAGGGAACAAAGGGTAGGAATAAATGGTAAATTTTCACAATGGAGAGGGGTAACTAGTGGTGTTCCCCAAGGGTCAGTCCTAGGACCAATCCTAGTCAACTTATTCATAAGTGATTTGGAAGAAGGGGTAAACAGTGAGGTGGCAAAGTTTGCAGATGATACTAAGCTGCTCAAGATAGTTAAGACCAAAGCAGACTGTGAAGAACTACAAAAAGATCTCACAAAACTAAATGATTGGGCAATAAAATGGCAAATGAAATTTAATGTGGATACATGTAAAGTAATGCACATTGGAAAAAAATAACCCCAACTATACATATAATATGATGGGGACTAATTTAGCTACAACTAATCAGGAAAAAGATCTTGGAGTCATCGTGGGTAGTTCTCTGAAGATGTCCATGGTCCACGCAGTGGCAGCGGCAGTCAAAAAAGCAAACGGGATGTTAGGAATCATTCCAAAAGGGATAGAGAATAACCCGGAGAATATCTTACTGCCCCTATACAAATCCATAGTGCGCCCACATCTCGAATACTGCGCACAATTGTGGTCTCCTCATCTCCAAAAGGATCTACTGGCATTAGAAAAGGTTCAGAGAAGGGCAACTACAATGATTAGGGGTCTGGAACGGGTCCCATATGAGGAGAGATTAAAGAGGCTAGGACTTTTCAGCTTGGAAAAGAGGAGACTAAGGGGGGATATGATCGAGGTATATAAAATTATGAGTGGTGTGGAGGAAGTGAATAAGGAAAAGTTATTTACTTGTTCCCATAATAGAAGAACTAGGGGCCACCCAATGAAATTAGTGGGCAGCAGGTTTAAAACAAATAAAAGGAAATTCTTCTTCACACAGCACACAGTCGACCTGTGGAACTCCTTGCCGGAGGAGGCTGTGAAGGCTAGGACTGTAACAGGGTTAAAAAGAGAACTAGATACATTCATGGAGGTTAAGTCCATTAATGGCTATTAGCCAGGATGGGTAAGGAATGGTGTCCTTAGCCTCTGTCTGTCAGAGGGGGTGATGGATGGCAGGAGAGGGATCACTTGATCGTTACCTGTTAGGTTCACTCCCTCCGGGGCACCTGGCATTGGCCACTGTCGGTGGACAGGACACTGGGCTGGATGGACCCTTGGTCTGACCCCGTACGGCCTCTCTTATGTTCTTATGTCCCTCCCCCTGCCAGGACCCCACCCTGCGGGAGCTGCACCCCCGGATGGGCCCCATGGCCGGGGGCACCCGACTGACCATCCTAGGGGAGGAGCTGCTGACGGGCGACCAGGTGGAAGCCTTTGTGGGAGACCTGCCCTGTACCATGTGAGTCCCCCCCGGTCCTCCCCCGCCCCCCAATGGCTCTGCCCCCTTCCCCAATGGCTCCGCCCCCAGGGCTAACCCCTCCTCTCCCCCCAGAGTGGCCCCTGTGGAGCCCAGGGCCATCGTCTGCGTGACCAGCCCCAGTCCGGGGCCGCGGGAGGCATCTGTGCGGGTGCTGTACGGACCGACCGAGCGCCGGCTGCGGGGGGGCACCTTCGCCTACACCCCGAATCCCAACATCACCGGGGCCGAGCCGGCCACCAGCTTCCGGGGGTAAGAGATGGGGGGCGTGGGCTGCGAGCTTCCCCCAGCAGTGCCCCCAGGCCGGGTCTGTCCCAGTGCTGCGAGCTTCCCCCAGCAGTGTCCCCAGGCCGGGTCCCCCCCCCCAGCGCTGCAAGCTTCCCCCAGCAGTGCCCCCAGGCCGGGTCTGTCCCAGCGCTGCGAGCTTCCCCCAGCAGTGTCCCCAGGCCGGGTCCCCCCCCAGCGCTGCGAGCTTCCCCCAGCAGTGCCCCCAGGCCGGGTCTGTCCCAGCGCTGCGAGCTTCCCCCAGCAGTGCCCCCAGGCCGGGTCCCCCCCCAGCGCTGCGAGCTTCCCCCAGCAGTGTCCCCAGGCCGGGTCCCCCCCCAGCGCTGCGAGCTTCCCCCAGCAGTGCCCCCCAGGCCGGGTCTGTCCCAGCGCTGCGAGCTTTCCCCCAGCAGTGCCCCCAGGCCGGGTCCCCCCCCAGCGCTGCGAGCTTCCCCCAGCAGTGCCCCCAGGCCGGGTCTGTCCCAGCGCTGAGAGCTTCCCCCAGCAGTGTCCCCAGGCCGGGTCCCCCCCCAGCGCTGCGAGCTTCCCCCAGCAGTGCCCCCAGGCCGGGTCTGTCCCAGCGCTGTGAGCTTCCCCCAGCAGTGTCCCCAGGTCGGGTCCCCCCCCAGCGCTGAGAGCTTCCCCCAGCAGTGCCCCCAGGCCGGGTCTGTCCCAGCGCTGCGAGCTTCCCCCAGCAGTGCCCCAGGCCGGGTCTGTCCCAGCGCTGCGAGCTTCCCCCAGCAGTGTCCCCAGGCCGGGTCCCCCCCCAGCGCTGCGAGCTTCCCCCAGCAGTGCCCCCAGGCCGGGTCCCCCCCCAGCGCTGCGAGCTTCCCCCAGCAGTGTCCTCAGCTGAAAAGTACCTTCCAGCCCTTCCCCCCTCCCCGTCCCCCTCACTCACCCGGACTCCTGGGTTCGCAGGGGCGGTCGGATCATCCGCGTGGAGGGCACCCACCTGGATGTGGTGCAGCAGCCGCTCATCAAGGCCCTGCTGGTGCCGGGGGGCCGGACGGCAGCGGGGGGAGCAGGAGGAAGAAGAGGGGGTGCTGGCCCCCCCCCCAAGCCCTGCCGACCCCCCCGCGGCCCTGCTCCATGGTGGGGGACCTGCTGGAGGTGAGCTGGGGGGTCGGGGGGAGCAGGAGGAAGAAGAGGGAGTGCTGAGGGCCCCCCCCGAGCCCTGCTCCATGGTGGGGGACCTGCTGGAGGTGATCCGGGGGGCTGGGGGTCGGGGGGAGCAGGAGGAAGAAGAGGCGGTGCTGAGGGCCCCCCCGAGCCCTGCTCCATGGTGGGGGACCTGCTGGAGGTGAGCTGGGGGGTCGGGGGGAGCAGGAGGAAGAAGAGGGGGTGCTGGGGGCCCCTCCGAGCCCTGCTCCATGGTGAGGGACCTGCTGGAGGTGATCCGGGGGGCTGGGGGCCCGGGGGGAGCAGGAGGAAGAAGAGGGGGTGCTGGGGACCCCCCTGAGCCCTGCTCGATGGTGGGGGACCTGCTGGAGGTGAGCTGGGGGGTCGGGGGGAGCAGGAGGAAGAAGAGGGGGTGCTGGGGGCCCCCCCGAGCCCTGCTCCATGGTGGGGGACCTGCTGGGAGGTGAGCTGGGGGGTCGGGGGGAGCAGGAGGAAGAAGAGGGGGTGCTGAGGGCCCCCCCGAGCCCTGCTCCATGGTGGGGGACCTGCTGGAGGTGAGCTGGGGGATCGGGGGGAGCAGGAGGAAGAAGAGGGGGTGCTGAGGGCCCCCCGAGCCCTGCTCCATGGTGAGGGACCTGCTGGAGGTGATCCGGGGGGCTGGGGGCCCGGGGGGAGCAGGAGGAAGAAGAGGGAGTGCTGGGGACCCCCCTGAGCCCTGCTCCATGGTGGGGGACCTGCTGGAGGTGAGCTGGGGGGCTGGGGGCCCGGGGGGAGCAGGAGGAAGAAGAGGGGGTGCTGGGGACCCCCCTGAGCCCTGCTCCATGGTGGGGGACCTGCTGGAGGTGAGCTGGGGGGTCGGGGGAGCAGGAGGAAGAAGAGGGGGTGCTGGGGACCCCCCTGAGCCCTGCTCCATGGTGGGGGACCTGCTGGAGGTGAGCTGGGGGGTCGGGGGGAGCAGGAGGAAGAAGAGGGGGTGCTGGGGGCCCCCCCGAGCCCTGCTCCATGGTGGGGGACCTGCTGGAGGTGAGCTGGGGGGTTCGGGGGGAGCAGGAGGAAGAAGAGGGGGTGCTGGGGACCCCCCTGAGCCCTGCTCCATGGTGGGGGACCTGCTGGAGGTGAGCTGGGGGCCCGGGGGGAGCAGGAGGAAGAAGAGGGGGTGCTGGGGACCCCCCCGAGCCCTGCTCCATGGTGGGGGACCTGCTGGAGGTGATCCGGGGGGCTGGGGGGGTCGGGGGGAGCAGGAGGAAGAAGAGGGGGTGCTGGGGACCCCCCTGAGCCCTGCTCCATGGTGGGGGACCTGCTGGAGGTGAGCTGGGGGCCCGGGGGGAGCAGGAGGAAGAAGAGGGGGTGCTGAGGGCCCCCCCGAGCCCTGCTCCATGGTGAGGGACCTGCTGGAGGTGAGCTGGGGGGCTGGGGGGCCCGGGGGGAGCAGGAGGAAGAAGAGGGGGTGCTGAGGGCCCCCCCGAGCCCTGCTCCATGGTGGGGGACCTGCTGGAGGTGAGCTGGGGGGTCGGGGGGAGCAGGAGGAAGAAGAGGGGGTGCTGGGGACCCCCCCGAGCCCTGCTCCATGGTGAGGGACCTGCTGGAGGTGATCCGGGGGGCTGGGGGCCCGGGGGGAGCAGGAGGAAGAAGAGGGGGTGCTGAGGGCCCCCCCGAGCCCTGCTCCATGGTGAGGGACCTGCTGGAGGTGATCCGGGGAGCTGGGGGTCGGGGGGAGCAGGAGGAAGAA
>JBAIAC010000476.1:0-61580 GCA_037349315.1 Chelydra serpentina
GGCAGACGCCCCCCGAAGTGGGGGTCACAGTGCAGCGCCTCCGCGCCCTGGGGCTGCGCCCCCTCCTGGCCGTGCCCATTGAGGAGGATGTGGGGCAGGACAAGGAAGGGTAGGGTGGGGCCATGGCATTGGGTGGGGGGATCATGGGAATCCGAGGGGGGTTGGTCACGGGGAGTCCCAGGGGATGGGGTCTTGGGGGGGGGGCAGTGGGGATAGTCCCAGAGAGCGGGTTCCAAATTTGAGGGGTTGAGGGGGCCCCCCGCAGGGAGGGCTGGTCTGAGGGGAACAGGGGGGCTGTGGGGGCCGAGCTCTCTCGCCCCACAGGGAGGGCTGGTACGAGGGGAACCGGGGGGCTGTGGGGTGGGGGGTCGGTGCGGGGGCCCAGCTCTCTCTCCCCGCAGGGAGGGCTGGTACGAGGGGAACCGGGGGGATGTGGGGGGGGTCGGTGCGGGGGCCCAGCTCTCTCTCCCCCGCAGGGAGGGCTGGTACGAGGGGAACCGGGGGGATGTGGGGGGGGGATCGGTGCGGGGGCCCAGCTCTCTCTCCCTGCAGGGAGGGCTGGTACGAGGGGAACTGGGGGGGGTGGGGGGTCCATGCGGGGGTCCAGCTCTCTCTCCCTGCATGGATGGCTGGTACGAGGGGAACCGGGGGGATGTGGGGGGGGTCGGTGCGGGGCCCAGCTCTCTCTCCCTGCATGGATGGCTGGTACGAGGGGAACCGGGGGGATGTGGGGGGGGGTCGGTGCGGGGGCCCAGCTCTCTCTCCCTGCATGGATGGCTGGTACGAGGGGAACCGGGGGGCTGTGGGGTGGGGAGGGCGGGGGCCCAGCTCTCTCTCCCTGCAGGGAGGGCTGGTACGAGGGGAACCGGGGGGATGTGGGGGGGGTCGGTGCAGGGGCCCAGCTCTCTCTCCCTGCATGGATGGCTGGTACGAGGGGAACCGGGGGGCTGTGGGGTGGGGGGGGCGGGGGCCCAGCTCTCTCTCCCTGCAGGGAGGGCTGGTACGAGGGGAACCGGGGGGATGTGGGGGGGGTCGGTGCGGGGGCCCAGCTCTCTCTCCCTGCAGGGAGGGCTGGTACGAGGGGAACCGGGGGGCTGTGGGGTGGGGGGGGGCGGGGGCCCAGCTCTCTCTCCCCGCAGGGAGGGCTGGTACGAGGGGAACCGGGGGGATGTGGGGGGGTCGGTGCGGGGGCCCAGCTCTCTCTCCCCGCAGGGAG
Source organism: Chelydra serpentina (assembly GCA_037349315.1). Classification (NCBI taxonomy): domain Eukaryota; kingdom Metazoa; phylum Chordata; order Testudines; family Chelydridae; genus Chelydra; species Chelydra serpentina. The sequence continues at coordinate 1,217 of JBAIAC010000476.1, forward strand.
GGTGGTACGAGGGGAACCGGGGGGATGTGGGGCGGGGGGGGGGGCGGTGCAGGGGCCCAGCTCTCTCTCCCCGCAGGGAGGGCTGGTATGAGGGGAATGGGGGGGATGTGGGGGGGGGTCGGTGCGGGGGCCCAGCTCTCTCTCCCTGCAGGGAGGGCTGGTACGAGGGGAACCGGGGGGATGTGGGGTGGGTGGTCCATGCGGGGGCCCAGCTCTCTCTCCCCGCAGGGAGGGCTGGTACGAGGGGAACCGGGGGGATGTGGGGGGGGGGGCGGTGCGGGGGCCCAGCTCTCTCTCCCCGCAGGGAGGGCTGGTACGAGGGGAACCGGGGGGATGTGGGGGGGGGGTCGGAGCGGGGGCCCAGCTCTCTCTCCCCGCAGGGAGGGCTGGTACGAGGGGAACCGGGGGGCCGTGCTAGGCTGCGTGAAGCTCTCGGCCCAGGGGGGACCCCAGCCCATGATGCAGCTGAAGGTGACGGCCCTGATGAGCGCCCGACTCTGTGTGAGTACAGGGGTGGGGGGTGGGAGCTGCCAAGGCCCCCTTTTGTAGGGGGTTTTGGGAGTGAAAAATGTAGGATGCCTGGGACTCTGCTCCATGCATACGGGGACTTGGGGGGCCTGCTTCCCCGCATTGTTACCCATGCCAATCTGTTTGGGGGTGGGGGGGGGCAGCTGAGGCATGCAGCTGTTACCCTCTTAATAGGGGGAAAGAGGGGGCAGGACGGGGGATGGGGTGTGGGGGAGGAGGTGGGATTGGAGGCTGGAGGGGAGCATGGTGGCGGGATGGGGCATGGGGGGAGGTGAAGGGCTGGGGGGGAGTGGGTGGCAGGAAGGGAAGGGGGATAGGGGGTGTGGGGTGAGAGGAAGGGAAGGGGAATGGGTCATGGGGGAGCAGGGTGACAGGAAGCCAAGGGGCATGGGGAAATGGGGGAGGAGGTGGGATGGGAGGCTGAGGGGGAGTGGAGTAATAGGAAGGGAAGGGGGATGGAGTGTGGGGAAATGGGGGAGGATGTGGCGGGATGGGGGAGTGGGGTGGCAGTAATGGGGCATGGGATGAGGGGAGCGGGGTGGCAGGAAGGGAAGGGGGATGGGGTGTGGGAGGCGGGATGGGGATGAGGGGGAGCGGGGTGGCAGGAAGGGAAGGGGGATGGGGTGTGGGAGGCGGGATGGGGATGAGGGGGAGCGGGGTGGCAGGAAAGGAAGGGGGATGGGGTGTGGGAGGCGGGATGGGGATGAGGGGGAGCGGGGTGGCAGAAAGGGAAGGGGGATGGGGTGTGGGAGGCGGGATGGGGATGAGGGGGAGCGGGGTGGCAGGAAGGGAAGGGGGATGGGGTGTGGGAGGCGGGATGGGGATGAGGGGGAGCGGGGTGGCAGGAAGGGAAGGGGGATGGGGTGTGGGAGGCGGGATGGGGATGAGGGGGAGCGGGGTGGCAGGAAGGGAAGGGGGATGGGGTGTGGGAGGCGGGATGGGGATGAGGGGGAGCGGGGTGGCAGGAAGGGAAGGGGGATGGGGTGTGGGAGGCGGGATGGGGATGAGGGGGAGCGGGGTGGCAGGAAGGGAAGGGGGATGGGGTGTGGGAGGCGGGATGGGGATGAGGGGGAGCGGGGTGGCAGGAAGGGAAGGGGGATGGGGTGTGGGAGGCGGGATGGGGATGAGGGGGAGCGGGTGGCAGGAAGGGAAGGGGGATGGGGTGTGGGAGGCGGGATGGGGATGAGGGGGAGCGGGGTGGCAGGAAGGGAAGGGGATGGGGTGTGGGAGGCGGGATGGGGATGAGGGGGAGCGGGGTGGCAGGAAGGGAAGGGGATGGGGTGTGGGAGGCGGGATGGGGATGAGGGGGAGCGGGGTGGCAGGAAGGGAAGGGGGATGGGGTGTGGGAGGCGGGATGGGGATGAGGGGGAGCGGGGTGGCAGGAAGGGAAGGGGGATGGGGTGTGGGAGGCGGGATGGGGGTGTGGGAGGCGGGATGGGGATGAGGGGGAGCGGGGTGGCAGGAAGGGAAGGGGGATGGGGTGTGGGAGGCGGGATGGGGATGAGGGGGAGCGGGGTGGCAGGAAGGGAAGGGGGATGGGGTGTGGGAGGCGGGATGGGGATGAGGGGGAGCGGGGTGGCAGGAAAGGAAGGGGGATGGGGTGTGGGAGGCGGGATGGGGATGAGGGGGAGCGGGGTGGCAGGAAGGGAAGGGGGATGGGGTGTGGGAGGCGGGATGGGGATGAGGGGGAGCGGGGTGGCAGGAAGGGAAGGGGGATGGGGCAGGATGGGGGGAGCAGGGTGACAGGAAGGGAAGAGGGATGGTGTGTGGGGAAATGGGGGAGTGGGGTGGTGGGAATAGGGTGTGGGGGGTGGGATGGGGAGGGGGTGACAGGAAGGGAAGGGGGATGTGCTGTAGGGAAATTGGGGAGGAGGTGGTGGGATGAGGGGATCGGGGTGACAGGATGGGGGATGGGGCAGGATGGAGCGAGTGGGGTGACAGGAAGGGAAGGGTGATGGGGTGTGGGGAAATGGGGGAGGAGGTGGGATGGGGGGCTGAGGGGTGGCAGGAAGGGAAGGGGGATGAGGTGGTGGGATGGGGGGCTTCGGAGGAGCAGGGTGGCAGGAAGGAAAGGGGAATGGGGGGAGCAGGGTGACTGGAAGGGAAGAGGGATGGTGTGTGGGGAAATGGGGGAGGATGTGGCGGGATGGGGGACTGGGGGAGTGGGTGGCAGGAATAGGGGAGGGGGTGACAGGAAGGGAGGGGGTTGGGGTGTGGGGAAATGGGGTGGAGGTGGCGGGCTGGCTGGCTGGGGGAGAGTGAGGTGGCGGGAAGGGAGATAGGGGGCGGGATGGGATGACAGGAAGGGAAGGGGGTTGGGGTGTGGGAAAACGGGTGGAGGTGGCGGGATGGATGGCTGCGGGAGAGCGGGGTGGCAGTAAGGGAAGTGGGATGGGGCGTGGGGGGCGGGATGGGAGGTGAGGGGGAGCAGGGTGGCTGGAAGGGAAGGGGGATGTGGTGTAGGGAAATGGGGGAGGAGGTGGCGGGATTGGGGGATTGGTGTGGCAGGAAGGGTAGAGGCATGGGGGAGGATGTGGTGAGATGAGGGCCTGGGGGAGTGGTGTGACGGGAAGTGGGATGGGGCGTGGGGGCCGGGATGACAGGAAGGGAAGTGTGATGAGGTGTGGAGAAATGGAGGAGGAGGTGGCGGGAAGGGAAGAGGGATGGGATGTGGGGAAATGGGGGAGGAGGTGGCGGGATGGGGGGCTGAGGGGTGGCAGGAAGGGAAGGGGGATGAGGTGTGAGAAAATGGTTGAGGAGGTAGTGGGATGGCGGACTGGGGGAGCGGGGTGGCGTGAATGGGGTGAGGGGGAGTGGGGTGACAGGAAGGGAAGGGGTTGGGGTGTGGGGAAGTGGAGGTAGCAGGATGGATGACTGGGGGAGAGCAGGGTGGCAGGAAGGGAAGGGGATGTGGTGTAGGGAAATGGGGGAGGACATGGTGGGATTGGAGGATCAGAGGGAGCGGGGTGGCAGGAATGGAAGAGGCATGGGGGAGGAGGTGGTGGGATGAGGGGCTGAGCAGGAGTGGGGGGACGGAAGGGGGATGGAGTGAGCGGGGTGACAGGAAGGGAAGGGTGATGGAGTGTGGGGAAATGGGGGAGGAGGTGGCGGGATGGGGGGCTGGGGAGGAGCAGGGTGGCAGGAATGGGAGGGGAATGGGACATGGGGGGTGGGATGGGGGATCAGGCTGGCAGGAAGGGAAGGGGGATGGTGTGTGGGGAAATGGGGGAGGAGGTAGCGGGATGGGGGCCTGGTGAGGAGTGGGCTGAGAGGAAGGGAAGGGGGATGGGGTGTGGGGAAATGGGGGGGAGGTGGAGGGATGGCGGGTCAGGGGAAGCAGGGTGGTGGGAAGGGGGATCGGCCTTGGAGGGTGGGATGGGGGGAGCAGGGTGACAGGAAGGGAAGGGGGATGGGGCGTGGGGAGGAGGTGGCGGGATGGGGGGTCAGGGGAAGCAGGGTGGCGGGAAGGGGGATTGGCCTTGGAGGGCGGGATGCGGGGTGGCAGGAAGGGAAGGGGGATGGGGCGTGGGGAAATGGGGGAGGAGGTGGCGGGATGGTGGCAGCAGGGTGGCAGGAAGAGAAGGGGGATGGGGCGTGGGAGGAGGTGGCGGGATGGGGTGTGGGGAAATGGGGGGGAGGTGGAGGGATGGGGGGTTAGGGGAAGCAGGGTGCCGGGAAGGGGGATTGGCCTTGGAGGGCGGGATGCGGGGTGGCAGGAAGGGAAGGGGGATGGGGCGTGGGGAAATGGGGGAGGAGGTGGCGGGATGGTGGGAGCGGGGTGGCAGGAAGAGAAGGGGGATGGGGCGTGGGGAGGAGGTGGCGGGATGGGGTGTGGGGAAATGGGGGGGAGGTGGAGGGATGGGGGGTTAGGGGAAGCAGGGTGCCGGGAAGGGGGATTGGCCTTGGAGGGCGGGATGCGGGGTGGCAGGAAGGGATGGCGTGTGGGGAAATGGGGGGAGGTGGAGGGATGGCGGGTCAGGGGAAGCAGGGTGGTGGGAAGGGGGATCGGCCTTGGAGGGTGGGATGGGGGGAGCAGGGTGACAGGAAGGGAAGGGGGATGGGGCGTGGGGAGGAGGTGGCGGGATGGGGGGGTCAGGGGAAGCAGGGTGGCGGGAAGGGGGATTGGCCTTGGAGGGCGGGATGCGGGGTGGCAGGAAGGGAAGGGGGATGGGGCGTGGGGAAATGGGGGAGGAGGTGGCGGGATGGTGGGAGCGGGGTGGCAGGAAGAGAAGGGGGATGGGGCGTGGGAGGAGGTGGTGGGATGGGGTGTGGGGAAATGGGGGGGAGGTGGAGGGATGGGGGGTTAGGGGAAGCAGGGTGCCGGGAAGGGGGATTGGCCTTGGAGGGCGGGATGCGGGGTGGCAGGAAGGGATGGGGCGTGGGGAAATGGGGGAGGAGGTGGCGGGATGGTGGCAGCGGGGTGGCAGGAAGAGAAGGGGGATGGGGCGTGGGGAGGAGGTGGCGGGATGGGGTGTGGGGAAATGGGGGAGTAGGTGGCGGGATGGGGAAGGGTTTGTCCGGAAGGGAAGGGGGATGGACGGCGGGGGGCCGGATGAGGGGCTAAGGGGGAGTGGGGTGACAGTAAGGTAAGGGGGATGGGGCACGGGATGGGGGGCAGGGGGAGTAGATTGACGGGAAGGGAGATGAGGCGTGGGAAATCGGGGGGGAGATGGTGGGATGGGGGCTGAGAGGTGGCAGGAAGGGAAGGGGGATGAGTTGTGGGGAAATGGGGGGGAGGTGGCAGGATGGGGGGCTGGGGGGTGACAGGAAGGGGGATGAGGCATGGGAAAATGGGGGGGCTGAGGGGGAACGGGGTGGCAGGAAGGGCAGGGGGATGGGAAATGGGGGGCAGGTGTTGGGATGGGGGTGCCCCTGACTGCCCCCATGTTGTCTCCCCCCAGAGGACAGTGTCGCTGCGGCTGGGGGAGCCAGGGGGGATGTCGGAGCTGAGCACAGACAGAGTCATGGCAGTGATGGGTGGAGAGGTCAGTGCTGCCCTCCCCCTCCGTAGCGGGGCTCTTGCCCCCCACTCCTTCCCCTAGGGCAGCCCCATCACCAAGACACAGGGGGCTGGCTCTGTCCTGGCACTTGGCCAGGCCCTGAGTGTGACTCTAAGGCCCCCGCCCCACACTGCTCCCTGCCCTGCCCCACACTGCTCCCACCCACGCTTTGGCCCCAGCCAGGATCTCTCCCCATGCAAGGTCTCGGGGGCCAGCCTGGACCACGCCGCATCTGCCAGTCCCAGGGGCGCTTGGGCCAGGCTGTATGGGCTCAGCCCAGCCCCACTGAGCTCCCCATTGGGGGCCCCGCCCCCGGGTTACCCCCGTGCAGAGGTGGGTGTGGATTCCTTAGAGCTGGATCAAACCGCCCCCCAACGCTGCCCCCAGGAGGCGAACTTCTCCGGCCTGAGCCCCGCCGAGAACCGGCACCTACAGGCCTCCCTGCTGCGTCTGGACGGGGTCACCCAGGTCAGAGCTGGGGCCGCGCGCAGGAGCTTGGGGGGGGGGGGGAGGTGTCAGTTGTGGGGGTCGCACCATGTCTCTCTCCCTGGCGGGCCAATGGACGTCCTGGGGGTCAGACAGGGTCCGACCGTTTCTCCCCCCAGTGGGTGGTGGAGGCGGGTGTGTGGGTGCTGGGGGTACCGCGGGTCTGACTGTCTCTCTCCCCAGCAGGCGGTGGAGCTGGGTGTGCAGGTGTCTGACTGTCTCCCCACCCAGCGGGTGGTGGAGGCGGGTGTGTGGGTGCCGGGGATCTGACTGTGTCTCCCCCCAGTGGGCGGTGGAGCCGGGTGTGCAGGTGTCTGACTGTCTCCCCACCCAGCGGGCGGTGGAGCTGGGTGTGCGGGTGCCAGGGGTCTGACTGTGTCTCCCCCCAGCGGGCGGTGGAGCCGGGTGTGCGGGTGCCGGGGGTCTGACTGTGTCTCCCCCAGCGGGCGGTGGAGGCGGGTGTACGGGTGCTGGTGGACGCCGAGTACACCTACGTGAACCCTGCGCTGACGCTCGTTACCCTGGCGCTGATGGGGCGTTGGAATCGTGCCCAGCCCTGGGTGTGGAACACCTACCAGTGCTACCTGCAGGTACCCCCGCCCCGGACCCCCCCCAGCCTGCACTCCCTGGCCGGACTCCCCCCAAGGCTCCGCCCCCTGAGCCTGGTGCGGCTCTCTCGCAGGACTGCCTGGCACGGCTTGGTGCGGACGTGGCACTGGCCCAGCGCCGGGGCTTCTGTTTCGGGGTGAAGCTGGTGCGCGGGGCCTACTTGGAGAAGGAGCGGCAGCTGGCGCGGGAAGGGGGATACCCTGACCCCCTGCACCCCACCTGGGAGGCCACTAATCACAGGTGAGTGGGGGAGGGGGTTGGACACCTGGGCTCCCCCAGCCCCTGCTGCCTTGACCCCAACAGGAAGCTGGGGGGCCCGAGGTGACCCCATGGTTTGTGTGCATGTGTGGTGGGGTGCAGGACACCTGGGTCTTATGCTGAACTGGAGGAGCAATGACCCCGGCGGAGGGGCGAGATTGGGGGTGCAGGACACTGGGGTCCCGGGCCCATGCTGGCGCTGTGTGAGATTGGGGTGCAGGACACCGGGGTCCCGGGCCCATGCTGGCGCTGTGTGAGATTGGGGTGCAGGACACCGGGGTCCCGGGCCCATGCTGGCGCTGTGTGAGATTGGGGTGCAGGACACCGGGGTCCTGGACCCACGCTGGCGCTGTGTGAGATTGGGGTGCAGGACACCGGGGTCCCGGACCCACGCTGGGCTGTGTGAGATTGGGGTGCAGGACACCTGAGTCCCGGGCCCACGCTGGGCTGTGTGAGATTGGGGTGCAGGACACCTGGGTCCCGGGCCCACGCTGGGCTGTGTGAGCTTGGGGTGCAGGACACCTGGGTCCTGGACCCACGCTGGGCTGTGTGAGATTGGGGTGCAGGACACCGGGGTCCTGGACCCACGCTGGGCTGTGTGAGATTGGGGTGCAGAACACCTGAGTCCCGGGCCCCCGCTGGGCTGTGTGAGATTGGGGTGCAGGACACCTGGGTCCCGGGCCCACGCTGGGCTGTGTGAGATTGGGGTGCAGGACACCTGGGTCCCGGGCCCACGCTGGGCTGTGTGAGATTGGGGTGCAGGACACCTGGGTCCCGGGCCCACGCTGGGCTGTGTGAGATTGGGGTGCAGGACACCTGGGTCCCGGGCCCACGCTGGCGCTGTGTGAGATTGGGGTGCAGGACACCTGGGTCCCGGGCCCACGCTGGGCTGTGTGAGATTGGGGTGCAGGACACCTGGGTCCCGGGCCCACGCTGGCTCTGTGTGAGATTGGGGTGCAGGACACCTGGGTCCCGGGCCCACGCTGGCGCTGTGTGAGATTGGGGTGCAGGACACCTGGGTCCCGGGCCCACGCTGGGCTGTGTGAGATTGGGGTGCAGGACACCTGGGTCCCGGGCCCACGCTGGGCTGTGTGAGATTGGGGTGCAGAACACCTGGGTCCCGGGCCCACGCTGGGCTGTGTGAGATTGGGGTGCAGGACACCTGGGTCCCGGGCCCACGCTGGGCTGTGTGAGATTGGGGTGCAGGACACCGGGGTCCCGGGCCCACGCTGGCGCTGTGTGAGATTGGGGTGCAGGACACCTGGGTCCCGGGCCCACGCTGGCGCTGTGTGAGATTGGGGTGCAGGACACCTGGGTCCCGGGCCCACGCTGGGCTGTGTGAGATTGGGGTGCAGGACACCTGGGTCCCGGGCCCACGCTGGCGCTGTGTGAGATTGGGGTGCAGGACACCTGGGTCCCGGGCCCACGCTGGCGCTGTGTGAGATTGGGGTGCAGGACACCTGGGTCCCGGGCCCACGCTGGGCTGTGTGAGATTGGGGTGCAGGACACCTGGGTCCCAGGCCCACGCTGGGCTGTGTGAGATTGGGGTGCAGGACACCTGGGTCCCAGGCCCACGCTGGCTCTGTGTGAGATTGGGGTGCAGGACACCTGGGTCCCGGGCCCACGCTGGGCTGTGTGAGATTGGGGTGCAGGACACCTGGGTCCCGGGCCCACGCTGGGCTGTGTGAGATTGGGGTGCAGAACACCTGGGTCCCGGGCCCACGCTGGCGCTGTGTGAGATTGGGGTGCAGAACACCTGGGTCCCGGGCCCACGCTGGGCTGTGTGAGATTGGGGTGCAGGACACCTGGGTCCCAGGCCCACGCTGGGCTGTGTGAGATTGGGGTGCAGGACACCTGGGTCCCAGGCCCACGCTGGCTCTGTGTGAGATTGGGGTGCAGGACACCTGGGTCCCGGGCCCACGCTGGGCTGTGTGAGATTGGGGTGCAGGACACCTGGGTCCCGGGCCCACGCTGGGCTGTGTGAGATTGGGGTGCTCTGTATTGCAGCTACCAGTGCTGCCTGGACCTGCTGCTGGAGCTGGTGGCACGGGATGGGCAGCGGTGCCAGCTGATTGTGGCCAGCCACAACGAGGCCTCTGTGAGCCATGCCGTCCGCAGGTCAGAGGGGTCGGGGCGGGGGCAGCCCATGCGGTTACACTCCCAGCATGCACTGCTCCCTCGTGCCCTGAGTGGAAAGGGGGGGTGAGGGGTGGCAGCTCTGGGGGCAGGGCAGAGACCCCCAGCTCTGTTAGCTGCCCTGTGGTGCCTAATCCGGGTCCCCTTACAGGATGGAGGAGCTGGGCATTGCCAAGGACAGAGGGGCCGTCTGCTTCGGGCAGCTGCTGGGCATGTGTGACCACGTCTCCTTGGCCTTGGGTACACGCCCCCCCACGGCGCGTGGTGCCCCCCCTGCTGCTCCCCATGACGGCGGTGCCCCCCCCGCTGCTCCCCCTCACGGTGCGCGGCGCCCCCCTGCTGGTCCCCCTCACGGCGCGTGGTGCCCCCCCCGCTGGTCCCCTGCTGGCCCCCTCCCCCGCTGCCCCCCCTCCCTGCGCGCGGCACCCCCTGCTGCCCCCCCCTCACGGCACGCAGTGCCCCCTGCTGGCCTCCTCCCCTGCTGCCCCCCCCGCGCGCGGCGCCCCCTGCTGACCGTCTCTCTCCTGCAGGCCAGGCTGGATACGCCATCTACAAGTCCATCCCGTACGGGGCGGTGGAGGACGTGCTGCCGTACCTGGTGCGCCGGGCGCAGGAGAACCAGAGCGTCCTGAAGGGCATCCGCAAAGAGCGGGACCTCCTCCGCCGGGAGCTCTGGAGGCGCCTGCTGCGCCGCCCTTGAGGAACCCAGGCGTCCGAGAGAGCCGCGGCCCCCCACAACCCGTCCTGCTCTTTGCCCCCAGAGATTGGGGGAGTGGGGGCCTGTCCCCTCCCACCCTGCCCTGAGGGATTCTGGGAGAGGGGAATAGGGGCCTGATTGACCCAGCCAGGCTCGGGGAGGTGTGTGTGATCAGGGGGGACACTCCTGCCCATAGCCCCCACCCCCTACTCCCAGCATCCCCCTGGAAGCGGGGACCCCCAATGCTTCTGCCACTGCCTGCCCAATAAAACCAAATGCATCTCACCACATGGTGTTTCCCCCTCCAGAGCAGTGTTTATTGACTGAGTGGGGGGCAGGTATCTGGGGGGCTGGGTAGTGATGCTGAGCGAAGCTCCAGCCCATTGAAGGGGGAAAAGTGTATCAGCCCGTGAGGAGGTGAACCCAGGCGTCCTGGCTCCCAGCACTCCCTGCTCTAGCCACTCTGTCCACCCCGAGCTGCAGGGGGCTGCTAGGCGTTGCTGGGCCCAGGGCTCAGTGACGCGACTGGTGCGTTGTGAGATGTTTGCTGGGTGGGGGTGGCTCCTGGAGGGTGTCTGGAGGGTCCCCCCTCCTCATGCAGCTGGGGACAGTGCCCTCCAACAGGGTCTCTTCCCGGGTAGGGTCTGCCTCCCTCGGGGGGTGAGGTCCCTGTTAGAGCAACACAGAGTGTCATGGCCCTGCCTTTCCCTGCTGAGAGTGACAGCTGGGGCCGTTCCCCTCCAGGGGGCGCTGGCTCCCATCCGGCCCCAGGACAGGGATTGGCTGGCTCAGGGGGGCGGGGAATGGGACACGGGGCCGTTCCCCTCCAGGGGGCGCTGGCTCCCATCCGGCCCCAGGACAGGGATTGGCTGGCTCAGGGGGGCGGGGAATGGGACACGGGGCTGTTCCCCTCTAGGGGACGCCAGCTCCCATCCGGCCCCAGGGCTGGGATTGGCTGGCTCAGGGGGGCGGGGAATGGAATATGGGGCCGTTCCCCTCCAGGGGGTGCCAGCTCCCATCTGGCCATGGGGCAGGGGACTGGCTGGCTGTGGGGTGGGGAATGGAATATGGCCCCATCTCACCTTCCTGCTCTGCTGCGCAGCCTGTAGGAAGGAAAGACAAGGCCAGTGTGAGCGCTTGAGGCCTCCAAAGTGCCGCGGGTGTGGGTCAGGAGTGGGGCGGGCGCTTACCCAGAGTGCTCCGCTCACCAGCACTACCACCGCCAAGCCAATGCCAATACCAATGCTGGACCAGGCCTTCCATGCCGGCTGTGGCTCTGGGGAGACAAAACCATGGCCAAGTTAGTGGCAGGGTCCGGCCTAGCAGGCGAGGCTGCCTCAGCCTTCTCCTGCCCCCCACCGCCCGATTCCTGGGTCCTCACCTTCCAGGACAAGTGTCCCGGTGCGGTTCTGCTGGTGGAAGGTGGTGTTGACGATGCAGGTGTAGCTGGCGGTGGGGGAGCAGGGCACGTCAGTCATGTGGGTGGCACTATATAGTCCCTGGGGGTCCTTGACCGCCAGTGTCCCGGGTCCGTATTCCCTGCCGGTGCTGTCGCGGATGGTGATGGTGGCGAGGGGGTAGCCGTCCTCTGCGAGGCATGTCAGTGTCACATTCTGCAGGGAGGGGGAGCAGGGCTGGGACTGGAGCCAGGATAGACGGTAGAGACCTGTGGGAAAGAGCCATGTTCAACTATCCATGTAGAAAGGACAGGGTCTAAGTTAGCTGTTACCACTCGCGAGAGAGATCTTGGTGTCATTGTGGGTAGTTCTCTGAAAACATCCACTCAATGTGCAGCGGCCGTCAAAAAAGGCAACAACGTTAGGAACCATTAGAAAAGGGATAGATAAGACAGAAAATATCATGTCACCTCTATATAAATCCATGGGACACTCACACCTTGAACACTGGGTGCAGTTCTGGGCACCCCAACTGAAAACCGATAGATTGGAATTGGAAAAGGTGCAGAAATGGGCAACAAAAATGACACGGGGCATGGAACGGCTGCCGTATGAGGAGAAATGAATAAGCCGGGGGCTGTTCAGCTTGGAAAAGAGACGACTAAGGAGGGATAAGATAGGGAGCTATAAAGTCATGACTGGTGCGGAGAAAGTGAATAAGTTAGTTGTATTTATTCCTCATAACACAAGAACCAGGGGTCACCCAATGACATGAATCGGCAGCAGGTTGAAAACAACCCGGGAAGTATTTCTTCACTTGACGCATGGACAGCCTGTGGAACTCACCTGGGGATGTGGTGAATGAAAGACTATAACAGGGTTCAGCAAAGAACTAGAGAAGTTCCTGGCGGCCGGGGCCATCACTGGCTATTTCTCTGAAGCGCCTGGCACTGGCTGCTGTCACAGAGGATACTGGGCTAGATGGACCATTGGTCTGACCTAGGGCCGTTCTTATGCGCATTGTATTGAAGACAGCTGCTTCCCAGTCCCAGGGCTGGATAAGAGCCAGCGCCCCCTAGAGGGGAAAGGCTCCATTTCCCACTCCTGTGAGCCAGACTGTCCCCCGTCATGGGGCCAGATCACAGCCGGCACCCCTGAGAAGGGACAGACCCCATATGTCATTCCCCAGCCGTGGAGGGGAAAGGCCCTGTGTCCCATTTACCTATGAGCCGCAGCTCTGTCTCCGCTACGCCCATGCCGCGGTTGCTCTTTACCCGGCACCGGTACCTGCCCTCGTCAGCCAGCGTCACGTTGTGTATCCGGAGGGCCCCGTGCCCGCGCCCGGGCTGCCCAGCTAGGACAGTGGCACGGCCCCGATAGGCAGGGTCGTCATGTAAGGCCAGGTGTTCCCCTCTGTAGTAGGTGTAGACGTTCCTCTCGCTGTCCGGCCCCAGCCGGGTCCAGTACAGGATCAGGTCCGCCTCGGGCGGGTAGGTGCAGTTCAGCAGCGCAGTGTCCCCCAGCACAGCCTCCGAGGTCGCGGACAGCTCCACAGGCAGCTTGTCTGCAATGAGAGAGGGGGTGAGCGGGGCGGGGGGATGCGTTCAGGGGTCCCCACGGCTGGGCGAGCTGTACGTACCTGTCCCCAGCCCCCGCAGGGAGCTGAGCTGGGTGAGGAGCAGGAGAGCAATGGTGGGGCCTGTGGGGGGGAGAGGAGAGGGGTGAGCATAACCCAGTACCAGCCCCATTCCCACCCTGTCCCCAGCTCCCTGCCCTATGGCTGGATCCGAGCTGGCGCCCCCTAGAGGGGAAAGGCCCCGTGTCCCATCCCCAACTCACTCATGGGGCAGCTGGTGCTCTCATCAGCACTGGGGCTGCGTCCCTGTGGCCGCACCCCGAACCTCTCCGGTGCCGAACCGATCCTGTTCCCAGCTGGGCTGAGGTGAAGGGAAAGCGAAAGCGGCCCCGGCAGCCCAGGTCCCTCCCTAGCGTCAGCCTTGATTCCCGGGGCTGCGCAGCCACTTTCATTTTTCCCTGCGGGCTGCTGCTGTGTTCAGTCATTTTGGTTCTCCCCGGCTGCCCCAGCCCAGCTGCTGACAGCGACCCATGGAGCAGCTGGGGAGAGCTGTGCAAGGGGTTCTGGGAGCTGGGGGGTGGCTTGAGCCGGCCCCGTCACGTGCAGGCGTGGCTGGCACGCCCCTGCTCTGCTGGGCCTGGTGCCAAGTCCTCTTTGCTCTCGAGTGCTTGGCAGCAGCACGTCTGCTAAGCCCCTCGCTAGCGCCAATGCTGGCCCAGCGGCCGGGGTCCAGGGTTAAGACTGGCAAGGGGGCCTGCATTTAAAAACCCAATCCCTGTACATCCCCCTCTCTCTATCCCCCTGCGGGTGGCACCCACCCACGCCAACGTGCCTGACCCATGTCCAGCTCTCCCATACGGCTCGTTTCCCAGCCAGCCCGGCTCTCCCAGCCTGGATAAAGCCCCTCGGCCCCTGGCAGCTTTGACATGAGCGAACCCACGGCCAAGCCCCAGTAATCCGACAGGGAGCATGTTAGTGAGATGAGTGGGCGTCACAGGCTCAGGGCACGCTCGCTGCCCTCCGCCTGCTTCTCTAGGGTGACTCATCCGTGCCAAGTTAGCGACACCAGGCTGTCCCTCCCTCAAGCCCAGTACGTGGGTGTCTTAGGGTGACCAGACAGCAAGTGTGAAAAATCGGGACGGGGGTGGGGGGTAATAGGAGCCTATATAAGAAAAAACCCCTAAAATCGGGACATCTGGTCACCCGTTGCATAGCATGGCCCTGGCATGAGTGGCTAGCTCGGCGCCAGGCAGGCGTGTGCTGGCAGTGACGGTGTGTACGGCCTGGCCCCACTAGGGGATACCCTGGTTGTGATTGTGCCATTGTGACGCAGCAGGGAGTGGGGCGGATTGACCTGGGAATGTTGCCAGGGAGTTTTACTGGGACTGTCGGCATTGGGGATGGGGTATCAGGGGGTGACTTCACTGGAGGGACGAGACCTGAGGCCAGGAGGGGGTTGGGGCCAGGTGACACCTTGTGCCCGGGGAACCTGGACAAAGGCTGGCGGAGGAGCCGGGGGGAGATGGCTGGAGCGGGTTTCAGTTTTAGAGTCGGCTGGGGAAACACAGGGAGCCCCAGGGCTGGGGTCTAAGCTCCCTGCCCCCCAGAGGGACCTGACTGAGGGGTCCTGTACTCTGGCCCTACAAGCTCCGTGTTCTCCCCCACACTCCGTGGTAGCCGTGCCCCGCGTGTCTGAGGGTTGGCGTGAGCAGCTGGCATGGGGGGGTCACAGGCAGACCCGTACCCACAGTGAAGGGTGTGTACAGTGGGGAGCCTGCAGGTACCCCAGAGCCTGCACCCCCCACTCCAACCCTCTGGCCCAGCCCTGAGCCCCTCCACATCCCAAACCCCTCATCCTCCCCCCAAACCCCTCATCCCCAGCCGCGACCCCCCCCATCCCCCCTGCACCCCACAGCCCTCCCCCCAAACCCCTCATCCTCCCCCCAAACCCCTCATCCCCCTGCACCCCACAGCCCTCCCCCCAAACTCCTCATCCCCACATCCCCCTGCACCCCACAGCCCTCCCCCCAAACCCCTCATCCCCACGCACCCCACAGCCCTCCCCCCAAACCCCTCATCCCCACAGCCCTCCCCCCAAAACTCCTCATCCCCACGCACCCCACAGCCCTCCCCCCAAACCCCTCATCCCCACGCACCCCACAGCCCTCCCCCCAAACCCCTCATCCCCACGCACCCCACAGCCCTCCCCCCAAACCCCTCATCCCCCTGCACCCCACAGCCCTCCCCCCAAACCCCTCATCCCCACGCACCCCACAGCCCTCCCCCCAAACCCCTCATCCCCCTGCACCCCACAGCCCTCCCCCCAAACTCCTCATCCCCACATCCCCCTGCACCCCACAGCCCTCCCCCCAAACTCCTCATCCCCCCCACAGACCCCTGCACCCCACAGCCCTCCCCCCAAACTCCTCATCCCCCCCACAGACCCCCCCACATCCCAAACCCCTCATCCTCCCCAAACCCCAACCCTCTGGCCCAGCCCCGACCCCCCCCATTTTACTCTCTCTCGCGCGCGCGGCGGGGGCGGCCCTGGGGCCCGTGCCGGGCAGCGCCACAATGACACGCCCCCGGGGGCGGGGCTACCCCTGTGCCCTGCCCCCTCCCTGTGCAGTGGGGGCGGGGGAAGCGGAGGCGCCAACGGCCGCAGCGCGAGCCCGGCCCCGGCCGCGTTTTCGCGCCTTTTTCCCAGCGCCTCGCGCCGGGGCAGCCGCTGGGCTCCGGACTCCGCCCCCTCGCGCCCCGCCCACCGCGGAGCTCTCAGCCAATCGCAGCGCAGCGGGCTGGCGAACTGTCCCGGCAACAGGCGCCACCCCCTCCCGCGCATGCGCAGTGACAGCGGCTCGGGCTTTCACTGCCCTCGATTCATTTCTTGGGGTTCTCCCCCAGTGCTGACTGGTCCCTGGGGTGGGGCGGCCTTTCACACCCTGTGAGGGAAGGGAGTGGGCTATAGCGATGGGGGGGATGGGCTGCACTCAGGTGGGGGGAGGGGTGCAGTTACGCCAAGGGGGGGCGAGACTTCGGTTGGCCCCAATATGGCCGCCCACCCCAAAGCATTCGTTCCAAAATGGCCGCCCAGCCCAACGTGGCGGGAGAGCGCCCCCCACCGTAGGGCGGGCATGGGGCATGTGAACTGATATGCTCCCCCCTGCCCGGGGTAGGGAAAACTTGGGCCTGGGGGCCGGTGGACGGGGGTCATGCCCCAGGTGGGCGGGCGTTTGGGTCACAGCAATACGGCCGCCGAACCTGAACGAGGGCGAGTGGGCAACAGTGACGCCCACCCCAGGGAGCTAGCTGGGTAACGTCGTCCCTGCCTGCAGTGGGGAGGCTCTTTAGCCCACACATAGGCTGGGGGGACTGGTCATGCCAAGGATGGAGGAGAGTTTGCTTTGCTCTGATGTGGCCACCTGCCCCGGCATGGGGGGAGAGGGACCCCCCCAGGGCAGGGATTAATTGAGAGCACCGGGACCCTGCCGGGGGAGGGGGAGAGGGGGGAAGGAGCATGGTGTGGGGGGTGGTCATGCCAAGCATGGGCAAGAGCTTAGTTTGTTCAGACGTGGCCGACCACCTTTCAGTGGGGGAGAGGACAGGAGCACAGGCGGAAAGCCGCCGATTGAGAGCACCGATCCCCAGCATACCCCCAAGGGGAACCCCCAAGGGGTGTGTGGGAAATACACGGCGCTGTCGGGTGACGCCCCCTCCACTCTCTAGTAGGGCCAGCTCTGATAACCTCCCTTCTGCCTCTCCCTCTTTCTAGAGCAATGCCGAAGCCCCCAGTGCTTCCACCATGCTGCCCTGCCAGCCTGGGCTATGTCACCGAGCCGGGCTCCCTGGCGGGGCAGTTACACCAGCACGCGACTCAGGGCAGGCTCAGGAAGGCCACGAAGCTGCTGAAGAGAGGTAAAGCCCCTCAGTGAATCCACCCTGCCCAGGGTCCAGCGTGCAATGCTCTGCCTTGAGCTGAGTGGCCAAGCCGAGGTGGGAGCATTGCATGCTGGGAGCTGGGGTCCCCATGTGCCACACTCCTGGCAGCTTGGCTGAAGATGGGAGCATTGCATGCTGGGAGATGTGGTCTCTGTGGGCCACACCCTTTGGGTGATGGGCCATATTCCTGGTCAGCTGTGGGTAATCTTTGCGCCTGCTTCCTTAGGGGTGGATGTGGACGGCCAAAACACAGCTGGACAGACAGGCCTCTTCGTTGCCGCACTGCTGGGACACACTGCGGTCGCCCGGCTCTTCCTCCAGTTCAGAGCAGATCCCAACCAGTGAGTGGCCCTCATGGTGGAGCTAGTGACCTGAGAGAGGAAGGTCCCATGTCTCATTCCCCTCCCCCTGAGCCGACCAGTCCCCTGCCCGGGGCCAGATCGGAGCTGGCGCCCTGGAAAGGCTCTGGATCTCATTACCCCAAGCCTGACTGGAAGCAGTGCATTGTGGGAAAATCTTCCCTTGTTGCCCTGAGGTCTCAGCAGTGCCTCCCATTCTCATTCTAACAACTGTCCCTTGCACTTCCTTCCCCAGCCGATGTTACGATGGCAGCACCCCTGTCCACGCCGCCGCCTTCTCCTGCCAGCGGCTCCTCTTCGTCCAAGTCCTGGAGGCGGGGGGTGACCTGAGACTCCATGATCAGCAGGGCAGGACCCCCCAGGACTGGGCCAAACAAGCTGGGAGTGACCAGAATGCCGAGGTACTTATGTGATCGAGGTGGGAAAGAGGTGCCTGGGCTCAACTCATTAGGTGCTGGGGCTCAAGCAATGTTTGTATATTCACAACCGATGCAGGAGGCCTGGAGGCGCCGGGGCTCTGAACCGCCAGCCAGGCCCGGGAGGCGCCGGGGCTCTGAACCGCCAGCCAGGCCCGGGAGGCGCCGGGGCTCTGAACCGCCAGCCAGGCCCGGGAGGCGCCGGGGCTCTGAACCGCCAGCCAGGCCCGGGAGGCGCCGGGGCTCTGAACCGCCAGCCAGGCCCGGGAGGCGCCGGGGCTCTGAACCGCCAGCCAGGCCCGGGAGGCGCCGGGGCTCTGAACCGCCAGCCAGGCCCGGGAGGCGCCGGGGCTCTGAACCGCCAGCCAGGCCCGGGAGGCGCCGGGGCTCTGAACCGCCAGCCAGGCCCGGGAGGCGCCGGGGCTCTGAACCGCCAGCCAGGCCCGGGAGGCGCCGGGGCTCTGAACCGCCAGCCAGGCCCGGAGACGCCGGGGATCAGCCCTGGCAAGCCCTGGCACAAATTAAGCACTGGGGGCCTCTGTATGGGATCAGGAGCTTAGCCTGAATTGTCTCCCTGTTGCCCCCTCCCCCAGGTGCTGGCATTCATTCAGCTGTGCCGTGCCCAAATGGTGGGGCTGACTCAGCATGGAGAACAGAGAGCCACGCAGATGCTTTCCAGCAGGATAGGGGGCTTGCCACGCAGTCTGCGTTCCTCCTTCTCCTCGCTGCTCTCTGCGACCTTCTGGTAAGACCCCTCCCCACAAAGCTGGGGTTCCGACAGTGCAGCAGCTCCCAGCATGCATTGCTCCATCTTGATCCCAGCAGCCATCTTGATGTGAGTGGATGGGAGATCTAGCATGTCATGCTCTGACATATAGTCTCATCAAAGCAGTGCATGCTGGGGAGGTAACCTCATGCGCTATCTTGTCATGAGAGGTGTAACGATGCTGGCTTTGGTGAGACCCAACTGAGAGTGTCAATTTAGGACAAATTGCTTCAAGCAGGGCAGTTACAGCCTGAGACTGGGGTTTTTCCACCTCTAAGGCACCAAACCAGCCAGACAGAGGAGACTTTGGTTTTACCCCACTGGCTAACCACAAGTCACACAAGCAGTTCCCTAAGACACTCCAGTTTCCCAGTCTCACCACCAGTGCCACTCGTTATGGGGACAAATGGTTATGAAAACCAATGCCCCAGTAAAAGAAAAAAAGGTTCTCTTGATCCCAATGGACCAAGCCCCAGACCCAGGTCAATATACAAATCAGATCTTACCCACAAATCACGCTGTTGCCAATCCTTTAGAATCTAAAATCTAAAGGTTTATTCATGAAATGAAAAAGATCTAGGTGAGAGCTAGAATTGGTTAAATGGAATCAATTACATACAGTAACGGCAAAGTTCTTGGTTCAGGCTTGCAGCAGAGCTGGAATAAACTGCAGGTTCAAATCAAGTCTCTGGAGTACATCCCCAGCTGGGATGGTGTGACGGAATGGGACTGTTCTTAATGTTTCTATGCCTCAGTTTCCCCGAGGCATGTGTTAAGTCTCTAGGTGGTGGGCTAAAGGTGTGTGATTGCAGAACCCTAGAGGGCCAGTGTGATAACAGAGAATGGCCGACACCCTGTCTCCTGGCAATTGATGATCTGGGCCCCTCCCCTGCAAAGGTGGGAGCTGAAGGTGTTGGAACAAAGGGATCAGGTGACCTCCTGGCCCGGGAAGCAGACAAAGGGGGAGGAGGGGCTGGACAGTTTCAGTTTTGAGCTGGCCAGGGAGGAGGGGAGAGGGGCAGACAGGGTCTGGCCTCCCTGCCCCATTTGGAGCTGTGGGGTGAAATGCAGGGAGCCCCCGAGCTGGGGTCTAAGCTCCCTGCCCCCCGGAAGGGCCCGCAGGAGGGGTCCTGGTTGTACTGACAAGCTCGGTTTGGACTGTGTTCCTGGCATCTCTAATAAACCTTCTGTTCTACTGGCTGGCTGAGACTCCCAGTGAATCCGGGGAAGAGGGGTGCAGGCGCTGACTCCCCCACACTCCGTGACAGATGGGTCATTCAGTCCTTTGTTCAAAGCTTCAATTTGTAGCAAAGTCCCTCCAGAGGTGAGAAGCAGGATTGAAGACAAGATGGAGGAGCTGCAGCAGACTTTTATAGTCTCATCATGTGGCCTCTTTCTTTGTTCCAAAGACAATCATCCAGCACATGGCAAGAAAAAACCTTGAGTTCTGTCCATAGGCAGGTCCCTGCATACCTTGCTGAGTCACAAGGTGTATCTGCCGTCTCTCCATGGGTCAATTGTATCGCCGATGGTCCTTAATGGGCCATTAAGCAGGCTAGGCTGTGCTGACCCCAAACTCTCTGGGGTGTCACCCAGAAGCACAGCACAAGTTTGAAATACAGACAGTATAGAGCCAATACTTATAATTTTACATACAAAATGATACACACACACAGATAGCATGATCATAACCAGCAAACCCTAACCTGGTCTGAGACACCTTATTTGACCCCCTTAGACAAGCTTTGGTGCCATTACAGGACGGGGGGGAGGGATAGCTCAGTGGCTTGAGCATTGGCCTGCTAAACCCAGCGTTGTGAGTTCAATACAGGACCTTGGTTGATCTCTACAGTCCCAGTTCATGTCAGTAACATCACAAGTGGATAGTGAGTGTCTTGGTGCTTGGATAAAGATGGTGTATCGCATGGGCTGAGGACTATTGTATAGAGCAGGGGTAGGCAACCTATGGCACGGGTGCCAAAGACAGCAAGCGAGCTGATTTTCAGTGGCACTCACACTACCTGGGTCCTGGCCACCAGTCTGGAGGGCGGGGGGGTGTTTCCATTTTAATTTAATTTTAAGTGAAGCTTCTTAAACATTTTAAAAACCTTATTTACTTTACATACAACCAGTGTTCCCTCTAAACCCCGTGCACATGGTGAAACTGTGCGCACAAAAATTTGCACAGAAGCACAACAATTTGCATAGAATAAATTTTTTGTGCACAAAGCCTGTCAAAAATTAGAGGGAATATTGCATACAACAATAGTTTAGTTATATATTAAAGATTTATAGAAATAGACCTTCTAAAAACGTTAAAATGTATGACTGGCACGCAAAACCTTAAATTCGAGTGAATAAATGAAGACTCGGCACACCACTGTCGACCCCTGGTATAGAGCCATGCCCTGTCCACTCCCATCAGGATGGAGCATTGCATGATGGGACCTGCAATCTCTCAGGCCGTAGTCCTGTCTGATCACGTCAAGGTGATGCATTCCATTCTCAGGGAGCAGGAAATCTATTTTTATTTAGTGGCATGAAACAGCCTCAAGGGGGCAGCACAGGGGTGGGGGCTGGTTATAACATGTAGTGTCCGTCTCTGAGACCCCGTGTGACTCCAGACCCTGCTATTTAGAGACGCTGCCCTCCTCTCTCACCACAGTGAAGTGCCAAAACGGGGAGGGGAGGGCAGGGCAGGGGGGTTAGTGGATAGAAGTTTAACTTTCAGCCTGCCCCACAGGACTCTGGACAGCTCTGGGACGGATTGGAGCGGCAGGGGGCCTTTGGTGGGGTTTGGCCAGGTAAGCAGCGGGGTGGTTTCAGGTAAACAGGAGTCTCTGTTTGGACTGGTGGAAGGGGCATTCCCAGGTAAGCGGGGGTCCCTGAATGGCCGGAGCGGTGGGGGGTGCTCCCAGGTAAGCAAGGGTCCCTGAAAGGACCATGGGGCGGGGGTGTTCCCAGGTAAGTGGGGGTCCCTGAAGGGACTAGGGGGGGGGCACATTCCCAGGTAAGTGAGGTCCTTGAATGGCTGGTGTGTGGGCAGTATGAAGCTCACGGGCTAAGGGCGTGGTTGGTACAGCCGGGTGGGGGGGTAACCTGATGTCCACAGGGGGCAGTCCCATCTAATCACCCTTGTGTACCCCCCACATAGCTGTGCCTCAGCAGCCCCCTGCGCCCCAGTTTCGCCTCTGTCACCCCCATCGCGGACCCAGACGAGCTGCTGCGGGCCCAGGCCGAGCCGGACTGGAGCTATGCGAATGGGCCCTATACACTCATGAGCAAGTAAGAGTGGGAGAATGGGGTGGGTGGGAGGGAGATCCCTGATGCTGACCCCACCTTTCTACCGCCCAGCTGGCTATGGAAGGGACAGCTCGTCACTGTGCGAGGGCTGAAACCGGAGCCCCCCGGCAACAGGCCCCACGGACACACGGACCTGCTGGTGGCAGAGCAACAACACTGCAGGTAGCAGCCCCACTCCCCTGTGACGTTATTGACAATAACTGGGACCGTATCGATCATTGTTGCAACCAAGGTCCTGTAGTGGCACCAAATCTTATCTAAAGGGGGTCAAATGAGGTGTCTAGGACCAGGTTATGCTGGGCTGGTTGGGATTATGCCATTTCTATGTATGGATCAGTTTGTAGTTGAAGTTATGAATATTGGCTCTATCCTGTCTGTATTTCAAACTGGGGCTGGGCTTCTGGGACCCCAGACAAGCTATCAGCTCTGCCAGGCCTGCTGGATGGCCCATTAAGAACCATCAGCGATACAATGGATCCATTGTCCAGCATCATTACACCTCCCAAATCCCTCTGCCCTGGGCATCCCAGCCCTGGGGGGCCCTTCCCCTCCAATCCCAGTCCTGTGGACCCCCCTCTCCCTGTTAGCCATAACTGCCCCTGTCCCATGGGTAGCCGCTCCTGTTAGCAGGAGCAGCTGTATGGCTGGTAGAACCCCCTGTCATGGAGTGCGGGGGAGTCAGGGCCCTGCACCCCCGACTTCCTGCAATTCACCGTGACTCTCAGCCAGCCTGTAACACAGAAGGTTTATTAGACGACAGGAACACAGTCCCAAACAGCGCTTGTAGGTACAGAGACCAGGACCCCTCAGTCAGGTCCCTCTGGGGGGCAGGGAGCTTAGACCCCGGTCCTGGGCATCCTCAGTTTCCCCAGCCAGCTCCAAACTGACCCTCCCTCCAGCCCCTCCTCGGCCTTTGTCTCTTTCCCGGGCCAGGAGTCACCTGATCTCTTTGTTCTCCAACCCCTTCAGTTGGCACCTTGCAGGGGAGGGGCCCAGGCCAGCAGTTGGGAGGAGACAGGGTGTCGGCCATTCCCTGTGTAACAGCATCACACTGGCCCTCTAGGGCTCTGCAACAATCACACCCCCGTATCCTCCCACCTAGATATGCACAGGGAAAACGGAGGCACCCACACAGTATTCAGAGAAACATAAAGAACAGTCCCATTTGGTCACACCCCACTTTTCCCCGGGGAGGCCCTGCACTGAGCTACACCCCAATAAGCTGCCCTCTCGCTTGTAGCCGTCTGCACCACCCCCAGCTGCTGCTGCTCCTGGCCGTGAGCCCTTCCCTGGACCTGTGCGAGGTGCGTCTGGTGTTCGAGAGGGTGGAGATGGGCTCCCTCTACTGGGCCCTGCACCAGCAGGTGAGCCGTCCTGGGGCCAGGGTGAGGGGCTCCCTCTTCTGGGCCCTGCACCAGCAGGTGAGCCGTCCTGGGGCCAGGGTGAGGGGCTCCCTCTTCTGGGCCCTGCACCAGCAGGTGAGCCGTCCTGGGGCCAGGGTGAGGGGCTCCCTCTTCTGGGCCCTGCACCAGCAGGTGAGCCGTCCTGGGGCCAGGGTGAGGGGCTCCCTCTTCTGGGCCCTGCACCACCAGGTGAGCCGGCCTGGGGCCAGGGTGAGGGGCTCCCTCTACTGGGCCCTGAGCCAGAAGGTGAACCGGCCTGGGGACAGGGTGAGGGGCTCCCTCTACTGGGCCCTGCAACACCAGGTGAGCCGGCCTGGGGCCAGGGTGAGGGGCTCCCTCTTCTGGGCCCTGCAACAGCAGGTGAGCCGGCCTGGGGCCAGGGTGAGGGGCTCCCTCTTCTGGGCCCTCCACCAGCAGGTGAGCCGTCCTGGGGCCAGGGTGAGGGGCTCCCTCTTCTGGGCCCTGCACCACCAGGTGAGCCGGCCTGGGGCCAGGGTGAGGGGCTCCCTCTACTGGGCCCTGCACCAGCAGGTGAGCCGTCCTGGGGCCAGGGTGAGGGGCTCCCTCTACTGGGCCCTGCAACAGCAGGTGAGCTGGCCTGGGGCCAGGGTGAGGGGCTCCCTCTTCTGGGCCCTGCAACAGCAGGTGAGCCGGCCTGGGGCCAGGGTGAGGGGCTCCCTCTTCTGGGCCCTGCACCACCAGGTGAGCCGGCCTGGGGCCAGGGTGAGGGGCTCCCTCTACTGGGCCCTGCACCAGCAGGTGAGCTGGCCTGGGGCCAGGGTGATGGGCTCCCTCTTCTGGGCCCTGCACCAGCAGGTGAGCCGGCCTGGGGCCAGGGTGAGGGGCTCCCTCTACTGGGCCCTGCACCACCAGGTGAGCCGGCCTGGGGCCAGGGTGAGGGGCTCCCTCTACTGGGCCCTGCACCACCAGGTGAGCCGGCCTGGGGCCAGGGTGAGGGGCTCCCTCTACTGGGCCCTGCACCACCAGGTGAGCCGGCCTGGGGCCAGGGTGAGGGGCTCCCTCTTCTGGGCCCTGCAACAGCAGGTGAGCTGGCCTGGGGCCAGGGTGATGGGCTCCCTCTTCTGGGCCCTGCACCAGCAGGTGAGCCGTCCTGGGGCCAGGGTGAGGGGCTCCCTCTACTGGGCCCTGCACCAGCAGGTGAGCCAGCCTGGGGCCAGGGTGAGGGGCTCCCTCTTCTGGGCCCTGCACCAGCAGGTGAGCTGGCCTGGGGCCAGGGTGATGGGCTCCCTCTACTGGGCCCTGCACCAGCAGGTGAGCCGGCCTGGGGCCAGGGTGAGGGGCTCCCTCTACTGGGCCCTGCACCAGCAGGTGAGCTGGCCTGGGGCCAGGGTGATGGGCTCCCTCTACTGGGCCCTGCACCAGCAGGTGAGCCGTCCTGGGGCCAGGGTGAGGGGCTCCCTCTTCTGGGCCCTGCAACAGCAGGTGAACCGGCCTGGGGCCAGGGTGAGGGGCTCCCTCCACTGGGCCCTGAGCCAGAAGGTGAACCGGCCTGGGGCCAGGGTGAGGGTCTCCCTCTACTGGGCCCTGAGCCAGGAGGGGAGCCGGCCTGGGGCCAGGGTGAGGGGCTGCCTGCATTAGGAGGGGAGCCAGTACAATGGGCTGTTTGTGCAAGGAGGTGGGATGGGAACATGGGGGGCAAGGGGCTCCCCACTCATGCTGTGTCTCCTGCTGCAGGCCCCCCGCCCCCCTGCCCCCCCCTCCTGCCGGGCCGCCTTGCGCCTGCTGCTGCAGCTGTGTGAGGCGCTGCTGTTCCTGCACGGGCAGGGGTATGTGCACCGTGCTCTCACCTCCCACGCCGTCCAGCTGGCGCGCCCCGGCCTGGCCAAACTCGGCAGCCTGGAGTACATGCAGCCACGGTGAGTGCTGTCAGGGTGAGGCCTGGGGGACCCTCGGAGAACCCCACCCCGATGCCTCTCTGCCTTGCTTTCCAGGGCTGAGATTGGGCCTCGGGACCCCACGCCGCCCCCCGAGCTCTATAACTGGCTGCCCCCGGAGGTGATCCGTGACCGGCCAGCCTCCACGACCTCCGACCTGTACAGCTTCTGTGCCGTCACCCAGGAGATCTTCACAGGTCAGCGCCTGGCGAGACGGAGTGGGGCTGGACCCTCGCCATCAATCTAATCCGGCTGC
This sequence comes from Chelydra serpentina, assembly GCA_037349315.1. NCBI lineage: Eukaryota > Metazoa > Chordata > Testudines > Chelydridae > Chelydra > Chelydra serpentina. Next base: position 26,241 of record JBAIAC010000476.1, read on the forward strand.
TCTGTGTCCCAGGCGCCGGCCCCTGGGAGGTGATGGGCAGGGGAGTGGGGCCAGCCCCCCACGGAGCTAACCCAGCCGCTCTGTGTCCCAGGCGCCGGCCCCTGGGAGGTGATGGGCAGGGGCGTGGGGCCAGCCCCCCATGGAGCTAACCCGGCCGCTCTGTGTCCCAGGCGCCGGCCCCTGGGAGGTGATGGGCAGGGGAGTGGGGCCAGCCCCCCATGGAGCTAACCCAGCCGCTCTGTGTCCCAGGCGCCGGCCCCTGGGAGGTGATGGGCAGGGGAGTGGGGCCAGCCCCCCACGGAGCTAACCCAGCCGCTCTGTGTCCCAGGCGCCGGCCCCTGGGAGGTGATGGGCAGGGGAGTGGGGCCAGCCCCCCACGGAGCTAACCCAGCCGCTCTGTGTCCCAGGCGCCGGCCCCTGGGAGGTGATGGGCAGGGGCGTGGGGCCAGCCCCCCATGGAGCTAACCCGGCCGCTCTGTGTCCCAGGCGCCGGCCCCTGGGAGGTGATGGGCAGGGGAGTGGGGCCAGCCCCCCACGGAGCTAACCCGGCCGCTCTGTGTCCCAGGCGCCGGCCCCTGGGAGGTGATGGGCAGGGGAGTGGGGCCAGCCCCCCATGGAGCTAACCCAGCCGCTCTGTGTCCCAGGCGCCGGCCCCTGGGAGGTGATGGGCAGGGGAGTGGGGCCAGCTCCCCATGGAGCTAACCCGGCCGCTCTGTGTCCCAGGCGCCGGCCCCTGGGAGGTGATGGGCAGGGGAGTGGGGCCAGCCCCCCACGGAGCTAACCCGGCCGCTCTGTGTCCCAGGCGCCGGCCCCTGGGAGGTGATGGGCAGGGGCGTGGGGCCAGCCCCCCATGGAGCTAACCCGGCCGCTCTGTGTCCCAGGCGCCGGCCCCTGGGAGGTGATGGGCAGGGGAGTGGGGCCAGCCCCCCATGGAGCTAACCCGGCCGCTCTGTGTCCCAGGCGCCGGCCCCTGGGAGGTGATGGGCAGGGGCGTGGGGCCAGCCCCCCATGGAGCTAACCCGGCCGCTCTGTGTCCCAGGCGCCGGCCCCTGGGAGGTGATGGGCAGGGGCGTGGGGCCAGCCCCCCATGGAGCTAACCCGGCCGCTCTGTGTCCCAGGCGCCGGCCCCTGGGAGGTGATGGGCAGGGGCGTGGGGCCAGCCCCCCATGGAGCTAACCCGGCCGCTCTGTGTCCCAGGCGCCGGCCCCTGGGAGGTGATGGGCAGGGGAGTGGGGCCAGCCCTCCATGGAGCTAACCCGGCCGCTCTGTGTCCCAGGCGCCGGCCCCTGGGAGGTGATGGGCAGGGGCGTGGGGCCAGCCCCCCATGGAGCTAACCTGGCCGCTCTGTGTCCCAGGCGCCGGCCCCTGGGAGGTGATGGGCAGGGGAGTGGGGCCAGCCCCCCATGGAGCTAACCCGGCCGCTCTGTGTCCCAGGCGCCGGCCCCTGGGAGGTGATGGGCAGGGGAGTGGGGCCAGCCCCCCATGGAGCTAACCCGGCCGCTCTGTGTCCCAGGCGCCGGCCCCTGGGAGGTGATGGGCAGGGGAGTGGGGCCAGCCCCCCATGCAGCTAACCCGGCCGCTCTGTGTTCCAGGTGCCGTGCCCTGGTACGGGGCGGAGGGTGTGGCTGTGCGGCAGTGGGTGCAGGCAGGGCGGGCTCTGGCCCCTGATGCCTGTGTGCCCCCCCCCTGCTATGAGGTGGTGAGGGCTGGGCTGGCCTTCCGGGAGCGGGAACGCTGTGGCTCCCTGCCTGACATTCGCTACGTCCTGCGCAAGGCCCTGCAGGTAACTGGGCGGGGGCGGGGGGGGGGTGTCCCCCACCCTGCTCTGCCCTGCCGGGATCTAACAGACCTGTCCATCCCCTTCCCAGGAGGCCGTGGGGCGGCCGGGCAGCCCACTGTCCCTGTCTCCCAGGAGGCTGTGCGCGTGGGCAGGAGAGGTCTGGACCCCCCCGCATTGCCTCCCTGCAGCCCCTGCAGGTGAGAGCTATGGGGTGCGGGTGGGGTGGACGGGGGGTACTGACTCCAGGCCCTCACCCCCAGCCCTCTGCTCCCCAGAACTGCTCTACTATGAGGTAGGGGACGGCAGCCCAGAGCGGGCAGCAGCCGATGGCAACGCAGGCCGATGGGCTGAGGTAAGGAGGTGGGGTAGGAACCTGGGAGAGCCCCAGGTGCTGTTGGAGATCACAAGGGGGGGTCGGGATGAATGGGGTGCAGGCGGGGTCCAGGGGTGGGGGTGAGAATGGCTGGGTGGAAAGCACAGGGTGGGTTCCAGCGCCCGGCTACCAGGGGGTTGCTAAGTGCGGGGTGGAACGGATGGGCACAGGCACCGGTGGCAGCGTGGGGGAATGAGGGGGGTAAGGTACAAGGGACAAGGTAAAGAGGTGGGGAATGGGACAGGATTCACTCCAGCATCTCAGCCCCCTTTCTCAGCAATGCCCCCTGCTTCCCCCCAGCCGGGCAGTGGCAGCCCAATGCCAGCGCTGCAGGGCAAGGGGCAGCTCCCCCTGGAGCGCCGGGCCAGAGCAGCCTCAGACAGCAGCTTGGAGCTGGACAGCAGCAGCCAGGAGGAGACAAGGGGCTGGGAGAGTGGCAGGCCAGGCTCTGGCACCGTGGTACGTGGGTCTGTGCCCCCTGCCCAGCTCGCTCCAGCTCCCCTGGCATCTAACCCCATCTGCTTCTGCATCTAGCCAGCCTCCACCCCGGCATCTAACCCCGTCTGTGTCGGCATCTCCCCGGCCTCCACCCCGGCATCTAACCCCGTCTGTGTCTGCATCTCCCCGGCCTGCACCCCGGCATCTAACCCCGTCTGTGTCTGCATCTCCCCGGCCTCCACCCCGGCATCTAACCCCGTCTGTGTCGGCATCTCCCCGGCCTCCACCCCGGCATCTAACCCCGTCTGTGTCTGCACCTCCCCGGCCTGCACCCCAGCATCTAACCCCGTCTGTGTCTGCATCTCCCCGGCCTGCACCCCGGCATCTAACCCCGTCTGTGTCTGCATCTCCCCGGCCTCCACCCCGGCATCTAACCCCGTCTGTGTCTGCATCTCACCGGCCTCCACCCCGGCATCTAACCCCGTCTGTGTCTGCATCTCCCCGGCCTCCACCCCGGCATCTAACCCCGTCTGTGTCTGCATCTCACCGGCCTCCACCCCGGCATCTAACCCCGTCTGTGTCTGCATCTCCCCGGCCTGCACCCCGGCATCTAACCCCGTCTGTGTCTGCATCTCACCGGCCTCCACCCCGGCATCTAACCCCGTCTGTGTCTGCATCTCCCCGGCCTGCACCCCGGCATCTAACCCCGTCTGCGTCTGCATCTACCCGGCCTGCACCCCGGCATCTAACCCCGTCTGCGTCTGCATCTCCCCGGCCTGGACCCCGGCATCTAACCCCGTCTGTGTCTGCATCTCCCCGGCCTGCACCCCGGCATCTAACCCCGTCTGTGTCGGCATCTCCCCGGCCTGCACCCCGGCATCTAACCCCGTCTGTGTCTGCATCTCCCCGGCCTGCACCCCGGCATCTAACCCCGTCTGTGTCTGCATCTCCCCGTCCTCCACCCCGGCATCTAACCCCGTCTGTGTCTGCATCTCCCCGGCCTGCACCCCGGCATCTAACCCCCTCTGTGTCTGCATCTCCCCGGCCTGCACCCCGGCATCTAACCCCGTCTGTGTCTGCATCTCCCCGGCCTGCACCCCGGCATCTAACCCCGTCTGTGTCTGCATCTCCCCGGCCTCCACCCCGGCATCTAACCCCGTCTGTGTCTGCATCTCCCCGGCCTGCACCCCGGCACCTAACCCCGTCTGCTTCTGCATCTCCCCGGCCTGCACCCCGGCATCTAACCCCGTCTGTGTCTGCATCTCCCCGGCCTGCACCCCGGCATCTAACCCCGTCTGTGTCTGCATCTCCCCGGCCTGCACCCCGGCATCTAACCCCGTCTGCGTCTGCATCTCCCCGGCCTGGACCCCGGCATCTAACCCCGTCTGTGTCTGCATCTCCCCGGCCTCCACCCCGGCATCTAACCCCGTCTGCGTCTGCATCTCCCCGGCCTGCACCCCGGCATCTAACCCCGTCTGTGTCGGCATCTCCCCGGCCTGCACCCCGGCATCTAACCCCCTCTGTGTCTGCATCTCCCCGGCCTAGACCCCGGCATCTAACCCCGTCTGTGTCTGCATCTCCCCGGCCTGCACCCCGGCATCTAACCCCGTCTGTGTCTGCATCGCCCCGGCCTCCACCCCGGCATCTAACCCCCTCTGTGTCTGCATCTCCCCGTCCTCCACCCCGGCATCTAACCCCGTCTGTGTCTGCATCTCCCCGACCTGCACCCCGGCATCTAACCCCGTCTGTGTCTGCATCTGCCCGGCCTGCACGGCGGCATCTAACCCCGTCTGTGTCTGCATCTCCCCGGCCTGCACCCCGGCATCTAACCCCGTCTGTGTCTGCATCTCCCCGGCCTGCACCCCGGCATATAACCCCCTCTGTGTGGGCATCTCCCCGGCCTGCACCCCGGCATCTAACCCCGTCTGTGTCTGCATCTCCCCGGCCTGCACCCCGGCATCTAACCCCGTCTGTGTCTGCATCTCCCCGGCCTGGACCCCGGCATCTGACCCCGTCTGTGTCTGCATCTCCCCGTCCTCCACCCCGGCATCTAACCCCGTCTGTGTCTGCCTCTCCCCGGCCTGCACCCCGGCATCTAACCCCGTCTGTGTCTGCATCTCCCCGGCCTGCACCCCGGCATCTAACCCCCTCTGTGTCTGCATCTCCCCGGCCTGGACCCCGGCATCTAACCCGGTCTGTGTCTGCATCTCCCTGGCCTGCACCCCGGCATCTAACCCCGTCTGTGTCTGCATCTCCCCGGCCTCCACCCCGGCATCTAACCCCGTCAGTGTCGGCATCTCCCCGGCCTCCACCCCGGCATCTAACCCCGTCTGTGTCTGCATCTCCCCGGCCTGCACCCCGGCATCTAACCCCGTCTGCGTCTGCATCTCCCCGGCCTCCACCCCGGCATCTAACCCCGTCTGCGTCTGCATCTCCCCGGCCTCCACCCCGGCATCTAACCCCGTCTGCGTCGGCATCTCCCCGGCCTCCACCCCGGCATCTAACCCCGTCTGCTTCTGCATCTCCCCGGCCTGCACCTCGGCATCTAACCCCCTCTGTGTCTGCATCTCCCCGTCCTGCACCCCGGCATCTAACCCCCTCTGTGTCTGCATCTCCCCGGCCTGCACCCCGGCATCTAACCCCGTCTGTGTCTGCATCTCCCCGGCCTGCACCCCGGCATCTAACCCCGTCTGTGTCTGCATCTCCCCGTCCTCCACCCCGGCATCTAACCCCCTCTGTGTCTGCATCTCCCCGGCCTCCACCCCGGCATCTAACCCCCTCTGTGTCTGCATCTCCCCGGCCTCCACCCCGGCATCTAACCCCGTCTGTGTCGGCATCTCCCCGGCCTGCACCCCGGCATCTAACCCCGTCTGTGTCTGCATCTCCCCGGCCTGCACCCCGGCATCTAACCCCGTCTGTGTCTGCATCTCCCCGGCCTGCACCCCGGCATCTAACCCCGTCTGTGTCGGCATCTCCCCGGCCTGCACCCCGGCATCTAACCCCGTCTGTGTCGGCATCTCCCCGGCCTCCACCCCGGCATCTAACCCCGTCTGTGTCTGCATCTGCCCGGCCTGCACCCCGGCATCTAACCCCGTCTGTGTCTGCATCTCCCCGGCCTGCACCCCGGCATCTAACCCCGTCTGTGTCTGCATCTCCCCGGCCTGCACCCCGGCATCTAACCCCGTCTGTGTCTGCATCTCCCCGGCCTGCACCCCGGCATCTAACCCCCTCTGTGTCTGCATCTCCCCGACCTGCACCCCGGCATCTAACCCCGTCTGTGTCTGCATCTCCCCGTCCTCCACCCCGGCATCTAACCCCGTCTGCGTCTGCATCTCCCCGGCCTCCACCCCGGCATCTAACCCCGTCTGCGTCTGCATCTCCCCGTCCTGCACCCCGGCATCTAACCCCGTCTGCGTCTGCATCTCCCCGGCCTGCACCCCGGCATCTAACCCCGTCTGCGTCTGCATCTCCCCGGCCTGCACCCCGGCTTCTTACCCCGTCTGCGTCTGCATCTCCCCGGCCTGCACCCCGGCTTCTTACCCCGTCTGCGTCTGCATCTCCCCGGCCTGCACCCCGGCTTCTTACCCCGTCTGCGTCTGCATCTCCCCGGCCTGCACCCCGGCTTCTTACCCCGTCTGCGTCGGCATCTCCCCGGCCTCCACCCCGGCATCTAACCCCGTCTGCGTCGGCATCTCCCCGGCCTCCACCCCGGCATCTAACCCCGTCTGCGTCGGCATCTCCCCGGCCTCCACCCCGGCATCTAACCCCGTCTGCGTCGGCATCTCCCCGGCCTGCACCCCGGCATCTAACCCCGTCTGCGTCGGCATCTCCCCGGCCTGCACCCCGGCATCTAACCCCGTCTGCGTCGGCATCTCCCCGGCCTGCACCCCGGCATCTAACCCCCTCTGTGTCTGCATCTCCCCGTCCTCCACCCCGGCATCTAACCCCGTCTGTGTCTGCATCTCCCCGTCCTCCACCCCGGCATCTAACCCCGTCTGTGTCTGCATCTCCCCGTCCTCCACCCCGGCATCTAACCCCGTCTGTGTCGGCATCTCCCCGGCCTGCACCCCGGCATCTAACCCCGTCTGTGTCGGCATCTCCCCGGCCTGCACCCCGGCATCTAACCCCGTCTGTGTCGGCATCTCCCCGGCCTGCACCCCGGCATCTAACCCCGTCTGTGTCGGCATCTCCCCGGCCTGCACCCCGGCATCTAACCCCGTCTGTGTCTGCATCTCCCCGGCCTGCACCCCGGCATCTAACCCCGTCTGTGTCTGCATCTCCCCGGCCTGCACCCCGGCATCTAACCCCCTCTGTGTCTGCATCTCCCCGGCCTGCACCCCGGCATCTAACCCCCTCTGTGTCTGCATCTCCCCGGCCTGCACCCCGGCATCTAACCCCGTCTGTGTCTGCATCTCCCCGGCCTGCACCCCGGCATCTAACCCCGTCTGTGTCGGCATCTCCCCGGCCTGCACCCCGGCATCTAACCCCGTCTGTGTCGGCATCTCCCCGGCCTGGACCCCGGCATCTAACCCCGTCTGTGTCTGCATCTCCCCGGCCTGCACCCCGGCATCTAACCCCGTCTGTGTCGGCATCTCCCCGGCCTGCACCCCGGCATCTAACCCCGTCTGTGTCGGCATCTCCCCGGCCTGCACCCCGGCATCTAACCCCGTCTGTGTCGGCATCTCCCCGGCCTCCACCCCGGCATCTAACCCGCTCTGTGTCGGCATCTCCCCGGCCTGCACCCCGGCATCTAACCCCGTCTGTGTCGGCATCTCCCCGGCCTGCACCCCGGCATCTAACCCCGTCTGTGTCGGCATCTCCCCGGCCTGCACCCCGGCATCTAACCCCGTCTGTGTCGGCATCTCCCCGGCCTCCACCCCGGCATCTAACCCGCTCTGTGTCGGCATCTCCCCGGCCTGCACCCCGGCATCTAACCCCGTCTGTGTCGGCATCTCCCCGGCCTGCACCCCGGCATCTAACCCGCTCTGTGTCGGCATCTCCCCGGCCTGCACCCCGGCATCTAACCCCGTCTGTGTCGGCATCTCCCCGGCCTGCACCCCGGCATCTAACCCCGTCTGTGTCGGCATCTCCCCGGCCTGCACCCCGGCATCTAACCCCGTCTGTGTCGGCATCTCCCCGGCCTCCACCCCGGCATCTAACCCCGTCTGTGTCGGCATCTCACCGGCCTGCACCCTGGCATCTAACCCCGTCTGTGTCGGCATCTCCCCGGCCTCCACCCCGGCATCTAACCCGCTCTGTGTCGGCATCTCCCCGGCCTGCACCCCGGCATCTAACCCCGTCTGTGTCGGCATCTCCCCGGCCTGCACCCCGGCATCTAACCCCGTCTGTGTCGGCATCTCCCCGGCCTGCACCCCGGCATCTAACCCCGTCTGTGTCGGCATCTCCCCGGCCTCCACCCCGGCATCTAACCCCGTCTGTGTCGGCATCTCCCCGGCCTCCACCCCGGCATCTAACCCCGTCTGTGTCGGCATCTCCCCGGCCTCCACCCCGGCATCTAACCCCGTCTGTGTCGGCATCTCCCCGGCCTCCACCCCGGCATCTAACCCCGTCTGTGTCGGCATCTCCCCGGCCTGCACCCCGGCATCTAACCCCGTCTGCTTCGGCATCTCCCCGGCCTGCACCCCGGCATCTAACCACGTCTGCTTCGGCATCTCCCCGGCCTGCACCCCGGCATCTAACCCCGTCTGCTTCTGCATCTCCCTGGCCTGCACCTCCGGCACCTAACCCCATCTGTGTATCCCTGCCCTGCACCTCCAGCATGTAAACCTGTCTGTATCTGTGTATCCCGGGCCTACACCCTTGGCATCTAACCCCATCTCAGTCTGCATTTCCTACTCCTGGGGGAATTCTGCGCCACTGCGCAATGCAGAATTTTGCAGAAATGAACATGCACGCAGAATTTCCTTTCCACCCCCAGAAATGCGCTGCAGGGCTGCTAGCCGCCACTAGGGGCTGCTGGACCCGACAGAGCCCAGCTCGCACATAGAAGATACTGCTGGGGGGCAGGAGAGGGCGCTAGAGGGTTCCTGGCAGGTGCTGTTCCCAGCATGCCCTAGGGGGAGAGGGCAGCACACAGGAAACTCCGTGGAAGCCTGGGACGAAGCATCAGGCTGTTTGTCCCTCTGGATCCCTGGGCTCTGGGGGTGGATGTCTGGGCAAGGGGGGGCCCTGCGGCTGGGCTCTGGGGGGAAGGGTACCTGGGCTGGTGGGCCTGTGGCTGGGCTCTGGGGGGAAGGGGGTGCAGGTATCTGGGCTGGGGGGACCCTGCGGTTGGGCGTTGTGGGTCTCTGGCCTCCCGGCTGGGCTCTGGAGAGGGGGAAGGGGACAGAGAAACAGGAACTGGTTTTTTATAGGGGTTTAACTCTCTACTCCAGGGGGAATTTTTGGCTGTGTCTGTATTGTTTCAGACATACTTCCTGACAGGTATTTTGAAATAAATTACCAAACTAATTGAAACCGATGCGATTATGTAGTGTTATTTTGATAAATAAAATGTGCAGAATTGTGCAGTATTTTACTTTTTTGGGGCGCAGAATGCCCCCAGGAGTAGACAGTGCGGTGTGAATGTCACTGCAAATGCTGGACGAGGTGCATTAGTACCTGCAGAGTGGAGAAGTCTCCGTCGGGCATCTGTCTCAGTGAGACGCAATGAACAGAGCTCACAGGGTGAAGCAGGAAGAATGCAGGCTCGGGTCGATGTTCAGTCGAAGGGGGTGGTGAAGCCATGTGGCTTACCTTGAAGAAAGTGTGAGACCCCTGGGGGGTCTGGCTCACTGACGGGGTTCCTCCTAGAGACTGTTCCAAAGCTGGGGCTGTAGCACCGATCCTGTGGCTCCGTGACAGGAGGCAAGGTGGGTTTCTGACTGCCTACAACAGTCAGGTGGAGGCACCCCCAGGTCTTAGCTAAGAACCAGGCTGCTGAAACCCACTCCGGCCAGAGCAGAGGGACACCGCCAGGTCAGAGCTCCTGGTGACAATTAGCTGCCCTTAGGGGTATGGCAACGCGTAAAACCCCCTTATGCTCCTGGAGGCACCGCTGGGATTGTAAATAGAAAAAAACAACTCCCTTTTATCCCGTGTGAGTCAGCATGGACGGAGGACGGGTCCCAGAGTGGTGTGACCGGGATGAAGACCCACAACAGGCTGTGGTGGTGGGAGGCTTTGGCAAGAGTATCTCCAAGCACAGATTGTACAGGCCATGGCTACAGTAAAGTCCTCGGGCCAGGTCACCTTCCATGGCAGAAGCTATCGGGAGGAAGAACAGAGATGGTATGCCTTATGCTCTGATGTGCAGATGGGACCTGGAGACATAACTGTGGATGGTGAGGAAATGCAGCGGACTCTACAAGCTGTAGGAGCTATGCCCATCATGTCCCCTACTCCATGGGATGAGACCTCTGACTTCCAAGGAGAAATTTGGTGTTTCCCCCAGAGAACGGGAACTAGGGAAGAAGATTTGAGGGCATTGTATCGTCCTGCCCCATCTTCTCACCCTTTGACAGAAGATTCATTCCTGAAGGCCATTACCCAGGCCATGGGACAAGTGGTAGGCCTGGAAGTTGGAACCATCAGTTATCAGAGTCTAAGCACCTTTTCAAGGATAAAACCTACCCCTGTGCATGAAGAAGAATTTGAGACCTGGTTGGGTCATGCCGGTCAGATGAATTAGGAATGGGCATGTGCCAAAAGGGAAAAAAGAGACTAGTGGAAGGACCTGCTGCTGAATCTGTCAGGGCACTCAGGGCCAGGAGCCCAGAGGCAACGGCAGCTGAATACCTCTCCTCTTTGGGGGCTCTGACAGTGGAGAGGATGTTTGTGACGGTGCCGCCCGTGGGAGCCTGCTGAGGTCACTCACTCAGGGTGAACTGCAAACAGAACGGGGCAAACAAGCCCCAAACGCTGGTGGATATTCCCATACTGAGATTTACCAACCAGCACAAAACAGCTTCTATAGCACCTCACTGGTTACTCAGAAGTCCAAATAATGCAGTTCCCTTAAAGTGCCCAGCCTCCAGCCTCCATCCAGACACACATGTCAAACATATGATGATAAATTCTGAAAATCTTATTTCATCATTGTCACGGAGTGTGGGGGAGTCAGCGCCTGCACCCCTCTTCCCCGGATTCACTGGGAGTCTCAGCCAGCCAGTAGAACAGAAGGTTTATTAGAGATGCCAGGAACACAATCCAACCAGAGCTTGTCAGTACAACCAGGACCCCTCAGCCAGGCCCTTCCGGGGGGCAGGGAGCTTAGATCCCAGCCCGGGGGCTCCCTGCATTTCACCCCACAGCTCCAAACGGGGGCAGGGAGGCCAGACCCTGTCTGCCCCTCTCCCCTCCTCTTCCCAAGCCAGCTCCAAACTGAAACTGTCCAGCCCCGCCTCTCTCCTTTGGGTGGGATCAGTAACATGTATAAAGGGTGTGACCACCAATTGCTGTTGAACAGTTAAATTAAGTGGGTTTTGTAGTGGATCCCACAGGACTATGGAAGCTCCTGCGATTGCCCATATTAAATCATGTGGAGTAACTAAGGCTCCCGGGGGGATATACAATCCTTTAAAACTGCCTTGCATTGCTAAAATGGCAGCTGCCGGGGTGGTAAGTGGCCAAACGCGATTATTTAATAAAGCATGACCCGGGAAGCCTCGTGCCCAATTGGCCGTTTTGGCTAAGATGCCAGCCTCCTCACGGTCCACCAATTCTGCTCCGTGTTCTAAGGCTAGCCGCCCGATCCAAACCATAGGTGCCTCATCGGCTTTTCGTTGTGTTTCCTTTAAAAACTCTTTAAGTTCGGCCTTAGTATGTGTTCGCAGTTCAGTAACCTGCGTGGTGTTGCCTGTTTGTGCATCTATTTTAGTTTTAGTTATCGCAATAGGCAAAGCTTCTGCTACAGTTTCAGATTCAGTAAATTCTGGGGCTGTTGGCAGAGCTGGATACAGAGTAGTTTTAGGAGCTTCATATGGGGGTGGCAAAATTTTCTGAGAGGGACTTGGGGAGGGGGAGGTAGTGATGGGCTCTACCTTTTCTGTCTTCTCCTCATTATCATCTTTAGGAGAGCCTGGGGCTGCCTGTTTAGCTGCAAACATTGTCCCCCCGTGGAGGACAGAGCACAGATCGAGGGCCTTGCATATCATGCTAAACAGGACGGTGGAAACATCCTCAGATTTATATTCATCGGGTCGCAATTTTTTGGTTTTCTTAATTAAATCTAATTCTTTTATCATCTGGCATAATAATTTGTGTGCCGGATCAGCAGGTATTACCCGAGGTGGGGGAATCAATTTGGAAACACCACTAGCCGTCACCTTTAGCCCCCAACTAAAACCTCTCCAGCGCATCATCAAAGATCTACAACCTATCCTAAAAGATGATCCCTCACTCTCACAGATCTTGGGGGACAGACCAATCCTTGCTTACAGACAGCCCCCCAACCTGAAGCAAATACTCACCAGCAACAACACACCATACAACAAAAACACCAACCCAGGAACCTATCCTTGCAACAAAGCCCGATGCCAACTCTGTCAACATATCGATTCAAGTGATACCATCACAGGGCCTAATCACATCCGCCACGCCATCAGGGGCTCATTCACCTGCACATCTACCAATGTGATATATGCTATCATGTGCCAGCAATGCCCCTCTGCCATGTACATTGGCCAAACCGGACAGTCTCTACGCAAAAGAATAAATGGACATAAATCTGACATCAGGAATCATAACATTCAAAAACCAGTAGGTGAACACTTCAACCTCCCTGATCACTCAGTGACAGATTTGAGGATAGCAGTGTTGCGACAGATTAACTCCAAAAGCAGACTTCAAAGAGAAACTATTGAACTCGAATTGATATGCAAACTAGATTGCGTTGCCTCCGGATTAAATCGAGATTTGGAATGGCTCGGCCATTATGTTAATTGAATCTATTTCCCTTAAGTTAACGATCCTCATTCACACCTGTGTGACCATCTTGTTTATCACTTCAAAAGCTTTTTCTTCCCCTGCTGTCATGTTTCCTCTCAACTAATTAGCCTCTTAAGATTGGTCTATACACCTGGACCTTATGTTTCTCTGACTGTATAAATGTCTGTCTGCAGTGTGTTTCATTCCATGCATCTGATGAAGTGGGTATTAATCCACGAAAGCTTATGCTGAAATAAATTTGTTAGTCTCTAAGGTGCTACAAGTTTTTCTTTCTTATTTTCAATTTGGAAACAGTACCTCTGGATTTTCTAACAATGCGGCTACGCTCTCTCCAAAGCTGAGAGGGATTTGCAGCACCGAGGTTCTCCACAGTCTCCGTGCACTGAGGCTGTAGGGAACAATCGGCTGGCTGACACCTAAAGCTCGGGTGGCACCGAAGGAGGCATCCCGTATCTGCCAGGGTTAATGGTACAGTATAGCCTTTTAGAGTTTTACCCGAGCCAAGGGAACAGATCCATTCTATTTTTGGATCAGTCGAATTTTGGCTAGTAAAAAGGTGAAACTGCAAATGTTGGAACTGTTCAGTTTCATCATCTGCACGGTCTGCAGCGTGCCACGGGCATGGCCCAACTCCCTTGCATCCTGTTCGTGACGCCATGGGGATTGCCACGGGCATGCAGGGGCGAAAGAAAATGCAGGCCTGTTATTTACTAGGCTGCACGTGGCAATAGACTATATTGGTAAGGGATGCAAGGAGAATATGGGTCACACTGCAAACTGCAGACATGCACACACACAACTAAAATTCATCAATTTAAAGTTTTATTGGGGATAATTACAAGGGGTAAGGGAGCAGCGTTAGATTAGCTAATAGAGTTAATGAAACTTAAAACACACAATAACTAAATATGTACTAACAATATTTATAAACAAAGATACAGCATTTAGTAATAACTGATACTCACAAATACAAACCAACGCATAACGACCGGCAAACGTAGAAACTCTGTTTGAAACACGTGAGCTGAGAGAGAGGCTTCGAGGTGATCAGGCTCGGTTACGGGTGTACACGGGATACACAGGATTCGTTTTTCTTTCTCCTCTTCCTGCCTGCACATGGCAGGCAGCCCCTAAAGTACCAACTATGACATCATAGAAGTGTCATAGGGGACGGGGCCCAAAACCTGTTTGTGTTCGTTTCTGATTGGCACAAGCAAAGTTAACACCAAGTGGGGGAGCAGGTGCCTCAAAGTCTGGCTTCGCCCCCAAAAGGTGAGGAAATGCATATTGCTTTAGAATGTGTGCCACACTGAATGACAAAAGAAGAGGCCAGGGCAATACCGGATGGGCAAGTTTTACAGGAAGCAGACAGGAACTCATCTCAACAGTCAGTACAACCAGGACCCCTCAGCCGGGCCCTTCCGGGGGGCAGGGAGCTTAGATCCCAGCCCGGGGGCTCCCTGCATTTCACCCCACAGCTCCAAACGGGGGCAGGGAGGCCAGACCCTGTCTGCCCCTCTCCCCTCCTCTTCCCAAGCCAGCTCCAAACTGAAACTGTCCAGCCCCGCCTCTCTCCTTTGTCTCCTTCCCGGGCCAGGAGGTCACCTGATCCCTTTGTTCCAACACCTTCAGCTCTCACCTTTGCAGGGGAGGGGCCGGGCCATCTGTTGCCAGGAGACAGGGCCATTCTCTGTGTCCAGGCCTCTGCCCACACCTGCCTTCTAGGGCTTTGTAACAATCATGCACCCTTGTCCCACCACCTAGATACTCAAGCACTGCATAGGGGAAACTGAGGCACCCACACAGTACTCAGGGAAACCTTAACAACAGTCCTAGTTCGTCACAATCATATAAAGGAAAAGGTTCTGACCTCAAAGGACCAAGCCCCAGACCCAGGTCAAATAATAACCCCAAATACACGCTTCTAGTCAATTCTTATGAACTAAACTAAAATTTATTAAAAAAGAAAAGAGAGAGAGTGTTGGTTAAAAGATCAAGATACAGACAGACTTGAATTCAATTCTCGAGGTTCAGGTACATAGCAGAGATGAGCTTGTAGTTGCCAAAAGTCCTTTTAGAAATAGTCCATCGGTTATAGTCCAATGTCCATATTCAGGGTGGCTCCAGTCAGTGACTGGGGATCTCAATCCTTATGGCTCAGGGTTTTCCCTTCTTGAAACCCAAAGCAGATCTGAGATGAGGAAGGATCGTGTCCCAGAGTTTTTATAGATTTCCAGCAGCCTTTTGGCCTGAAAAAACAATAGGCTGAACTTTCCTTCTTCCAAACATCATGGCAATTAGCACAGGGTAATTGATCCATTAACAGTTCAGACACAGGTTATCACAACCTTCACAGAGACATAGACAATAATACTATTTCACTCAAATATCTTCCTAAATGTTAATATTCCTTTTTTGATCTTTGAATCAAAGCCATAGACAAGACTTGTTTGCTTACATCACAAGAGCTGAGCAAACATCTACTCTTCTATCTCTAACAATGCCGGCTGCATTTCAAAGCTCTGTTCCTTTACATCTCTTCCTAACCAGTCTTTACAGTTCGGCCATGGGTCAGTCTGTGAGTTCATTAACCCTTTCTGGCCCTGTCACCTTTCAATGAGATATTATATTACACTCATAACATCACAACGTTATATTAAAATTCCAGACCACCCCTCAGGAACCTGGAGAGAAGCTAGCTCAGTATCTGGCACAGGTGGAAAGACTCTTGCAGGGGTCCTGTTATAAGAAGGGAATTGCAGGGAGGGATTTGGATTGCCTCAGACTGGAGCAAGTGTGAAATGGTGCGAGACACGCTGGATTGATGCTGTTCTAATTGCGGTTAGAGGACAGAAGGGGAAATTCCCCATCTTTTGCTACACTGCCCAGAGAGGTCACGGAATGGGAAACTCAGACTCTGAAAATAACCCTTCCCGAGGGACTGACATGAGTGTGTGTACTTTGGAAGCTGCTTAGTATAACACCCGTCCTGAAAGTGACCATAGGATGAAACAACTAGGTGAATTGCAAGAGAAAGTAGCTGTCCCGATAGTGAAACAGCACTCGGTAGTGTCTCCCCAACAAATAACAAGAGGTCAAGTATTTGGCCCCCAGAGCAAATGCAAGGTGGACAGCTGGACTAGAGAGGCCGGGGTCAAGAAAGTCATAGGGCCTGGTGGAACCCTTGCCTCTTGGAGCCCATGCATTTCTGTTGTTGATGTAGAGAGCTGAGGAACAATTTAAAGCCCTCTATGTCAGTAAGACAGTGGGAAACTTCAGAGGGATCAGATAAGGAAGCACCCTGGGTCCTGTAGTCACCTTCGCTCCCCCCACCTCAAAGATGTGAAGGCTTAGTCTTTGCCTTCCGCTACACCAGGCTTGACTGTAGGACTGTGGACCAAAGTCTGAGGTTGGAGTGACTATTGAGGGAATAGCATGTACAGCTGTTCTCGATAGTGGCTCTCAGCTCATTATCGTCTCTGAACACTTTTACTGGCAACATCTGCCCCTGCAGCGCCTAACGGGGTTGGCCATGTGCGGGTCAGGAGCTGACCAGTACCCACATCTGTGAAATGTGCTAGTGAAATTAAAATCCCCAAAGGATGTGGGTGGAGCTGAGAAAGAGAGAGAAACTCTTGCTTTGATCTGGCTGTCCACCAGATACCCAAACCAGGCGCCTTGCATTGTAGGAACAAATGCAGCCACGGCTGGAGCTTTGCCTCAGCTATGCCAAGAGTTTGCTGGACCTAAATATACACTAAGCCTGAAGCTCCATGCGCTGCGTTTGGTAGCATACCAAGCTAAAGGAGAGCGAGACCAGTGTGGACTCAGAGGACTGGTGAGAATGGTGAAACTAGGATATGGGCCTCCAGTTACCGTTCCTGCTAGATCAACCCACCTAATGCATGGAATTGCTCAAGTGGATCAGAAGGCCACCAATCAATCAGTTGATCTTGGTTGAAGCTTCAGATACAGATGTGCTGCTGGGAGGATTGTTGAAGAGAGGTGTAGCCAAAACCTCGTCTCATACAGAAAGTGTCAGTAAAGCTACTGACAGGTTTCAGTATAGTAGCCGTGTTAGTCTGTCAGCAAAAAGAAAAAACAAAAAAAAGCTACTGGTGGCTAATGAAACTGAGCACCCCATCACTGTCCCTCCGGGACCTGTGCCCAGGGCCTGATGCATTATCCCAACGGCTGCACAGAGTGGTCGCCAGGCCAGGAATGGATTGACATCCCAGCTCCCGGAGTGAGAGGTTTGCGTAAGGTGGCTGAATCCCAGTCTACTGGCCCTAATCAGATGCACAATGGCGTCATCAAACTGCTGGGAGCCCCTCCCGGTGCTATGCCTGAGGTGTATACAAATGCCACCCAACTGGATCTTACTTCATTTCCCAGATTGCAAGGGGAAGACCCTCGCACTCAAGAGCTCCCAGCCTGAAAGTGACCCTGACTGGTGAAAGACTGGGAAGCCCTGGGAAGACCATCCAGATGCAAAACTGATCTTGAGAGAGTGGAACCAGTTGACAGCGAAAGGAGGCCTGTTTTATTGAGAGACGAGGGACTCACTTCATTGCCATTGTCATCAGCTGGTGTTGCCAGGAGGATGCAGGGACCTGGTGCTGAAGTCCTTGCATGATGACGGAGGCACTGGGGGGTAGACCGGACACTCGGGAGGGTAAGAAGACGGTTCTATTGGCCCAGATTAGCAAGGGTTAGAGAGGAATATTGATAAGAAGTGCGCCAGCTGTTGAGCTTGGAAGACGTTACCCAAACCACATGCCCAGTTAGTTAACATCCAGAGCAAGGGCCCCTTGGATCTCACGTGTTCCTAGACCCTGACAGCAAAGGGAACACTAGTGTACTAGTGCTAATAGATCGTTTCACTCAGTACGCACAAGGGACCCTTGGATCTCACATGTTCCTAGACCCTGACAACAAAGGGAACACTAGTGTATTAGTGCTAATAGATCGTTTCACTCAGTACGCACAGGGGACCCTTGGATCTCACGTGTTCCTAGACCCTGACAACAAAGGGAACACTAGTGTATTAGTGCTAATAGATCGTTTCACTCAGTACGCACAAGCATTCCCCGTGACAGATCAGCGCGCTCCCCCTGTAGCCAAGATAGTATTGGACAAACATTTTGTGCACTACTGTTGGCCTTCCAGAATTCACTCTGATCCAGGGTGTGACTTTGCAACTAAACTTATCAAAGAAATATGACAAATAATTGGGACAAAGAAATCCCGGACCTCAGCATATCACCCACAAGGGGCCCCACAGCCAGGACGTTTCACTAGGGCACTTTTGAAGATGTGTGGGACTCTCAGCCCGATACAAAAGCACAAATGGAGCCAACATGTTTCACACCTAGTACACACTTATAATTGTACCAGGAATGATGCTACCGGATTCTCCCCTTATTGTCTAATGTTTGGGAGGGAAGCGAGACTACCTGTGGACATTTGTTTTGGAGTGACTCCAGATGCAGGTGGCCCTGATGCCTTCAGTGTGTAAAGTAATTAAAGCAACAACAGGAGAATTGCCTATTGACTGGCTATGGCTGCGGCAGTGAAGACCAGGGAGGAATCAGTTGTTGGCTATTGGGCAGTCGGTACGCTTCCCTGGAAGAGAGCCGGGGAGAGAAGTCTGCTCGTAGCAATCAGGCTGTTCCACAGAACTAGGATGGTCTGGCTGTGATGGAACAGACACATGAAGGGGAGGGCATCTCTGGTGATGAATCTGATGGTTGGGGTTTAACTACTTTTAACAACCCCCCAGAGCCTAGAACCAGGATACCCTGTGAGGCCCCCCTACTGGCAGATAGGGCTGCAGAGCGGGAAGTGATGGCCAAGGAAGGGGAGGGACCGGCCCTAGGAAGTCCCCTGTGCTGGGCGCAGAGCCTGATGTGGAATTACAGCCCGTTCCAAGGAATGCGCGTACTGCAGGGCATCAAACGGGGAGAGAGGTGAAGCCGGGTGTAAGGCTTACCCCTGCTGTAGCTGCCATGGGTACTGGGGAAATGAGCGGAAAGAGGCGTGCCGTGGGTGTCTGTTACAAACGATTGTAAGGAAGGGGTGAGCTGGGGAGCTCTTACAGCAGGAAAAACGAGAGGTTAACGGGACCTGGTAACTGAGGGGGGGAGGTGACATGTATTCATTGAGTGTGTCGGGACGTCCGACTTTACACCCATCTGCCCCGCGTCTAACCCCGGCTGTGTCATCCATAGGAGCCGGCCCGGCCCCCAGCCCAGCGCTGCGTGAGCAGCCTCCAGGCCTCCACCTGCCTGCTGGATCAGGCCCAGGCCTCGCTGGAAACCCTGGAGCGCCGCTTCGCCGCCGGCATCCAGACCCTGCAGGACTTCGTCAGCCTCCAGGGGGCGCTCCCGGCCCAGCCACGGGGCGGCAGGCGTGGGGCTGGCCACACAGGGACCACGCGGGCCTGCTGCAGCCTGGGGGCCCTGCAACGGTCCAGCCAGCCCCCCATGGCCCCAGCCGGTGAGTCACACTTCCCTCGGCCTCCCCCCGCTAGAACAGAGCAGGTGGCCTCCCCCCCAAACCCCCCATGGCCCTCGCCCGTGAGTTAGGGTGACCAGATGTCCCGATTTTTTAGGGACAGTTCCGATTTTGGGGGCTTTTTCTTATATAGTCGCCTATTACCCCCCACCCCCTGTCCCGATTTTTCACATTTGCTGTGTGGTCAACCTATGGGGAGTCACACTTCCCCCAGCCTCCCCTCAGCCCCCCATGGTCCCAGCCCATGAGTCACATTTCTCCCGGCCTCCCCCGCTAGAACAGAGCAGGTGGGTCCCCCCCCATGGCACCTCCTGGCTGGGCTCCACCGAGCTTTGGGGATGGGGGGGGAGCAGGCAGCCCCCCTCCCGGAGCCCCAGCTATGCTGCTCTCGCTGTCAACTTTGGGATCCCGAGGGTGCCTGGCTGACAGGCGAGGAGGAGCACAGAGCCTGCCCAGCACTGCTGGTCCCCCACTCCTGGCCTAGCCAGCACCCCACCCCTGCCACATGGGGCCCCTCCCCCCCCCGACTCCTGCAGGCCAGGGCAGAGTCCCACACTGAGCCGCTCCCTCCTCCCCAGGTGAGCGCAGCGGGGCCAGTGCAGGGCCCGGGGCCCGTCCCCTGCAGACCCTCGTTGATTTGTCCACCTGGGTACGAATGCAGGAGCAGCAGCAGGTAATGGAGAGAGGAGACACCCCCCCCCCCCAGGGCTGCCCCCCCAGCTCTGCCCCCCTCACCGACTTCCCCCTTGTCTGTCTGCAGGGCCTGGGACCCGCTGACCCAGCCCATGAGCCCGCCCTGGACAGCCCCTTTGGCACCCTGCAGTCGTGAGTGGCCGGGGAGCCCTTCAGTGGGGGGGAAGCAGAGGCCAGTGCTCCCCTCAGCATTTTACCCAGCAGCCTCTGCTGCAGCCCCCCACATTGAGGGAGAGGGAGCAGGGCTGGGAACCACCCTAGAGCACGGGAGCAACACCCCTATTGGCTGCACATGCTCGACCCTGGCTCTGTTAGCACAGCGGCCCCGGCTGCAGGCCTAGGAGTGGGGGTAGCGGGGAGGCGAGGGCCCAGCAACCCCCACGGCAGCCAGGGGGAGCACCCCATGTGGGGGGCTGACCCACCCCCGCTCCCCAGGCTGGACCTGCTGCAGGAGATCATCGACGAGCTGCACGGCACGGGAGACGCCGGGGCCAGGCGGCCGGCGGGCAGGTAGGGACACCGCCCCCCCCTCACCCAGCCCCAGGGGCCTCCCCCCAGCCCCGCCACCCCCCACTAACCCCCACTCCCCCCTCTAGGGCAGCACAAGAGAAGAGGCCAGCCTGGCCCCACGCAGCGGCCGAGAGCGGCACCGTGCCCCTGCGCCAGGACAGCGTGGGCGTGGGAGGGAGGGGGGCTTGGGCCTCCCTCTAAGACCCCCCCCCCCCCAGCAGCTTTCAACGGGCAGAGATCGGCTGCCCCCTCCTTCACGAATAAATGGCCTGGCCAGAGCTGGGGACTGTGTTCAGTGAGAGGGATTCCACTGCCCCCCCCCCCCGGCATCAAGCCAGAGCCTCCATCCCAGGGCTCCCAGGCAGACACACATCCCCCCTGTGCCCCCCATCCCAGGGCTCCCCCCAGAGACCCATCCCCCACACAGCCAGATGCCAGCCCACGGCTCCAGCTCCTTCCGTTTATTGTAAAACCAGGGAGATGCAGCGACGTCGCAGCTGGGCCCCCCAGAGTCAGTCACAGGAGAGCTGCAGAGAGGGTCCCCCCACCCCCCGATAGGTGCCAGTCAGCCCCACCCCAGCCCCACTGACGGGAGCCTCATGCCGACTCCTCCCCATCCCAGGCCCTGGGGTGACGGGAGCGTCAGGCCAGCCCCTGCGTTCATAGCTCAGCCCCAGATGCCTCCCACCCCCTGCCCTGCCGGCCCCCCAGCCCCAGCCCCCCGGCTTGTGGTCTGGGCTGGCCCCCTGGCCCGGCCCCCGCTCCCCAGCCCCCCGGCTTGCGGTCTGGGCTGGCCCGGCCCCCGCTCCCCAGCCCCCCGGCTTGCGGTCTGGGCTGGCCCCGGGGCCTGGCCCCCGCTCCCCAGCCCCCCGGCTTGCGGTCTGGGCTGGCCCCGGGGCCCGGCTGGGGCTGGCTTTGCACAGGCCCGCCGCCCGCCCCACCAGCTGCAGCAGGCGCTGGGTGAGGTAGAGGCTGGCAGGGCGGCGGGAGAGCAGCTGCAGGAGTGAGTCCGGGCACAGCGCCACCGACAGCACCTGTGGGGGGGGGGGGGGTTGTCAGGGGCTGCAGGGTGGGAGCCGGGCAGTTCTGCCACTCCCCAGGGCCCTCCCCTCCCCACCCGTGCTCCCCTCCCAGCCTGGCATCCCCCCTTCTCCCCCCCAGAGCCCTCTCCACCTGTGCCCCCATCCGAGCCGGGCATCCCCCTTCCCCCCAGGGCCCTCCCCTGCCCCTCCCCCCTGGGGCCCTCACCTCCCCACCTGTGCCCCCATCTGAGCCAGGCATCCCCTCATCCTCCCTGCCAGGGCCCTCCCCACCTCTGCCCCCATCACAGCCACACCCCAGGGTGGGACAGTTCCCAGGAGGGCATATCCCCCCACCCCCTCCCCGGGCCGGCTGCCCCCGGCTGACCTTGCCGCTGCGGCACACCCCCACGAGGCCGTGGCAAGGGGGGTCGGGCACCGTGGCGAAGACGATGTCCCAGGCCAGCTGGACGCGGTGCAGGGGCTGGGCCGTCTCCACATCAGCCAGGAAGAGCAGGGTGTGCTTGGTGAGCACCAGTGCCAAGCCCAGCCGTGGGGCGAACTGGGGGGAGAAGAGGAGAGGGGCTGGGGTCTCGCACGCCCAGAGAGCCCCACACGGCTGGCAGGCGCCCCCAGCAACACCCTCCCCCTACAGAGCCTTGCAGGCACCCCATCCCCCCCAGGGACCCAGCCCCTGCTCCCCCCTCACCTGCACGGCGCTGGGGAAGTCCCCGGGCCGGGCACCCTTGAAGGCCAGGCTGGCGCGGGCACTGAGCAGAGCAGCATTGCCCGGCTGGTGGGGGCCCAGCTCCACCACGTGGAACTGAAAGAGAGAGGGGAGGGTGGAGGGAGGGGTCAGATGGGCACAGCCCTTCCCCAGCCCCCCTCCCGACACTGCCCCCCACCCCCTCCACTGCCACCCACCCCAGGCACTACCGATAACCCTCCGGGAGCCATCCCCCACCCGCCCCACCTTTCCACTCCCGCCCACCCCAGGCACTACCCACAACCCCTGCGCCCGGCACTGCCCTCCGCCACCTCCACTCCCGCCCACCCCAGGCACTGCCGCCCACAACCCCTGTGCCCAGCACTGCCCTCCGCCACCTCCACTCCCGCCCACCCTAGGCACTGCCCACAACCCCTGTGCCCGGCACGGCCCTCCGCCACCTCCACTCCCGCCCACCCTAGGCACTGCCCACAACCCCTGTGCCCAGCACGGCCCTCCGCCACCTCCACTCCCGCCCACCCCAGGCACTACCCACAACCCCTGTGCCCAGCACGGCCCTCCGCCACCTCCACTCCCGCCCACCCCAGGCACTGCCGCCCACAACCCCTGTGCCCGGCACGGCCCTCCGCCACCTCCACTCCCGCCCACCCCAGGCACTGCCGCCCACAACCCCTGTGCCCGGCACGGCCCTCCGCCACCTCCACTCCCGCCCACCCTAGGCACTGCCCACAACCCCTGTGCCCAGCACGGCCCTCCGCCACCTCCACTCCCGCCCACCCCAGGCACTACCCACAACCCCTGTGCCCAGCACTGCCCTCCGCCACCTCCACTCCCGCCCACCCCAGGCACTGCCGCCCACAACCCCTGTGCCCGGCACGGCCCTCTGCCACCTCCACTCCCGCCCACCCCAGGCACTGCCGCCCACAACCCCTGTGCCCAGCACTGCCCTCCGCCACCTCCACTCCCGCCCACCCCAGGCACTACCCACAACCCCTGTGCCCAGCACGGCCCTCCGCCACCTCCACTCCCGCCCACCCTAGGCACTGCCGCCCACAACCCCTGTGCCCAGCACTGCCCTCCGCCACCTCCACTCCCGCCCACCCTAGGCACTGCCCACAACCCCTGTGCCCGGCACGGCCCTCCGCCACCTCCACTCCCGCCCACCCTAGGCACTGCCCACAACCCCTGTGCCCAGCACTGCCCTCCGCCACCTCCACTCCCGCCCACCCCAGGCACTGCCGCCCACAACCCCTGTGCCCAGCACGGCCCTCCGCCACCTCCACTCCCGCCCACCCTAGGCACTGCCCACAACCCCTGTGCCCAGCACTGCCCTCCGCCACCTCCACTCCCGCCCACCCCAGGCACTACCGCCCATGACCCCTGTGCCCAGCACGGCCCTCCGCCACCTCCACTCCCGCCCACCCCAGGCACTACCCACAACCCCTGTGCCCAGCACTGCCCTCCGCCACCTCCACTCCCGCCCACCCTAGGCACTGCCCACAACCCCTGTGCCCAGCACGGCCCTCCGCCACCTCCACTCCCGCCCACCCCAGGCACTGCCCACAACCCCTGCGCCCGGCACTGCCCTCCGCCACCTCCACTCCCGCCCACCCCAGGCACTGCCGCCCACAACCCCTGTGCCCGGCACGGCCCTCCGCCACCTCCACTCCTGCCCACCCCAGGCACTGCCCACAACCCTCCGGGAGCCATCCCCCACCCGCCCCACCTTTCCACTCCCGCCCACCCCAGGCACTACCCACAACCCCTGCGCCTGGCACGGCCCTCCGCCACCTCCACTCCCGCCCACCCCAGGCACTACCGCCCACAACCCCTGCGCCCGGCACTGCCCTCTGCCACCTCCACTCCTGCCCACCCCAGGCACTGCCCACAACCCTCCGGGAGCCATCCCCCACCCGCCCCACCTTTCCACTCCCGCCCACCCCAGGCACTACCACCCACAACCCCTGCGCCCGGCACTGCCCTCCGCCACCTCCACTCCCGCCCACCCTAGGCACTGCCCACATCCCCTGCGCCCGGCACTGCCCTCCGCCACCTCCACTCCCGCCCACCCTAGGCACTGCCCACAGCCCCTGTGCCCGGCACTGCCCTCCGCCACCTCCACTCCCGCCCACCCTAGGCACTGCCCACAACCCCTGTGCCCGGCACTGCCCTCCGCCACCTCCACTCCCGCCCACCCCAGGCACTACCCACAACCCTCCGGGAGCCAGTCCCACCCAGGCCCGTCACGCACCTGCCCGTGGCGCTCCGTGCCGTGCCGGACGGCGGCCAGCAGGGCGGAGGAGGGGTGGGGGTTCCTGGAGAAGCTGTGCCGGGGCAGCGCCACCGCCTGGGCCTCGATGACCTGGGAGAGCCGCCCCCCCCGCCAGTGCAGCTGGGTCAGCCCCACCACCTGGCCCTTCTGGGGAGAGAGATGGGTCAGCCGGGCAGCGGGCGCCGGGATCCCGGGGCAGCTGGCGAGGGGAGGCCCTTACCTGGTCCAGGCCCAGCGTGGACAGCGCCAGCCAGAGCCCGCTGGCGTCCCGCTGGTATCCCACCACCTCCGTGCACCACAGCCGCTCCTGCCGCCGGAACGCACGCCGCGGCTTCGGGCCTGCCGGCCACGGGAGGGGGGGGGGGGAAGAGACCAGAGTGAGGGGCTTAGAGAGCCCCCCCCTCCCATCCCCCTGCCCGCCGACCAGCCCCGGCACCCCCACGGCACCCCCTGCCCGCCGACCAGCCCCCCTTCCCCACGGCACCCCCTGCCCACCAACCAACCCCCCTCCCCACAGCACCCCCTGCCCACCGACCAGCCCCCCCTCCCCACGGCACCCCCTGCCCACCAACCAACCCCCCCTCCCCATGGCACCCCCTGCCCGCCGACCAGCCCCGGCACCCCCACAACCATGCCGACCAGTCCTCCCACAGGACCCCCAGGCTAGCCCTCCATTGACCAGCCCACCCTCCTCCCAGGGCGCCTGGCAGCTCCCCAGCGGGGGTGCCCTGCGACATGCTCACGGCTGAGGGCCCAGTGGAACACGTCCTCCTCCGTCACCAGCGCCAGCGTCTCGGGCTCCAGCCACGCCCAGAACTGCAGCGGGTGGGCGAAGGTCCATTGCCGGCACAGGCAGCGCTGTGCCACGTCGAAAACCTGTGCCACACAGCCCGCTGGGGGCCGAGATGGGTCAGGGGCCCGGCCCCGGGGCCCGCTGGGGGCCGAGACGGGTCAGGGGCCCGGGCCCGGCCCCGGGGCCCGCTGGGGGCCGAGACGGGTCAGGGGCCCGGGCCCGGCCCCGGGGCCCGCTGGGGGCCGAGACGGGCCCGGGGCCCGCTGGGGGCCGAGACGGGTCAGGGGCCCGGGCCCGGGGCCCGCCCCGGCTCATCAGAGGCAGAGACGGGACCCGGCTGCCCGGCCCGCCGGACACCGGCTCAGAGCCCCCAGGGACCCAGACGGTCAATTGAGCCAAGGGGAGGTGAGCTGAGGGCCCCCATTGGGGTGCAGTGAGGCCATGGGGCTGAGGGTCAGGCCAGGGTCTCCATGGGGAGCGGATACCATTAGCAGTCAGCCCAGAACAC
This sequence comes from Chelydra serpentina, assembly GCA_037349315.1. Classification (NCBI taxonomy): domain Eukaryota; kingdom Metazoa; phylum Chordata; order Testudines; family Chelydridae; genus Chelydra; species Chelydra serpentina. Next base: position 51,818 of record JBAIAC010000476.1, read on the forward strand.
CCCCCCCCCCCACCCTCTTCCCTGGCCTGGGGGTCTGGCCCCGCTGCCCCCTCCTCCCGCCCGTGAGACCCCCTGTACCTCGTAGGGCCAGCAGGGGCTGGCTGGGGTGGGCCAGCGCGCCCTGGGCCTGGTGCAGGGGCCAGCTGTGGGTGGCTGGGCCGTGGGGCTCCCGTGGGTCGAGCAGGGTGACCCGGGCCCCGGTGGGGTCCTGGGGGGGCCCATGCCGGACACAGAGACGCCGGGGCGAGGAGAGGTTGACGCGAGGGTAGGTGATCTGCTCCGGGGGGATGCCGTGGTGCTGCAGCTGGGGGGGGGGGGAAGGAGAGGGGTTAGAGGGGCACAAGCTCCTAGGGGCACCCCATAGAGCCCTCTGCCCCAGGGGTCACCCCCCCGAGGCCAGAGCCTTCCTGCCCCCAACCCAGATTTGCATCCCCTGGGGTCACCCCCCAGGCCAGAGTCTTCCTGCCCCGACCCAGATCTGCATCCCCAGGGGTCACCCCCCCCAGGCCAGAGCCTTCCTGCCCCCAACCCAGATCTGCATCCCCAGGGGTCCACCCCCCCCAGGCCAGAGCCTTCCTGCCCCCAACCCAGATCTGCATCCCCAGGGGTCCACCCCCCCCAGGCCAGAGCCTTCCTGCCCCCAACCCAGATCTGCATCCCCAGGGGTCCACCCCCCCCAGGCCAGAGCCTTCCTGCCCCCAACCCAGATCTGCATCCCCAGGGGTCCACCCCCCCCAGGCCAGAGCCTTCCTGCCCCCAACCCAGATCTGCATCCCCAGGGGTCACCCCCCCAGGCCAGAGCCTTCCTGTCCCCAACCCAGCCCTGCATCCCCAGGGGTCACCACTCCCCCACCTTCCCCAACACAGGTTCCCCCCCCCCCAAAGCCCTCCACCATGACACCCCAGAGCCCCCTCTGCCTTACCTGGGTCAGCACCTCCACCCGCACGGGGGACTCGCCCATGGCCGAGGGGCAGGTCAGCCCAGTGCCAGGGAGAGGAGGGACCCCAGTGGCTGGGGCAGCAGTGCAGGGAACTCACCCCTGGGGGGCCCCAGGCACCCAGCCGTACAAGACACTCTGCACCCCAGGGAAGCCCCCTCCCCCTGCTCACTAGTGCCCTGCTTGGTTTCCACAGGGGTCTGATATATCCCCTCCCCCGGCCCTGCCCAGCCACACCCTGCTGCAATCAGTGCTAACGAACGGGTGGAGCCCAGCCTCTGACAACATCACAGAGAGCAGGTTGGGACCCAGGAGTCCTAGCTGCCAGTCCCCCTCCTCTAACCCACCAAGCCCCACTCCCCTCCCAGAGCCGGGAGAGAACCCAGGAGTCCTGGCTCCGAGCCCCGCCGGCTCTAAGCCACCAGGCCCCGGCCCAGGAGAGAACCCAGGAGTCCTGGGTCATAGACTATGACTCTCCTCCTCCCTGCATTGGGACTCCCAGCCCTTCCCCCCACTTCTCTCCAGGACTCTCAGTGGGGCACACACGGTGTACGCGGGCCCCCCTCCTGCTCCTGCAGGGTCCCAGCCTCCGTGCTGTGTCGGGGAACAGGGCCAGGGGGTGAGAGCTCCAGGGATCGGCGCCTGAATGAGCCGGCAGCCCGGCCGGGCCCTGGTGTGAACAGACCCTTCAGCCCCAGGCCCTTAACCCCACCACAGGGCAGCAGATCCCACCGCTCCCGTCACCGGGGATGAAGGGAGATCGGGGCCCGTTGGGCTGGGCGCAGACCCGCGGGGAGCGAGATCGGGGGCCCGTTGGGCCGGGCGCAGACCCGCGGGGAGCGAGATCGGGGGCCCGTTGGGCCGGGCGCAGACCCGCGGGGAGCGAGATCGGGGGCCCATTGGGCCGGGCGCAGACCCGCGGGGAGCGAGATCGGGGGCCCGTTGGGCCGGGCGCAGACCCGCGGGGAGCGAGATCGGGGGCCCATTGGGCCGGGCGCAGACCCGTGGGGAGCGAGGTCGGGGGCCCGTTGGGCCGGGCGCAGACGCGCGGGGAGCGAGATCAGGGGCCCGTCGGGCCGGGCGCAGACCCGTGGGGAGCGAGGTCGGGGGCCCGTTGGGCCGGGCGCGGCGCAGACCTGCGGGGAGCGAGATCGGGGGCCCGTCGGGCCGGGCGCAGACCCGCAGGGAGCGAGGTCGGGGGCCCGTCGGTCCGGGTGCGGCGCAGACCCACGGGGAGCGAGATCGGGGGCCCGTTGGGCCGGGCGCGGCGCAGACCCGCGGGGAGCGAGATCGGGGGCCTGTCGGGCCGGGCGCGGCGCAGACCCGCGGGGAGCGAGATCGGGGGCCTGTCGGGCCGGGCGCGGCGCAGACCCGCGGGGAGCGAGGTCGGGGGCCCGTTGGGCCGGGCGCAGACGCGCGGGGAGCGAGATCAGGGGCCCGTCGGGCCGGGCGCAGACCCGTGGGGAGCGAGGTCGGGGGCCCGTTGGGCCGGGCGCAGACGCGCGGGGAGCGAGATCAGGGGCCCGTCGGGCCGGGCGCAGACCCGTGGGGAGCGAGGTCGGGGGCCCGTTGGGCCGGGCGCGGCGCAGACCTGCGGGGAGCGAGATCGGGGGCCCGTCGGGCCGGGCGCAGACCCGCAGGGAGCGAGGTCGGGGGCCCGTCGGTCCGGGTGCGGCGCAGACCCACGGGGAGCGAGATCGGGGGCCCGTCGGGCCGGGCGCGGCGCAGACCCGCGGGGAGCGAGATCGGGGGCCTGTCGGGCCGGGCGCGGCGCAGACCCGCGGGGAGCGAGATCGGGGGCCTGTCGGGCCGGGCGCGGCGCAGACCCGCGGGGAGCGAGGTCGGGGGCCCGTTGGGCCGGGCGCAGACCCGCGGGGAGCGAGGTCGGGGGCCCGTTGGGCCGGGCGCAGACCCGCGGGGAGCGACATCGGGGGCCCGTTGGGCTGGGCGCAGACCCGCGGGGAGTGCGATCGGGGGCCCGTTGGGCCGGGCGCAGACCTGTGGGGAGCGAGGTCGGGGGCCCGTTGGACCGGGTGCAGACCCGCGGGGAGCGAGGTCGGGGGCCCGTAGGGCCGGGCGCAGACCCGCGGGGAGTGCGATCGGGGGCCTGTCGGGCCGGGCGCAGACCCGTGGGGAGCGAGATCGGGGGCCCGTCGAGCAGGGCGCGGTGCAGACCCGCGGGGAGCGAGGTCGGGGGCCCGTTGGGCCGGGCGCAGACCCGCGGGGAGTGCGATCGGGGGCCTGTCAGGCCGGGCGCAGACCCACGGGGAGCGAGATCGGGGGCCCGTCGAGCAGGGCGCGGTGCAGACCCGCAGGGAGCGACATCAGGGGCCCGTCGGGCCGGGCGCAGACCCGCGGGGAGTGCGATCGGGGGCCCGTCGGGCCGGACGTGGTGCAGACCCGCGAGGAGCGAGATCGGGGGCCCGTCGGGCCAGGCGCAGACCCGTGGGGAGCGAGATCGGGGGCCCGTCGGGCCAGGCGCAGACCCGTGGGGAGCGAGGTCGGGGGCCCGTTGGGCCGGGCGCAGACGCGCGGGGAGCGAGATCAGGGGCCCGTCGGGCCGGGCGCAGACCCGTGGGGAGCGAGATCGGGAGCCCGTCGGGCCGGGCGCGGCGCAGACCCGCGGGGAGCGAGATCGGGGGCCCGTTGGGCCGGGCGCAGACCCGCGGGGAGCGAGATCGGGGGCCCGTCGGGCCAGGCGCAGACCCGTGGGGAGCGAGATCAGGGGCCCGTCGGGCCGGGCGCAGACCCGTGGAGAGCGAGATCGGGGGCCCGTCGGGCCGGGCGCAGACCCGCGGGGAGCGAGATCGGGGACCCGTCGGGCCTGGCGCGGCGCAGACCCGCGGGGAGCGAGATCGGGGGCCCGTCGGGCCGGGCGCGGTGCAGACCCGCGGGGAGCGAGGTCGGGGGCCCGTCGGGCTGGGCGCAGACCCGCGGGGAGCGAGATCGGGGACCCGTCGGGCCGGGCGCAGACCCGCGGGGAGCGAGATCGGGGGCCCGTCGGGCCGGGCGCAGCGCAGACCCGCGGGGAGCGAGATCGGGGGCCCGTCGGGCCGGGCACAGACCCGCGGGGAGCGAGATCGGGGGCCTGTCGGGCCGGGCGCAGCGCAGACCCGCGGGGAGCGAGATCGGGGGCCCGTCGGGCTGGGCGCAGACCCACGGGGAGCGAGATCGGGGGCCCGTCGGGCCGGGCGCAGACCCGCGGGGAGCGAGATCGGGGGCCCGTCGTGCCGGGCGCAGACCCGCGGGGAGCGAGATCGGGGGCCTGTCGGGCCGTGCGCAGACCTGCGGGGAGCGAGATCGGGGGCCTGTCGGGCCGGGCGCGGCGCAGACCCGCGGGGAGCGAGGTCGGGGGCCCGTCGGGCCGGGCGCAGACCCGCAGGGAGCGAGGTCAGGGGCCCGTCGGGCCGGGCGCAGACCCGCGGGGAGCGAGATCGGGGGCCCGTTGGGCTGGGCGCAGACCCGCGGGGAGTGCGATCGGGGGCCCGTTGGGCCGGGCGCAGACCTGTGGGGAGCGAGGTCGGGGGCCCGTTGGACCGGGTGCAGACCCGCGGGGAGCGAGGTCGGGGGCCCGTTGGGCCGGGCGCAGACCCGCGGGGAGTGCGATCGGGGGCCTGTCGGGCCGGGCGCAGACCTGTGGGGAGCGAGATCGGGGGCCCGTCGGGCCGGGCGCAGACCCGCGGGGAGCGAGATCGGGGGCCCGTTGGGCTGGGCGCAGACCCGCGGGGAGTGCGATCGGGGGCCCGTTGGGCCGGGCGCAGACCCATGGGGAGCGAGATCGGGGGCCCGTCGGGCCGGGCGCAGACCCGTGGGGAGCGAGGTCGGGGGCCCGTCAGGCCGGGCGCAGACCCGCGGGGAGTGCGATTGGGGGCCCGTCGGGCCGGGCGCAGACCTGTGGGGAGCGAGGTCGGGGGCCCGTCGGGCCGGGCGCAGACCCGCGGGGAGCGAGGTCGAGGGCCCGTCGGGCGCGGCGCAGACCCGCGGGGAGCGAGATCGGGGGCCCGTCAGGCCGGGCGCAGACCCGCGGGGAGCGAGATCGGGGCCCGTCGGGCCGGGCGCAGACCCGCGGGGAGCGACATCAGGGGCCCGTCGGGCCGGACGTGGTGCAGACCCGCGAGGAGCGAGATCGGGGGCCTGTCGGGCCGGGCGCAGACCCGCGGGGAGCGAGATCGGGGGCCCGTCGGGCCGGGCGCGGCGCAGACCCGCGTGGAGCGAGATCGGGGGCCCGTCGGGCCGGGCGCAGACCCACGTGGAGCGAGATCGGGGGCCCGTCGGGCCGGGCGCGGCGCAGACCCGCGGGGAGCGAGGTCGGGGGCCCGTCGGGCCGGGCGCGGCGCAGACCCGCGGGGAGCGAGGTCGGGGGCGCGTCGGGCCGGGCGCGGCGCAGACCCTCGGGGAGCGAGATCGGGGGCCCGTCGGGCCGGGCGCAGACCCGCGGGGAGCGAGATCGGGGGCCCGTCGGGCCGGGCGCAGACCCGCGGGGAGCGAGATCGGGGGCCCGTCGGGCCGGGCGCAGACCCGCGGGGAGCGAGATCGGGGGCCCGTCGGGCCGGGCGCAGACCCGCGGGGAGCGAGATCGGGGGTCCGTCGGGCCGGGCGCAGACCCGCGGGGAGCGAGATCGGGGGCCCGTCGGGCTTGGCGCGGCGCAGACCCGCGGGGAGCGAGATCGGGGGCCCGTCGGGCCGGGCGCGGCGCAGACCCGCGGGGAGCGAGGTCGGGGGCGGCGCAGACTCGCAGTGCCTCAGGCACACGGACCCTCCCCCCTCCCCAGTCTGAGCTTTCCAGCCCCCTAGCCCCAGGTGCCGGGAGCAATGCCAGGGCGCCGGGCGGATTATCCAGCTCGGCTGCTCGTTTCATTTAACGATATTTCTGGATTAAAAACTCCCAGGATTGGAGCTGAAGCCACAATTTAATCTCAGCCCCTAATGACAGACATCTGTGCCTGGGGAGCACAGTGGGGACGGGCTGCCAGGACCCCCATGCCGGTGTTCCTCACTCCCGACCTGCAGCCCCCTGCTCGGCTGGTGCCCCTCACTCCCGACCCGCAGCCCCTGGGCTCCCCTGACCCAGCTCTGCCGGTGCCCCTCACTCCCGACCCGCCGCCCCCTGCCCCCCCCCGCCACCCATGCTAAGCCGGTTATTCCCATCCATATGTTGTCCCCGTGGGCTGTGATTATCGTCTCTAAGCCCTTCGCCCTGCGCTCCGGCTGCGCCTCCCCCCGGCCCCCGCTGCCGGGATGTAACCGTGATCCCCTGGGCAAGAAAGCCTCCCTCGGACACCTGGGTTCAACACACGGCTTTTATTGTACCCTAGGGCTGCGTGTCTACCAATGGAGGGGCCTGGGGAGGAGAGCTGGGGGATGGAGGGATCCAGAGAGCCATGGGGCAGGGGGGACACGAAGGGAAGGGCCGTGGGGAGTGGAGGGGGAGGTGTGTGAGCGATGGGGGGTGGAGGTCTGGGGGGACATGGGGAAAGCTGGGAGAGGGGTCTAGGGGAGAGGAGGCCAGGGAAGGCATGGGGGGCTCTGGGGCATAGTTGGCAGGGAGGGTGAGTGTGAGGGGGGGCTGGAGGGAGCGAGTCGAGGGTCACTCGTGGTGGTGTCTCGACAGCCAGTCGAGGCTCGACCCCCCCTCCAAGGTCAGTCTCTGATCTCAGTGGGGCTCAGCCCCCTCAGCGTGACATCATCTTCACAAACTCTGCAGGGGAAAGACCCCCATTAGCGCTGATGCCTTGGGGGGGGGGGGATCCCATCCCCACGGAGCCGCCCCACCAGGAGATCCCAGCCCCCAGGAAGTCCTGCGCTGCTCACGCCAAGTGTGCTTTACCCACAGTGCCCTCTTAGAGCTGCAGGCCATGACCCCCCAGCAGTGGACCACAATCCATTGCCAGGGCCATGGGGCGTGACCTGCGCTGGCCAAGCGGCGTGTTACCCACAATCCCTTGCTAGGGCCATGGGGCGTGACCTGCGCTGGCCAAGCGGCGTGTTACCCACAATCCATTGCCAGGGCCATGGGGCGTGACCTGCGCTGGCCAAGCGGCGTGTTACCCACAATCCCTTGCCAGGGGTGTGACCCGCGCTGGCCAAGTGGCATGTTACCCACAATCCCTTGCTAGGGCCATGGGGCGTGACCCATGCTGGCCGAGCGGCGTGTTACCCACAATCCCTTGCCAGGGGTGTGACCCGCGCTGGCCAAGTGGCATGTTACCCACAATCCCTTGCTAGGGCCATGGGGCGTGACCCATGCTGGCCGAGCGGCGTGTTACCCACAATCCCTTGCCAGGGCCATGGGGTGTCACCAGCGCTGGCCGGGTGGGCTCTGGCCAAGCCGTGCGTTACCCACAATCCCTTGCCAGGCTCCCCAGCCCACAGCCCGAACGATAGGGACCTGTCCCTCCAGCCCGCATGGGGGCTGCTCAGGTCCCAGCCAGTGGGGTGGATTACCCACAATCCCCCGGGCCCCCCACGCACCCTCGAAGTCGACAGTCCCGTCCCCGTTGATATCGGCCTCCTTGACCACATCGCGGATCTCGCGCGGGGTGAGTCGCTCGCCCATCAGGCGCTGCATGGCCAGCTGCAACTCCTCCAGCGTGATCTCCCCGTCCCCGTTGGTGTCAAACTGCGGGGGGGTGGGGGAGCCGTCAGGACTCCTGGGTCCTATCCCCGGCTGGGGGTGTGGGGTGTGTGTGTGTGTGTGTGTGGCTGGCAGCTTAGAGCAGGGGGGCTGGGAGTCAGGACTCCTGGGTTCTCTCCCGGCTCGGGGGGGCTGGCAGCTTAGAGCAGGGGGGCTGGGAGTCAGGACTCCTGGGTTCTCTCCCGGCTTGGGGGGGGGAGGGAGGGGCTGGCAGGTTAGAGCATGGGAGGGCTGGGAGTCAGGACTCCTGGGTTCTCTCCCGGCTCAGGGGGGGGCTGGCAGGTTAGAGCAGGGGGGCTGGGAGTTAGGACTCCTGGGTTCTCTCTCCCTCACCTCCTTGAAGGCGTCCCTCATCTCCTGCAGCCCGATCATCCCGGCCGTCTCGGCCAGCAGCTTGGGTGTCATCAGCTCCACGAAGTCTTCGAAATCCACCCGGCCCCCCACTGCAACGGGAGGCGGGTGTCAGACGGGGGTCCCCTGCTTTGGGTCCCGCCCCCTCCTAGAAGCCCCGCCCCTTCCTGGGCACCCCCTTCCTAGGAGCCCCGCCCCCTCCCGGGCACCTCCGCTGCTGGTGTAGATAAATCTCTGCCTTGAGCATCTTCACAGAACTTGCAGGAGGTTTGTATTATGCCTCGTGCTAGAACCCGTCACAGGCCAGAACTCCTGTCACAGGCCAGAACTCCTGTCACAGCCCAGAACTCCTGTCACAGCCAGAACTCCTGTCACAGCCCAGAACTCCTGTCATAGCCCAGAACTCCTGTCACAGCCCAGAACTCCTGTCACAGCCAGAACTCCTGTAACAGCCCAGAACTCCTGTCACAGCCCAGAACTCCTGTCACAGCCAGAACTCCTGTCACAGCCCAGAACTCCTGTCACAGCCCAGAACTCCTGTAACAGCCCAGAACTCCTGTCATAGCCCAGAACTCCTGTCACAGCCAGAACTCCTGTCACAGCCCAGAACTCCTGTCACAGCCAGAACTCCTGTCACAGCCCAGAACTCCTGTCACAGCCCAGAACTCCTGTCACAGCCAGAACTCCTGTCATAGCCCAGAACTCCTGTCACAGCCAGAACTCCTGTCACAGCCCAGAACTCCTGTCACAGCCCAGAACTCCTGTCACAGCCAGAACTCCTGTCATAGCCCAGAACTCCTGTCACAGCCAGAACTCCTGTAACAGCCAGAACTCCTGTCACAGCCCAGAACTCCAGTCACAGCCAGAACTCCTGTCACAGCCCAGAACTCCTGTCACAGCCAGAATTCCTGTCACAGCCAGAACTCCCGTCACAGCCAGAACTCCCGTCACAGCCAGAACTCCTGTCACAGCCCAGAACTCCTGTCACAGCCAGAACTCCTGTCACAGCCCAGAACTCCTGTCACAGCCAGAACTCCTGTCACAGCCCAGAACTCCTGTAACAGCCAGAACTCCTGTCACAGCCCAGAACTCCTGTCACAGCCAGAACTCCCGTCACAGCCCAGAACTCCTGTAACAGCCCAGAACTCCTGTAATAGCCCAGAACTCCTGTCACAGCCCAGAACTCCTGTCACAGCCAGAACTCCTGTCACAGCCCAGAACTCCTGTCACAGCCAGAACTCCTGTCACAGCCCAGAACTCCTGTCACAGCCAGAACTCCTGTCACAGCCCAGAACTCCTGTCACAGCCAGAACTCCTGTCACAGCCCAGAACTCCTGTAACAGCCAGAACTCCTGTCACAGCCCAGAACTCCAGTCACAGCCAGAACTCCTGTAACAGCCAGAACTCCTGTAACAGCCCAGAACTCCTGTCACAGCCAGAACTCCTGTCACAGCCCAGAACTCCTGTCATAGCCCAGAACTCCTGTAACAGCCCAGAACTCCTGTCATAGCCCAGAACTCCTGTAACAGCCCAGAACTCCTGTCATAGCCCAGAACTCCTGTCATAGCCCAGAACTCCTGTCACAGCCCAGAACTCCTGTCACAGCCAGAACTCCTGTCACAGCCCAGAACTCCTGTCACAGCCAGAACTCCTGTCACAGCCCAGAACTCCTGTCACAGCCAGAACTCCTGTCATAGCCCAGAACTCCTGTCATAGCCCAGAACTCCTGTCACAGCCCAGAACTCCTGTCACAGCCCAGAACTCCTGTAACAGCCAGAACTCCTGTCACAGCCCAGAACTCCTGTCACAGCCAGAACTCCTGTCACAGCCAGAATTCCTG